>OY294038.1:46892717-47492717 GCA_958510855.1 Rhagonycha lutea | reverse complement strand
AGAGTTACAGCCATTTGAGTGGTGGCGGCGCTAGATTTATATCAAGCCAGCGTCGCCACCACTTAAAAAGTTACTTAAAATAAAAAATAAGGATATCGGAATTTGTGGCTAATTTGTTGCTAATTAGTTGCCGCAATCGCGAATTTGTTGCTCTTACCCTTCGAGAGTTACAGCCATTTGAGTGGTGGCGGCGCTAGATTTATATCAAGCCAGCGTCGCCACCACTCAAAAACTTACTAAAAATAAAAAATAAGGATATCGGAATTTGTGGCTAATTTGTTGCTAATTAGTTGCCGCAATCGCGAATTTGTTGCTCTTACCCTTCGAGAGTTACAGCCATTTGAGTGGTGGCTGGCTTGATATAAATTTAGCGCAGCCACCACTCAAATGGCTGTAACTCTCGAAGGATAAGAGCAACAAATTCGCGATCGCGGCAACTAATTAGCAACAAATTAGCCACAAATTCCGATATCCTTATTTTTTATTTTTAGTAACTTTTTGAGTGGTGGCGACGCTGGCTTGATATAAATCTAGCGCCGCCACCACTCAAATGGCTGTAACTCTCGAAGGGTAAGAGCAACAAATTCGCGATTGCGGCAACTAATTAGCAACAAATTAGCCACAAATTCCGATATCCTTATTTTTTATTTTAAGTAACTTTTTAAGTGGTGGCGACGCTGGCTTGATATAAATCTAGCGCCGCCACCACTCAAATGGCTGTAACTCTCGAACGGTAAGAGCAACAAATTCGCGATTGCGGCAACTAATTAGCCACAAATTAGCCACAAATTCTCCATATATTTTTTTTTGTTTTTCGAAAGTGGCGGCGCTAGCTTGATGCGGGTGAATTTTTGTAATTTCCAGACTAAATTTTAGGTGAAGTTGAGCGAAACGTTACAGAAAAATTTCTTTCTATTTTGGGATGGAATGAGTTTTTAAATGACCTTCTAAATTCTTCTTACGAGCAAATTTGAAATCACAAATTTCACACTTAAACGGTTTATCGCCTGAATGTGATCTTAAATGACATTTTAAATTTCCCTTCAGTGCCCATTTGTAATCACAAATTGCACACTGAAATGGTTTATCTCCAGAATGCGTTTTTAAATGAGATTTTAAATCTTGTTTCCGTGCACATTTGACGTCACAAAATTCACACTCAAACGGTTTATCACCTGAATGCGTTATTAAATGAATTTTTAAACATCCCTTACGTGCAGATTTGTAGTCACAAATTTCACACTGAAACGGTTGTGCGCCTGTATGAGTGTGTAAATGATCTTTTAAATCTTGTTTCCGTGCACATTTGACGTCACAAATTTCACACTCAAAAGGTTTATCACCTGAATGCGTTCTTAAATGAGCTTTTAAACTGGTCTTATATGCAGATTTGAAGTCACAAATTTCACACTTAAACGGTTTATCGCCTGTATGATTTTTTAAATGACATTTTAAACTGTATTTTCGTGTAAATCTGACGTCGCAAATTTCACACTTAAACGGCTTCTCGCCTGACTTATAATTAAAATTTTCACGCGCAGTAAGGGGATCACAATTTGATTTTGTTTGCTAAAGGTGAACTGAAATCTCTTCTTGAATATTAATGGGATGATGATGCAACTTCTCCAAATTCAATTCTGTTTTTGTAGTCTTAGTTTGGAAGTGGCTATTTGAATGTGATTGGGTATCCTGTAACAAAGTTACACTTTTTTTTTTTTTCTTTTCGGGGACTTTTCCCCGATTAACACAATTTTTAACATACCTTTTAGGAAATAATTTTATATACTTCAGGTTAAAATTTCAGGACCCGGATTTGAATAAATTTTGATTGATTGTTACATAATTTTTAATAATAATTCTCGTAAAATCACGCAAATAACTAGTTAATATGTTACTTAGACATGTTACAATTACTGAGAATTAATTCATAGCATTTTCTGTACGTTTCATATGTACATTTCACAGTTTAATAGTTACCATAATGCTTTCGTGGGTATTCAAGATTGCGACAACTGCCAAAAGGAACATTGCAAGTTTTTTTTAATTTCTGAAAGATTTCAAACAACAAATTAGATTAAGAGCGCGCTGCAAATTTTGATGCAAAAACATGTTTCAACAGATGGCGTACTCTAAAATATTAATCTTTTATAGTTATCTTTTCACCAAAACAGAATTCTAATAATTTATAAAAGTCATATGAATAAACGATAACTAAGCTAGGCAATAACGGAGTTTGAGCTTCCAATGTTGAATATTTACAAGTATATTCCAAAACTATTAGAATTCTGTTTTGGTGAAAAGATAACTATAAAAGATTAATATTTTAGGGCACGCCATCTGTCGAAACATGTTTTTGCATCAAAATTTGCAGCGCGCTCTTAAAGGAACTTCTCATATCAGAATTCACTGCAAACGTTGGATTTATAAAATATCAGATTAATGAAACTGCTAAGAAAACATTTTAAAATTCACAAGGGTGAAAAGCCTTGTGAAATAAGAATAAATGCCTTTAGGTATTATTGTTACCGTTATTAAAAAAGTAAAATATAATCTACATAATAATATACATACTTCTATTTGTTTAAAGAATTGGTATTAGAATAGTTGAACAAACCTTTTTAAATTAGATAATATCTTGGACGCAGTTCGCATTAGACCTAATTTATAATACGAATTTATTGGATTTTTAAAATCGATTTAATCAAAATTTATTCAAATCCGGGTCCTGAAATTTTAACCTGAAGTATAAAAAATTATTTCCTAAAAGGTATGTTAAAAATTGTGTAAATCGGGGAAAAGTCGTCGACAAGGTCCCCTTGTAAGTCTTCCATAGTTGAGTACCACACTTCATTCTCCTTTAAAGAGTTAAATTTATTAAATAAAATACTTACTTTAACCCCCCCCCAATTACTACTTGATGGTAATTAGAATTTTTTCACCTAATTTTTAATTCAAATAATTTGTTAATAATAAATCAATATTTAAGAGAGGCTTGTAAACCCTTCTTAACCATAACCTAGTAGTCCAGTCAATAGAGACCAATAGAGACTTTCGTTATAGATGTGACTGCAAAAATTCTGCACAGCATTGATATTTTTAGGATCGTTAAGTAGGCTTATAAGGCTCTGGCCAGACGTGCAGTAAAATGACGCTAGCTTCAGCAGTAAAATGAAGCTGCAGTACAGTTTATAAATACACTCTATGGAAACAAGCGTAGTTGGCCAGACGGAGCTGGAAATGTCGCTTGAAAAACGCGAAAAGGTGCATTTCCAGATAATGACGCCGCTTCACTCTGCACGGATGGTTTCGGACCTATTTATTTGCGTGAAGCGCAACGCATTTGTATAACAGTATGGTATTTGCATTTAACTCATTCACATTGTTTCTTTTTAAAAATATTAATTAAATAAAAAGTTTTTACTGCCTTACTGCAGCTTCATTTTACTGCTGAAGCTAGCGTCATTTTACTGCACGTCTGGCCAGAGCCTTAAATGCTTAAATTCAAAAATGAGAATTATGAAACATCAAGCGCTAGCCGCCATCTTGGAAAACGCGTTTCGTATCATATCTCGGAAACGGCTTACTTTAGGATGAAAAACATGGAGACCTTTTTTGTAGATAATTAAATTTCCCACCTTTTTTGTTCGAAACTTTTTTTGATTCAACTTACCGTTTTTCAATTACAGCTCGTTCAATGTCGCAAATAAAGGACGTTTCATCGTTAAATCGACTTTCCAGGGAGTTACAGCGGATAACAGGAGATTTGCGACATTGAACGAGCTGTAATTGAAAAACGGTATGTTGAATCAAAAAAAGTTTCGAACAAAAAAGGTGGGAAATTCAATTATCTACAAAAAAGGTCTCCATGTTTTTCATCCTAAAGTAAGCCGTTTCCGAGATATGATACGAAACGCGTTTTCCAAGATGGCGGCTAGCGCTCGATGTTTCATAATTCTCATTTTTGAATTTAAGCTTTTTATAAGCCTACTTAACGATCCTAAAAATATCAATGCTGTGCAGAATTTTTGCAAAGTTCATTTCTCTATTGACTGGACTATAAGCTTTTTTTGCTAGTGAAAGCATAGGGAAAAAAGCTAGGTTATGGTTAAGAAGGGTTTCCAAGCCTCTCTTAAATATTGATTTATTTTTATGAATACGGCGCTTAATAGATATTTATTATTTAAAGGCCATTATATCCATTTGATGAGCTTAAATAAACGCGAAAAAAATTTGTCATGGTTTATAGTTTTTCATTGATTCTAATCACGCACCACTTGTTGCCGACCGCTGCTTAACCTTTAAGTGGTGCCGTGGGCGTCTCCGAGGCAAAGTTCCCATTTGAAATGCATGTAGACAAGATTCACGGCACTACTTAAAGGTTAAGAGGGTTGCGATACAAAAATGGTTGAGAAACGATGGTCTCAACTTTCATCGTTTGGTAACAAATAGTGTGGTTCATAGTTTACCTCATTAGTATCCTCTTGATATTCTAAATTGGGATCGTCTTCTTCTTTTATATCAATGGAGTGGTGCAAATCTTCTAATTTGGCATCCATAATCTCCATTTCGTTTGTTGTAAGTTCGTGATCATCACTGGGACCTCGAAAACCATCGATAGCTTCTTCTAATTTCTCAAACTTAGTGAATGGTATCAATTTAGCCATAATGGAAACCGAAAGCAATTAAGTTATGGCCCTACACTACAATTTTTGAGATGACGTCAACTAAAAGCTGGCGCTAGGTATAGTATCATAGAAAACTGCGTTACCTACCAAACGAATAGTTTGCAATCACACATAGGCGCAGAATTTATAAAATTTGCGTGGGGGCAAGGATACATTTTTATTAGTCCTGTTATTTTCACCAATGTAGAAACCAATAAATCAACGTTTATTATGATTAAAAAAACTAATTTTACTTAAATTGGTAATTAAATTAAGAAAATAATATAATACTGACAAGGAGGCATCAACACTACTCATCACCGATTTGAACTATTTTTAACATACATTTTTGTCATAATTAGTTATACATAAGGTGAAAATTTTAGCTCCCTTAAATCAGCCAATTTGGAGAAAATCGATTTTGAAAATCCAATAAATTTAAATTTTTACCAGTTCAAATGATCACTTCTTGATTTAAAAATTTATTGAGTGTACAATCTTGTTCCCCTATACGTCTTCCAAACACGATACTTGTAAAAAAAATCTTTCAATTTCTTTTTGAAAGTTGGTGGCAACTCGAATCAAATCAAATTACAAGCTTAAGAACAATATTGTAAGTATAAATTCATCAAAGAAAAGTAAACCCCTGACTTAAATTCGAACCATAAATCTCAGGTTTGCTAGAGTTACTTTAACATCTGCAATATCGTCACAACATTGGATTAACATTGCATCTGCGACATTGGTTTAATATTAATGCGATGTAGCGGGGATATAATTTAAACATCGTTCTAACATTGCGTAAATGTTATTTATAACATAAATGTCGTAGCAACGTTTATCTTATATTAAAAATTAATGTGTATATTATTTATTTAAATATTATCATTACTATACGTAAAAACAAGAACAATCTAACAAACGGTAATACAACATACAACTTGATGGTAATTTATGTTTGTTTATGTCTCCACGTATGCCCAATAGTCGTCGTGGTCCGTAACCGGGGGGGGGGGGGGAACATGGGGGCCCGTGCCCCCCCTAAATGTTGAAAATACAAAGAAAAAGGAAGGGGAACAACCGAAAATTTTACATTTTACAAAAGGCTTTGTACAAGTGCCCCCCTCCCCCCGAAATTAAATCCTAGCTACGGGTCTGGTTTCCGTCCAATAGGAGCGAAAACTAACATCGCTCGCATTCGTTTTAAATTTGACGTTTAAAAATGAAGAAAGTTAACCTATAATTTACCTTAAGAGGAATCCTCAGAGTTGCAAAATTCACTTTCGTAATTCACTGATATCTTGCTTATTACTCAAAAAAATTGCACAAAAGTAATATTTTTTTTAAAAAGAGGACACTTGGACGCAGGCCGTGTCGTTTTTAGTTTTTTTAAATTCAAATTTTTTCAACATCTTTTTTTCAAAAAATTTGAATTTACAAAAATTAAAAAGGACACGGCCTGCGTCCAAGTGTCCTCTTCTCAAAAATATATACTTTTGTGCAAATTTTTTGAGTAATAAGCAAGATATTACTGAATTACGAAAGTATGTTTTCCAACTTTGAGGATTCCTCTTAACCGGTCATCGTCAACTCGGCGACTGACACTCTGTGGAGCACTCTGTGATCAAAAATTCAAAAAGAAATCACTAATCAAATTTTATTATTACAAATTTTTTAATTTTTAAAGTGCGCTTCGTAAACGCAACTGTTAAAATCTGAATCTCAATTTATTAGTTTATGAGCTTTTTAGGGTAGCAGTTCGGAATCCAGGACTCGAGAGTTTAATATTTTCTGAAGAAAACTCAACGGATTTAGATAGATAATTTTATAATGAAGCGATTAAGATGAGGATGAATGTCGTATATCAAAGGTCCATTTCCCCAGCCCCCCCCCCCCCATTTCGAATTTTGGAAAATTTTTTGTGTCATTCGTTTGTGCATTGTTTGTGTAGGTTTGTGCAAACACTTTTTTCGTTTGTGCAATCTCCGTTCGCGAATTATTTAAGAAACCAGTTTGGGGGGCTGAGGAAATGCCATCCCCCCCATTTCGATTTTGGTATAAAATTTGGGGCAGATCAATAAGGTCTGAGCTTGTGTCAAGTTCAATTCAAAAACGAATAATCGTAGAAAGCTTAAATTTTCAGAATATACGTAAAATATGATTTTACTTAACTAAGCTACTTTTTATTTAAAAAAATTAATATAAAAAAAATTTTCTAGCCGTTTTCAATAAAATGCACTTTAGTTATAAATATAAAATAGCTTACGTTAAGTAAAATCATATTTTAAGTATATTCTGAAAATTTCAGCTTTCTACGATTATTCGTTTTTGAGTTGAACTTGACACAAGAAATGAAGCAATATACATGAAATTTCAAATTTTAACCAATCAGAAGTAAATATCAATAAATCTCAATAAAACATACCAATGAAATATCATAAAACTACTAGTGACATCTGTTGAATTTTATTATTTATTCCTATTGATCTAGGACCTTAATCGTTTGTGCATCGACCTATGAATTGTAGCAAATCAGCCCTCTGAACATCAACCCCTAATGGGAGGGTCAATCCCGAACAGAGACCTCGACCTGCGACAATCCAAAGATTGCTCTTCGGTTTTTTGTCGGCCACGATGGTAAATATAAACTAACTCGCGATTTAATGCCGGAGGCGGAGTCGCGGGGTTCTGTAAAAAAATTGTAGCTAGGAATGGAAAAAAAAACACTGAGATAATAACAAGTGTATAATGAAACAAAATGTGAAATTTGAGACGTGCTTGGCGCTCGTGCAAACAATTGCAACGTACAATGCTGGCTGCAACAAAACCCAGCGCACTGACTCTACTACTATCAAAAGATGTTCAATACAATAATTGGCAAGGACACAGCTATAAATTTGGTATGACACACAATACACGTCAGAATCTACGGTATGATACAAAAAGCTTACCCAAGATCTCAAGCGACGACTGATGTTCATCCGCAGCCGACGTGTTCTTAAATTGATGCAAAACTGGCCCTTGCACGGGTTTATACAGAAACAACTGACAGACGCGATGCACAAAACACTGCTATAAACCCTCGTGATGCTGGTAGCTGATGCAGATTGAAAGAGAGTGCAGATACAGATGGATTTGATGTCGCAACTTGTTGGACCTCCTCGAAAAATGTTAAACGTTGTTAAAAATATGACCATAACCTTAAAGGTTAAAATTTGGTGCTTTGTTTGAAAACAAAGAATCGAGCGAGAACGAGTGTGCTCGATGTTACGAACCAGAGAATGACTGCGTCGACAGAAATGCGCGTGGACGTTGGCGTCTGCCACATGTGAAATTCAAAATAGCTTCTGTATTGTACCGGTGGTGTCCCAAATACATATACAGGACGGCCAAAAATTACTGATCACAATGATATAAAATTCACTGACGTCAACCAAGGATTTCCGCCAAAAATTATGTTTTTACGCACTGAAATATTCTGTCGACCGGTCTCTTGGATGGCAAGTCACTCCATCCCAGTTACCTCGCGTCTCCCTTCTACCTCCAAGCGCGTATCACATGACAGCCCTAACCAAATGTATTTCCAAGGTCAGTAACACGTAGCAGATATTAAAATATCGCTAGAAAATTTAATCTGGGCCGTACTCAGAATATTTGAGTAATTATTTGTGGAGAAGTTAATGCAACTGAACAAAATTCGTTGCAGAATGTCTCGGTAAGGACCTAGATCAGCAGCGGAGGGTGGGATCACACGGGTTGGGGAGCACCAACATACGTTCTGAGAACTAACCACTCGATGCAGGAAAAGCGAATTTTTGCTATTAATCTCTCGCAGGCTGATTACTGCCAATCGCGTAATTACAGCAAAACTTCGTGCGTGCTGAGGATCCTTGCGTGCATAGTGCATAAGTATTTTATACTCACTAAACCATCCATGCAAGGGCGGATCCAGGATTTTTTTCCTGGGGGGGGGGGCACAAGGGGCGGACAAAAGTCAACAATAACTGTTATCATATCACACAAAAATATACATAAAAAAATACCGTCGGGGGGGGGGGGCACGTGCCCCCGTGCCCTCCCTGGATCCGCCCTTGCATCCATGCGATGTTCTAAGACGTTGAAAGAGGTGAAGGAGGCTCCGCCTTCACGACTTCACGATGCTCTGTAAACGAAGTGCTGCTATGCTATGCGGACCGCCGGGGCGCTCCTACTGGTGCCAGGTATTTCTGACTAGAAAACACGGGGAAATTCATTGTATAGTTAATATCGAGTTAATTTTACATTTTAAGCGTATTTCTGGCTTACATTTGCAGTAACCTAAAAGCGAGATTCACCCCTTTCCTAGTAGCACAATTTATCAAGTTGGAAGGCCCTAGGGCAGTGATGGCGAACCTATGGCACAATTTTGGCCTATTTTGGGCACGCCACCGATAAAAAAATACACTATTAAATATTATATTTAATTATCTGATGGCACGTCTATGGCCTCATTAAACATTTATTTAGAAAAAATGGCACGTTGATACATAAAGGTTCACCACCCCTGCCCTAGGGGGATGTTTTTAATGAGTTAATTTAATTTAATTCTTGCTTCCCATCATAACGGATAAGAATGAAAGTGGTATCAATTTGAAGAGATTTTTAATCCGCTTCTAAAGATACCCAACACTTGATATTTTGTTCTTTAATAATTTCTGTTATACACTCACCAATAAAATGTAAAATAGCGCATTAAATGCGCATTAAATTTTAAACAATTTTTAGTTGCTTTGTTTGAATTTTATTGCAATTGGTTTTGTTTGAAAACTAATAATTTTCATCAAGTTACTTTGACATTATTACGGAAATTATTGGTTTTCAAGCAAAAACAATTGCAGTAAAATTCAAACAAGGTAACTAACATTTTTTTAATGTTTCTGGCGTTACTAACGACCTTAAAACGTCGCGTCGTACGAGTGTGCTTCAATTTAAATTAATAATATTTATTTATTTATTTATCGTATGGCATATACAAAAAGCAAAAGAGAACAATAATTAATAATATCACATCTTTATATAATTTACATCATGTTTTAAATGTTAATTTTGACTTGTCCTAAAATGTTTTAATCCATTGCCTTATACAATAATTATTGACGCCGCCACTGTTAACTAACTGTCAAAAGTGAATTAAATACACTACGGCACTGGCACATTCTCCCTCCTTATTTTATTTACTGAGCAAGAACGTCCGGTGGGTCCGCCCGGTTATCTTTTTTTGACGTACAACTTTCTTTGCTGTTCTAGTAGTTTGCAATTTTGCAGACATAATAAAGAAAATAATACAAAAGTGCCTCGGAAGAGTTATAAGTTATGGAAGATATCGGTACATTTTTGCAAGTTAATATAGAAGAGTCGGGAGATGCAATTCATGAGAAAAAAGATGTTACAGATAAACCGGCAAAGTCACAATTGATGAGGTAGTTATTATTTTATATTTTTTAATTTAAAAACCCACACCATCGCGTAACCGTAAACTCGCACAAGCGGAAAACAATTTCGTTGCCGCAAAGAGCATTGGTTCGTAACACTAATTTTGGGTTAGGCTTGCAAAATTTGATATGTCATAGTACCTACATATTTTTTATATTGCAGGCTAGCGAAGGTACCTAAGGCGTATGGGAAAAAAGGAAAAACATATGACAGCCAATCTAGGGAAATCATAGCGAACGTGTTTCATTTTATGAAGAAGGAAGGAATGAATCCTTATCCTTCAATACCACTGAAAAATTTTGCCCAACGAGCTGAAGCCGCAACGAAAGTTGCTGTTAGTACTGTTCATAAAATTTATAGAGAATTTTTAGCAGTGCAGTCGGGTGATAAGCCGAATTTTACTACTCCTGGCACGGTGCGAGCTCGTCCGAGTCGTAAAACCCAATTGTATGTTGGTACAATTGAAGAAATTAGGAATATTGTACATACATATTATAGAATCGAGAAAGACAGTCCACCATTAGAAGGTAAATTTTTACATTACATTATGGAATATTTTGTATTATACTTAGTAAGTTTTTTTTTATACAGATATTCTGAAAAGGGTTCGAGAATCTGATATCGGTTTTGAAGGAGGCCATACATCACTGCGTACAGTTCTCCTTAGCGCAGGATTTATGTAAGCATGTTTACACATACAGATTAAGTTAGCATGTTAATCGTCACCTATTTTAGATGGCAAAAAACGAACGAAAGAGGGAGATTGTTAATTGAATCGTATGATATTCGCTTGAAACGGACAAAATATCTGAGAGCTATTTCTAAGTTTCGAGCTGATGGTAGATCCATTGTATATGCAGATGAAGCATATCTCCAAAGCACACCGGGCGGCAAAGAACGGACGATTAAATCAGTGCCGGGTGTGAAAACACCAATTTGCAAAGGAAAACGTTTAACAGTTGTACATGCCGGTAGTGAAGACGGTTTCATCCCTAATGGACTGCTTATGTTTTCTTCAGGTATTTTTGTTGTTAGCATATAACATAAGTAATATTTTGTACTAATGACACATTAATGTAGGTAGTAAGTCCGCTTCTTACCACGACGACATGAACCCCGAAAACTTTATTAATTGGGTACGAACTCAGTTAATTCCCAATTTACCGCCAAATTCTGTATTGGTGATCAAGAATGCATCGTACCACAATGTTCACCTTAATGACCAACCAACCACGGCTACCAACAGAAAAGATATGGTAAAATGGTTAACAGCAAATAATATTTTATTTAATGAACATTTAACAAGACCTGAATTATACGAACTTATTAAAAATAGTAAAAGTGCCAGAACAGAGTTTAAACTTGATGTCCTGTTGCAACAGCACGGGCACGATGTTCTTCGATTGCCACCTCACCATCCAGAATTAAACCCAATCGAAAGGATTTGGGTTTTAATGAAGAATTGGGCTGCTGCCAGAAACGTCAAGTTTGAATTGAGCAATGCTGAAGACTTGGTTAGAAGAAAATTTAATGAAATAACTGCGGATGAGTGGTTGTCAATGAGTAACCGGACCAAACAAATAGAAAAAGACTACCTTAAAAATGAAATTTATTTAGATGAGGTTCTGGATGGTTTTAAATTTTTGTCAGAGGATGATAATGCTTACTCTAGTGGTGAAGAAAATGGGGATGAATAATGTAGATATTAATCCCAAATTTAAGGTATTTTGAGGAATTTTTGTTGGCATACGAGAGTATCTAATGAATTGTGCTAATTACACATTATTCCAGGTACTAATTAGTACGAATTACCACTAAATTCTGTATTGTGGTTGGCAGTGCTTTGCACTCAACACACAGAAAAATAGCAAATATTATTGTTATTATTTGTGGTCAAGAAAGGAACTAAAATGTACCTAATGATTTGTAGCTTTTACATTACATTATAAACACATTTGTAGTATTTACAAATAAATTGTACATAGAACAAACAATTTTGGTATTAGCAGATGATCTGTAATAAGAGCAATCAGTTTTATGACTCGCTGGTACTATTTACAGATAAATATCTGTTAATTTTCACAGATCATTTCTTGTAAAAAGAACTATTAGTTTTGTAATTTTATTGGTATTCACAAAGCAATTATAAGAAAAATAATTGCTTTTGTAAAATTCTCTGTATTTTTTAAGTTAATAAAATATGAATTTTGTAAATACAATTTTAGAAAAGTAAATAAATTTACGTTTTCTACCTCTGATCTGAAATGGAAAAAATGTGGTTAAATCATTAAAATAAGGGTCTAGCTGAGTTAAGTATGTTAAAAATGCCTTTTTTGAATTTTATGATGGGCAATTTTTTACAAAGTTTGTTTTACCGGGTGACCGGCCGCCGATGTGAACATGGGAAATTGATTTTTCTTTAATTCCTGCTTCCCATCATAACTGATAAGAATTAAAATGGTATCAATTTAAAGAGATTTTTATTCCGCTTCTAAAGATACCTAACACTTTATATTTTATTCTTTAATTTCTGTTAAAAACTCACTAATAGAATGCAAAATAGCGCATTTAAAAAAATTTTAATTGCTTTGTTTGAATTTTATTGCAATTGTTTTTGTTTGAATTAACCAACAAGTTAATTTAACACATTACAATAAATTTTGTTAACAATGAACGCGGAAATTATTGGTTTTCAAACAATTGCAATAAAATTCAAACAAGGCAACTAATTTTTTTTTAATTGAGAAATTTTGCATTTTATTATTAATTTTGTAACAGTAATTACAGAACAATATATCGTCGGTTTCAAGGTAAAACTCACTAAGTGACAATTTTGAAGATATTCAGTTTTTAACATTAAGTGCATCAGGGGACCATATTCTATGAGAATAAAAAGTTATTAACTGTACCTCAACTACAGGTTTTCCCAAAAAATCAGCTCAATCGAATGTAACACTCAATTTTAACATTGAAAATGCATCTTAAAACTCAATTTTCTCGTCATTTCAATTACAGCTCCACCAACGTTAGAACCGACTTTAGGGGCGTGTCAGGCGCTGCTAAAATTAAAAATGTACACTCAAATGAAGAAGTTTCTCGGCGCGAATATTTAAAATCCATAAATTATTTTGTCAAATTGCAGTCACGAAATTTATTTTAGATTTATATTTATTTTATTTATTGTAGACAATAAAGCTCAAATAGAAATAACACGAAACCGAATAATACAAAAAACCACGACAAATGTAAACACACGCAATGATTTGTAACTTTTACAACAGAATGTACTTGAGAAATAACTCAACGTTCATTGGTTCATTTAAATTTTTATCAAATTAGTTGGAATATTTGCCACGTCCTTTCTAAGCTTGGTGGAGCTGTATGTAGATACTTAAAGGGGTCACTACAGTGAGTATGTCGCCAATCGAGATCCCAATTTTTTTGGTGATTCTAGTTGCTAAAAAATTATCACTTTTTCGAATTTTAGTCGATTGGCCCTTACTTCTTGAGTTATGAATTTATTTTTAGAAATACTATGGTGGGTTAACTGCTATTATTATTAACAGGCCCGTAGCCAGGATTTCATTTCGGGGGGGGGGGGACTTGTAAAAAACCTTTTGTAAAATGTAAAATTTCCGGTTGTTCCCCTTCCATTTTCTTTGTCTTTTCAACATTTCTGTATCTATTATTACAAAAAACCGTGGTGGTCTAGCAGTTAATAATAAATTTGTAATGGTAATTCGTATTAGGTCATTAATTTTTTAATTCCGATAATAAATTACATAGTTTAAAGAAAAAAAATTTGCCGGGACTGCCGTTACAATTTCCATAATGCTAAACCCTTAGACCATTATAAACCTATGGTAAAACCTGCCCTTTCAAAAATTCATAACTCAAGAACTAAGAGGCAATCGACTAAAATTCAAAAAAGTGATAATTTTTTTAGCTATGAGAATCACCAAAAAAATTGGGATCTCGATTGGCGACATACTCACTGTAGTGACCCCTTGTTAGTGATGAGTTTTACCTTTAAACCGACGATATCAAGTGTTAGGTATTTTTAAAAGCGGAATAAAAATTTCTTTACATTGATACCCTTTTCATTTTTAACTGTTATGATGAAAAGCAGGAATTAAAGAAAAATCAATTTCCTATGTTCACATCGGCGGCTGGTCACCCGGTATAGATTGTAGAAAAATTTGTGCAAAATTTCAGCTTTCAATATTCCTGATGAGTTTAGAAGTCTGAATAAACAATTTTTTCACATTTCTTTTGTACTAAAAGATATCAGAAACGTCAAGAATGTCCCAAGAAACATGAAAATAACTTTTTGAAAAAAATATAGCATAATTCTGCTTTGGAATTCCTACAAATTAAAAAAAAAAGATCTCAAAATTCCGTCTGCAACACATTATGAAAAAAATATAATCGTGCTTTAACTGTGTTAGGGCGAGGATCACCAAAGTCAGTTAGTTTATCCTCCTGCTAATTTTTTTTTTCTCCGTCGTATTGCTTCTTGACAGAAGCGTCGTGACCTTTAACAATGCTTGTTAAAGGCGTTCATGGCAGATTACACCCCGGTGGTTTGCCATTGCCTTCCGAGGGGAGAGACGGTCAGAATAAAGTTCTTACTTCACTCGGATTCGAACCGGGTGATTAGCCTTCATAGTCAACTCGCGTGAACGCTATGCTCCGACCGCCTCCCCTAGAGGCCTGCTAAATAGTTGGATATAAATGTTATCGTGTAAGTGGGACTTTGAATAAATTTGACTTATAATAAATTTATAATAAATTCGAAACAGATGGCGTTTGGAAATTAGTAAACGTCAAATTTATTCAAAGTCCCACTTACACGATAACAATTATATTAAATTATTTAGCAGGAGGATAAACTAACTGACTTTGGTGATTTTCGCCCTTAGTTAGTTGGCAAAGAGCATGCCTGCCAAACCGTAGATTATGGGTTCGCCTCCCGAATCCGACAATTATTTATTTTTTTTTTTCAAATTTTCAAGTAGGTATTATTTATTTTGGCGGGGTCCGTTAAGTTGGCCCCCCCCCCAGTTAATATATTTTCTCCAAAAGCTAGCTCCCGAATCCTTATAGCTAGCACCCAAGTATGAAAGCTAGCACCATTATAGTTTTTCCACAAATCGATATTGAAACCGGGGGGGGGGGGCAACTTAACGCTAGCCCCCCCCAGTTAATATTTTTTCTCCAAAAGCTAGCTCCCGAATCCTTATAGCTAGCACCGTTATATTTTTTCCACAAACCGCAACTGAAACCGGGGGGGGGCAACTTAACGTTAAGTTGCCCCCCCCCCAGTTAATATTTTTTCTCCAAAAGCTAGCTACCGAATCCTTATAGCTAGCACCAGCTAGCACCCAAGTATAAAAGCTAACACCGTTATAGTTTTTCCACAAATCGATATTGAAACCGATGCTTTCGGTACTGACGGACGCGCATGAATGGACTAACGAGATTCCATTTGTTTATAGGATAGGCTGCCGACAAACTGCACGAATGTGTAGATTGCGAGTTATTATTGTGGGTAAAATGTTACCTTACTATTGAACTACGGAGGAACATTTGAAGAAGCATTACTTTACAATACTTTGCATAATTCTAGCGCATTTCGTTACTTAAAAAATGAGTTTATCTGAGGTGCATATCGCTGCCCCCCCCCCCCCCAAATCGAATTTTGGTGAATTTGGTGTCAATCGTTAGAGCTTCGTTAGAGCCTAAATGAGCTTTCATTATTGGTTTAGGATTACTTTTTGTAATCGAAACAAAAATTTTACGCTCTAACGTCTGACCCTAATTTCACCAAAAACTTCAAAGATATAACGAAAATATACCCCTGCTGGAAGCTTTGCTTCCTTCCACAAACGATTAACTTCTTGCTGGTAATCTTTTTTTTTTTGGGGGGGGGGGCGTAGTCTTGTTTTTCTATTTTCCCTCTTTATTTGAATTTTGGGGTGAAATTGGTGTCAAACGTTAAAACATCGTTAAGAGTCTAACTGAGCGTCCATTTTTTCGTTTGAGCCTCAACTGTAGTGGAGTTATTCGCGAAATTTTGGGGGGGGTAGACGTGTTTTTCTATTTTCGTTATATTTTTGAAGTTTTTGGTGAAATTAGGGTCAGACGTTAGAGTGTAAAATTTTTGTTTCGATTACAAAAAGTAATCCTAAACCAATAATGAAAGCTCATTTGGGTTCTAACGTTTGATACCAATTTCACCCCAAAATTCCACTTAAGAGAGGGAGAAGCGTGTCTACGTCCTGTAAGTAATGAAAAAGATATAATATAATGTAAAAATACAATTATACCGTATTCGGCCCTTTTAGTTTTTCAGAAATGTATGCAGTTTTTACAAATTCTTACAATTTTACTTACATTATTATACGAGAAATGGGCGTGGATACTTTACAATAGTGGAAAACAGAATTGAAACATAAAAGTATGAAAACTTTTGTAAAATTAATTTTTCCATTTTTATTTATTATGAAGATTATAATGGCAAGGAGGATTAATTTTTTTAATCTAAACAAAAGTTTTAATCTGGTAAAATAAAATTAAATGTGAGGATTATCGGACGCAACTTGCTTGGAAGAATCGAAAATTTGAAATGCCCGTAACTTTTTAGAAAATGAAATTAGGATGTTGGAAATGGAAGCTCATTTAGGCTCTAACGTTTGACACCAATTTCATCCAAAAATTCTTAAAAATAACGAAAATAGAAAATCATGTCTGTGCCCCCCCCCCCCAACTATTTCGCGAATAACTCCGCGACGGTTGAGGCTGAAACGAAAAAAATGGAAGCTCATTGCTCTAACGAAGCTCTTACGATTGACACCATTTTTACCCCAAAATTCGACTTGGGGGGGCCAACGTGTCTACAGCCCCCCAAACTCTTTTTCGCGAATATCTTCGCGACGGTTGAGGCTCAAACGAAAAAAATGGAAGCTCATTTAGGCTCTAATGAAGCTCTAACGATTGACACCAAATTCACCTCAAAATTCGATTTGGGGGGGGGGGCAGCGATATGCACCTCAGATAAACTCATTTTTTAAGTAACGAAATGCGCTAGAATTATGCAAAGTATTGTAAAGTAATGCTTCTTCAAATGTTCCTCCGTAGTTCAATAGTAAGGTAACATTTTACCCACATTAATAACTCGCTATCTACACATTCGTGCAGTTTATCGGCAGCCTATCCTATAAACAAATGGAATCTCGTTAGTCCATTCATGCGCGTCCGTCAGTACCGAAAGCATTGGTTTCAATATCGATTTGTGGAAAAACTATAACGGTGTTAGCTTTTATACTTGGGTGCTAGCTATAAGGATTCGGTAGCTAGCTTTTGGAGAAAAAATATTAACTGGGGGGGGCCAACTAAACGTTAAGTTACCCCCCCCCCCGGTTTCAGTTGCGGTTTGTGGAAAAACTATAACGGTGCTAGCTTTTATACTTGGGTGCTAGCTGGTCCTAGCTATAAGGATTCGGGAGCTAGCTTTTGGAGAAAAAATATTAACTGGGGGGGACTAGCGTTAAGTTGCCCCCCCCCCCCGGTTTCAATATCGATTTGTGGAAAAACTATAATGGTGCTAGCTTTCATACTTGGGTGCTAGCTATACGGATTCGGGAGCTAGCTTTTGGAGAAAAAATATTAACTGGGGGAGGGGCCAACTTAACGGACCCATTTTGGCGATCTCTTGAAACGAGGCTGGCTCAATGGGCTCTAAATTGACTCTACTCTAGTCTCCCTAAGCTGTGCTTCAACCTTAGAATATATAGCTAAGGAAGGACTACTTGCATAATTCCATATGCATAAAAAGCGAGACAAAAATCGTGGGTAAAAGCTCCGCCCAGGACTCCAACTTCTAACTCGGTGACTCATAATTATTATATTTTAAATTGTTATAATGATTTGTTGTAGTGTTTGTGGGACTTCTAAGACCAAGAAAAGTGTTAAAAATGGTATAACTTGGCATACGTAAGTACTTAGAGTTATATAAATAATTTTATAACAAAAATATAAATTTGTGAGGTCATTACCACAATGTGCTTAAATCATAGGCGTACAGTGATTCTATATATTTACATTAAATATCGTTTTTATAATTTAGATTTCCAAAAAAATGAGATGAGAAAGATTATTTTTGGTTAAAAGAAATGAAAATGCCGTAATATTGGTCTCCAACTCCATCGTCACGCTTGTGTTGAAAACATTTTACTGACGACCTTTGCCAATATTTTTATGCTACGCCACTGACAAAGCCGCCATAGGGCACTACTTTTACTCGCATTTTGTATTCAAGTAGTCCTTCCTTAGCTATATATTCTAAGGCTTCAACGTAATCTTCTACCATCTTGGAGAAAGCGGACACTTGAACGTCGACTTTCGGAGTGATCTGCAAACAGTTCGCCCTTTTGCTGAGGGCCGTCCCGTTTTCAACTTCGAAGAGAGGGATCTTTGTTTTCTTGTTTCTTCTACTAACGTAGGCCGTTTAGGAACCTCCGTCCGCGACTGGCGCGGCATTGGAACAAACGGTCACTCAGTTGGAGGGTGATCTAGTTCCTGCCTATCATGGAGAGGTTCAGTCCTTTCCGTTGCACTTGGCATATTTCGGGGGTACCTACTTGGAACTGATGGAACGTCCCGAATTAAACTTTCCAGAATGAGAGGTCAGCCAACCCGAGTGGGTTACAGCAGCTTTTTAAGCATGTCATAAATGCTGATTTCGATTAATGCTAGGGGGGGTCTTAATTTTTGTGTGTAGGACCTCCCACCCTCTATATCGCTGATTTTTCGCACACTATCAGTCAACGCTCATAGATACGGTTTTTTCGGGAAAAACACGTAGGTACATTTAACCGTCCCATGTCCTTTAGAGCAGGGGTCGGCAACCTTTTGTTGTAGGAGGGCCAAATATTTTACTTTGAGATTAGTGCGGGCCGCACATCTTGGCAAATCCACTGAAGAGCTTCTTATCATCATTTATTTTCGTCATTACTTTCGAGTCCGCGGGCCGCACCAAGACCCTTCGGGGGCCGCATGCGGGCTACGGCTTCCCTGCTTTAGAGGAAAGTCGGCAGGCTTAACCCTGATCAGATTATGCGGTCAAAGGTGGCTTGTCCTATACTTTCCGAAGATTCCAATCAAGAGATGATCAAGAAGCTAAAGGCAAGTTGAGCATTTTACCTTTCTTTTCTCTCCTAAAAATTTACTTTGCACGGCGTAACAAAAGATTTGGTTTCCTGTCTAGGAAATTTTAAATAATAATTAATAGGAGGTAATCAATTTCACAGTTCATGGGGAACAAAATTGATTAGCCTAAACCTAAATTGTCACGAATATTTAATATTAAGGGGGCAGATCAATAGGCGCTGAGCTTGTGTCAAGTTCAATTCAAAAACGAATAATCGTAGAAAGCTGAAATTTTCGGAATATACGTAAAATATGATCTTACTTAACATAAGCTATTTTTTATTGTAAAAAAATTAATATAAAAAAAATTTGCTATCAGTTTTCAAAAAATACACTTTAGTTATAAATATAAAATAGCTTACGTTAAGTAAAATCATATTTTAAGTATATTCTGAAAATTTCAGCTTTCTACGATTATTCGTTTTTGAGTTGAACTTAATACAAGAAATGAAGCAATATACATGAAATTTCGAATTTTAACCAATCAGAAGTAAATATCAATATATTGTGGTGATATTTCCACATTAAAGGGTGTAAGCAGGCAAATAAGAGAGTAATTTGATTTTATTTAATTTTTAATTGAGTAGTCAGTTGATATGACTGACAAGAAAGTGGAATTTGCATCAAAAACAAAAAAACCACCACATGTAACGAGTTATTACACATAAAACACAGTTTTGAGTTTGTTTGTGAAATACAGAATTTTTGTAACATCCTGTAAGTGATTTTTAATTTTAAAAACAACAGATTCCTATAAAACAAAAGTGTTAATATCAGTTTAGTGCATAAGCAATTAACAATGTTGTGTTACCTGCTAGAAAGACCATTTTAGTTACCAGCAACAAAAATCCCACCTACAGAAATCCAAATTTCGAAAACTGGGAAAGGGACAGAAATCAGCGAGGAGAACCACGGCATCGGCAGTTCCCGGGTGAAGCTCAAGTAGAGAGGAGTTCTTGGGGAGACGTCGATTGAGAAAGTGTGTAAATTTCTCGATAAAATCCCAATTAAGGAACTCAATTGCGGTTCTTTGGTACAAAAAGACCAAAGCATTAATTTACTTAATTAAGCGGAAGTAAATGAATAGCGGAGTCGTAAATTTACGGAATTCGAGTATTTGATGAAAGTTGTGTATTGCGTGCGTAATTGGATATTCGTGAATTGAATATCTGAAATAAAAGCGGATTACAGATATTTGTACAATCGGTACAAACTACAGGTTATGTTCACACGTGGTGGACAGGTTAAGATTGACAAATTAATTAATTACTTACCGAAGTGTAAGTAAACACGAAGATTATTTAACCAACAGTTTAAAAGTTGGTTAACGAAAGAAAAAGGATTGAAGCAGCACTTTAATCAGCAAATTTGGAACGCATTCACCGGTAGCTGTGACGACGTTAATGGCTCCTGACAGAATAGGCAACATGGTGTTTACCAACTGTTTTGTGGGAATACACCAGATCAAGTAGAAAATAACAAGGTACAAGATTTGTTTTTATCTTTAATGAATCTAAATTGTGAATCAACGATTTGTGTTGATTTTAGATTGATTAAAGGACTTTATTAAAATTGAATGTTATAAGTTGTTTTACATAATTACACCAATAATGAAATATCCAAATTTAGTTCCTAAAATCGAGGATTTAAATGTAATTTGGATGATTTAATTATTACACACAAAATAACACATTGGTTTCAGACAAAATTATTGTCTAAAGTAATTTGATGCAAATTTTTACTACTGATTTCTTTTTATCATTCAATAAATTATGTCTACAATGAATTGCCCTCTTATTTCGTCTATTGAATCCACTGACTTTGAGCAAGAGAAAAACTCTACTCCGGCAAAACACTAGTTTTTGGGGCTTTTATGGGGTGACTATTCATTTAAGGGTGAATATCATTGCAATATCTCAATAAAATATACCAATGAAATAGCATAAAATAACTAGTGACATCTGTTGAATTTTATTATTTATTGCTATTGATCTAGGACAGGGTTTCCCAACCTTTCTTGCATGGTGCCCCCCGGATTATAAAAAAAATTTTCATGCCCCCCTATATTTTTCTTCATTGCTTCAATAAAAAACACAAATTATTTTTACGATATTTATTTCACACGATTTATTATTTATTAATGGGATGTTTGCGCCTGCGTTTTTTGAACCAGTTGGTCGATATCAGGTTCTGTTTTTGACAGAGCTATCATCAAATCATTATCGACTGCACGACGATTTCGCTGCTTAGTCTTAATTTGCACTAATGCTGAAAATCTGGTTTCACATAAGTAAGTCGAAGAAAATGGCAGAAATATTCGCAAGGCAAGAGTGGCAACTTTTGGATTAAGGAGAAAGCGTTTTATCCAAAATTTCTCCAAAGTTAAGAGGTGAAAGTCATCTTTCATTGTCGAATCTGCCTTCATTTCCAGAAATTCTTCTTGGACATCTTCTGGTAATTGCAGAACTTGACCAAAAATGGATTTCTGGTCATGTGCCATATTGGTGATTCTGAATTAACGTCTCTGTAATATCGGTGAAATTCTGTTTGCAACGCTTCCAAATGAGCTGATATATCAGTTATCATATCTTTGTCCAGTTCTTAATTTTTAATTATTTAAAGTCGAGAAAAAGATAGCACATTTCCGACAATTACCCTCTGAGACCAAAGTTGAAGCTTAGATATAATTAGATTAAAATATCCGAACACTTCATGCCCCCCCTAAGATCTTTTTACGCCCCCCCAGGGGGGCACGCCCCCCCGGTTGGGAAGTCCTGATCTAGGACCTTAATAAAAACCATTTTAAATTTCCTGGTTAGAAAATTTAATTAGTGATAGAAAACAACCAATTTGCAGTTCATCGGGAACAATTCAATTTGAAAAATTTATTGTTATTCATTATTAAATTCATGTGCAAAATTCCATGCTTCTAGTCGAGTAGTCTGTAGGACGTCAACAGTGGAAATCTCGTTAATCCATTCCTGCGCGTCATTACTATTTAGATAGTAGGTGATAAATCCGTTTTGGATAGGATTTCCGTAAAATTCGTAACTTAGTGCTCACCTACGTCATATAAGGAACTCGTGTACAAATTTTCATGCTTCTAGATCCACCAGTTTAGGTTGTCATAAACTACCCCTTATCGATTAGAATTCTTCACAATTTTTATAGTAGTATATTACCCCTTATCGATTATTAGGAGATAAATTCTCGGGATATTGGATACGCAAGTAAAACAAGTAAGCTGTCGGTCAACTTACTTTAGACTGCTGCTGGATGAGATTCCGTCTTGTGCTTATCGATTATATTAATATTAAGATAAGAAATTAAAAGGTTTCAAAATGTTTAGTTTTATTTTTACCCCTCTCCCAAATTACTCTTTAGTTCCACCCATTCATCTTATTTTGGTTGTACCCTTATGAAAATTTTACATGTATATAATAGAGAAAAAACTGCAGATTGCGAAACAGTAAAAAAAGACATGTTGCCATTTGAAAAAAAATTTAACGTTCACTTCCGGTTGAGTTTGACGTATAAAAAAAATATACCTCAGCAGTTTCCGATAGTAAGTTAAAATGTCAAAAAACGTTTATTTTTTTAACAAATAAGTAAATATCTTACACAGCTTTAAAATTTAATGGAATATTCGGCCAATACTGAATTTCAGGATCCTTAAGGAAACGGTCATAATTAATCTGCAATGCAAGTTCCATTCCATTAATTCGAGGAGCAGAAGATCCATAAAGTAATTCGGATCGCTTTTCTGCTTCGGCTAATTTATTTTCGACTGGCTTTGCATGATTTAGACGAGATTTCCTCCATTTCTTGTTACGAACCTCCCGTTTACCATACTCTGATGTTTGATTTGGATTATTACAAGGTAAAAGTTGTTCGTTAACATTTTCATCATGTAGAAATTCTTCATTTACTTGCGGTTCACTTGGTATCAGAATATCGTGAATTATCTCTTTCAATTTTGCATTTTCTAGTTGTAAAGCTATAACGCGAGCTTTCCAATAAGTCAAATCATGTGCAGCATTCCATTCAATCATATTTTCGAACATCTCTTTTTCGGTGTTAAAACCTTCGAAGCCTGAAACATTTTTGTTATTTCAAATAATAAAATGAAGAATTACTCACCATTTTCATTATTATGGTTGTCCATTTTAAATAAATTCAGGTTATTAAATGCACAACGTAAAAGTTTTTAATATTTCAGTACTTATTGTGCGAATTTAAAATCATAACCTCACATTTTATAACATTTCAATGCAACAGTGTTGCCAGACGATTTTGTGTTATGGTGAAACTACCCATAGTTGTCAGGCCTCATGATTTATCCCCAGTTCTGGACTCGTGTCTAGAGACAGTATATTTTGTTTTTGATCCTGAATCCTTACGCATGCGCATTTGTTTCTTTTTGGTACTTAAGAAAATCAAATGTAATTTTGACAGCTGTCAAATTTTGTCAAAGTAGTACGTTTATTATTTAAATTATTTCCTTCTATAATAATAGACCGTAAACGGTAATACTACTAATTGTTTAGTAGTTTCAGTGTGAAATTTGGGATTACAAATGTAAATAAAAGGATAATTATTAAAAAAATCACTTTAAAACTCATACAGGCGAAAAGCCGTTTTTAAGTATATAATTTGTGACAATAAAAAAATGTGCACATTAGGGAAGTTTAAAATTTAATTAAAATTAATTATTATGAACGCCAGTTTATTGTAGAGGGAAATAGTAATTTAAATGTGGTAATTTAAAGACGGCTTTTCGCCTGTATGAGTTCTAAAGTGATTTTTTTAATAATTGTCCTTTTATTTACGTTTGTAATCACAAATTTCACACTGAAACTACTAAACAATTAGTAGTATTACCGTTTACGGTCTATTATTATAGAAGGAAATAATTTAAATAATAAACGTACTACTTTGACAAAATTTGACAGCTGTCAAAATTACATTTGATTTTCTTAAGTACAAAAAAGAAACAAATGCGCATGCGTAAGGATTCAGGATCAAAAACAAAATATACTGTCTCTAGACACGAGTCAGATCTGGGAAATATCGATATTAAGGAACGAAAACTTTTTTAAAACGAAAAATTGGAAATAAAAATAACTAAAGAAAATAATTATTAGCTATAATGAACCGAGGGCGATGATAATCACGCAATAATTTTGGTTAATAATTTACGAAAGTGTGTTGCTTAGTAACTGCCCGACGCCATAGGCGTCAAAAATCAAATTTTCTCTCGTCAAATTGATCACGTCTTCGTTGAAATTAAAAGTTATCCGGACTTATGAATATACGTTGGTCATACGCGGGAAACATATGAACACAAGCACGGTAACTCCAAGTGGGATATCGGGAAATCAGTGAGTAGATGGTCACGTGACAATGCGGTGGTTTTAATAATATTATCTTAATTTTTCTTATAACTAAAGTTTTATTTCCTATAAAATAGTTAATTTATAAAAACTTAATTTACATCTTATACACTTTAAATTGTTTAATTGAGAAGCCTAGTGCATTCTGGGACGAAGATAATGCGGCAATGTATTATCTCAACAAATAGGATCACATGCACCGTTTGGTAAGTCTTGCTTTTTTTCTTTCCATTGTATTCCTTTAAATGGCATTTTTGTTGTCTTGTTTTTTTCTGTGGATTTCTTCTTTTTCTTTTCTTATCTCATTTGCTGCTTTTTGCTTTCCCTTTTTTTCTTGATATCTTATCCTTGCTTGTTTCTTGTTCTTTTTCTTTTTTTCTCTTATTCTAATTAATTTATTATGTATAAATTGTTCGGAATTATATCTGTACTGCAATCGTGTTGTTAGTGCGTCCTCAAGAACGCGTAAACACCGCTTATCCGTTTCAGATAGTGCAGGATAACCAGAGAGATCTGATAAGTGAGAAATAATAATAATTAATATAAACTTTAGTAGGCTCCTCCCCAAATTGTATTTAAGCCAATTGTAAACGGGAGTTTCAAAATTCGAGCAATAGAAAAATTCTATTATATTTTTTGGGAGGAGCTTAGGTGCATATGTTGGGTAAACAATGTATATCATTTTTGTATTTACTGACTGTCCATATTTACGTTCAAATGAAAATTTTGGCCCTTTCCTATTTTTTGATGAACGACCATGGCATCGATTATTTTTTCCGTAACAACTCAATAAACATCAACTCCGTTGCACCCCCCGACACAAGTCATCAAGTTAAATTACTCACCTTTTTCACCACCAACTTTTTTCCTTTTGATTTCAATGGATTTCTCGAGCGGGAATTTGGGATTTTCCGCTTTGGATTCAATACTTTTCACATTTATGGTAATATTCAGCTTAACGTGTTGAGATGTGCTGCTATCCGCACCAAGAAGACATTTAATAGCATTAATTATTGAATTTGATAAGCAACCATCTCCAACTTCTTTTGTACATATAACTTTCGTCATATCCACAGATGATGCGAAATTTGCTTTCGAAGACATATTTCTATTTTAAAAATTCGTACGAGTTACCCCAAATCTAAATTTAAACTACTACATACCTAAATGTTATATTTATAATCCAAACATTTGTAAAAGTATAACCTCAAAAACTCACGTCTCACACATGGAAGTGTCTACCCAACCGTAATATAATAACAAATTATAAATGGCCACCGCCACACCACGGCAAACTAGGGACAATTAAATGACGCCTTATGCGCAGAGTAAAAGTACTTTTACGCCGTCGGGCAATTAAAGCAATAAACATATTCGTTTTTTATATAAATTTATTTAAATTTTTGTTTAACTCTCCAAGATTTAAAAATTTACCGCTCTTCCCTTACTGTTTTCATCAAATTCTTTAATATTCTCATCGTAATCGAGTACATGGAGTTCTTTGTAGTTTAGAAGATATGCTAACTTTGTTTCCGTTGCAAAGAGGCGTATATTACTGGAATGGTAGAGCGTAAATGTATCCATAACTTTGATACGATTAACAAGTTTTCCCGTTTTAATGCACCAAACATAAACATAATTTTTTCTTACAGCAAACAAATAATGATTGTTTGTTGTTACATTGAAAGTGTTTGCGTCCAAATCTATTTTAAAAATACTATCTCCGGTAACAAAATTGAATCCTTCAATATAACGGTCGTAGGCAAGGGAAGATCTGGTAATCAAAATCATATTTTCATTCACTGATTTTAAGAGACTGTAAGAATAGCCAGTTGAGCGTATCTTTTCTTTGGATTTTATGTTCCAAGAGCAAATTTCTGCGTAATGGAAAATAAACACGTTATCTTTCGTGAGCTCTACGTCGATGACTCCTTTTCCTTCGCAGCACACAAAGTCCCATAAAGTATTATAAGTTGAATCCAAGAGTTTTACATGTTCATCCATTCCAATAGCAACCTTACCGTCGTCATTATAGTCTATACATGTAGCATGGTCAAATTTGTCATCAAATGAGTTGGTGATAATATTAAAAATTCCAATTCCAACCACATCTAACAGTACAATAATTCTATGCTTATGTATACTAATGATCATTACATCTGTCTCAAAATTTTTATCTAATAATAGTGATTCAGTTTTCAAGTCCCACACTTTCATCAAATTATCTTTCAGCATTACGATCAAAAAGTCTTCGCTCTTTGTGACTTTTATAATTTGTTTTTCTTCTTCTGCTTGAAACGATTTCTCGATTGATCCCGTGGAAGAATTTATGACAAGGATGTAATTACCATAAAAAGTTGTTGCAATCGTAATTTCGTCATCAAAATAATTAATTTCTTTAACAGAAATTTCTGTTTTACTGATCATATGCTTATAAATCGCATTTTCAAAATTGAAATTCAATTTTTTGTTGTAAACACCGCACATATAAATTTTCTCCCAATGCAATAAACACTTGGTTAAATATTTTTGAAAGATTTTGTACCTCACAGGGTCCTGTACCTCTTCATATTTCTCTCTCTTGCACTTTTCCTTCCAAAAATAGTTATTGTTCATGACGGCCATCAGTTTGCGATTCGAATTCCAACATGCCAATATCTTATCAGTAGGGAGGAACATGAGGACTTCATGAGCCAATTCAACAGGTAAATGTATTAAAGCTTCCATCTTAAGATTGTTTTTGTTCATTATGAAATTCTGTTTATTTATATAAGAAAATTTAATAAAGTTAATCTGTTAAGAGATGGGATTAAACTGTACCATCTGTGACTGGCTAGTTTGCAGTGAAGATGGGTGGGTGCTCACTTGGTGAACGCATTTTAGACTTTCCCGCGCATGACGTCCCTCAGTGACCCAACATAGCCTAATAGTCAATGGCATAATATAGATATTTAAATGTCCACTATTTCTACCAACCGTACTGCCAATCGTAAGCTTGGGTCACGGAGTGACGTCATCAAGAGCCCGTACAATGTGCGCGTGGGCATATATTGTTAGTTATAGTATCATGACAGCGTCCAACTAAAAACCCTAACGGCAGAGGGCTCCAAAGACGATAGGAACCACAAAAACCTGCTGAAAACCGCGCTAAAGGAGGCCGAAAGTAAGTTGAAAAGCCTTAGTGGCTGGCTGGATCAAATCGACACGATCAACCGCTTCGCCAATACCAAAAAGATAATGGAAGATAAGTTCAAACAAGCGAAGAAAGATAAAGATTTTGCAACCACAGCAATTCCTCGCAAAAGAAATCCCAACAAACGGAATATGGACTTTGCGGACACTTTAAGAAAGGCCCAAGAAGCGAATCAGGATCCCGAGACAGAAGCAGGTTAATGCAGCCAACCGGTGAAGAAGAGGAGGGGGTAAGTACGTTTACGTTAGCTGCTTCAGCGGTTCTAAAGACTCCAACCGCCCGTCCCTTCACTATCTGACATCTCTGACACACCCAATACTTTCACTTCTTCTTCCCATAACATTACAGACAACTCCTCTACGTCAGATAAACTCTCAAATATGTTCCAAGAGGTCCAAGCTCAAATGGACCAATTAAACGACCCAACTTCTGACTTCACCGCCAATGATACGGCGGGAAAACAATCAAATCCCCTTCAGGGATCCACTAACATGATAATAAAAATAGAGGACGTTCCAATCGATGGGGAGGAGACACCTTCTATTGCAAACTCACCCAATCGTATTTCCACGACCTAAGACGAACTGAACAACATTATTCCCCCGCCATGCCATCCCAACGGGATATACCAAGGGGTAAGCCGCTGGCCAAAAAACGTACAAAACTTCCATTTTTGTGAAAGTTCTGCAGAACTTCTATGAATTTCCATAGAATTCTACGAACTTCCAAGAAATTCCATGGAATTCCGTGGACTTCCTTGGGTTTTGAGCCAAATTTCGTCAAATTAAATAAGCAGTGTTGAAAACTAATAGCCAGTTTCATAAAACTTTTGATCAGCTGATCAGCCGGTGATCGTCTGTTAAGAGCGCGCTGCAATTTTTTATGCAAAAACATGAAATTCACAAGGGTGAAAAGCCTTGTGAAATAACGTTTACGTATCATTAGGTTTGTTCGTTTGTATGAACTAACTTGAACTGGGTTATCTTTCGAGATCAAAATACTCCCACCACAAAAGTTAGATAGTGTTTTAACTTGCACTGCCTACTCCTCCTATGGAGGTCGAGCAAGAAGTTTATGTTTGGTCATGAACTGAGCAGCCAAATGAACACAGTTCATTTGCACTAACTTGAACCGAGCAAGTTAGTTCATACAAACGAACAAACCTATTGTTCGTGTTATTAAAAAAGTAAAATGTAATCAATTTCCAAAAAAATGTATGCTGAAAATAATATACTGAAGTGTGAAAAAGTCGATCAAATGAGCAAATTGTGTTTTTGGTTAAATTTACATTTTGTCGATTTTAAACATTTAATTTTGAAGCAATTTTGAGATGACGGAAGCGATTGTTTTGTTACTTCCAACACACAAAACGATACAAACTTGATTTTTCTTAAAGACTGCTATATTTCTTGAGAATTTGTGGTGTTTTAACTCATGTAGAATGTGATGTTTATCTGAAAGTGAAAAGTGATATTTGAACTGTGGCGGTATAAAAAGTGGCGCATACTTACGATTTTGTTGCTGATTTTTTTTTATTATGATGGTATTTTGAACTATGAAGCCAATTCTACGGCGAGGGCTTTGTCTTGCGCCGACCGTTGATGAAGACGACCGTTCATGAGTGCATTTCATGGGGTTGCAAAAATTACCTCGCAATTTTACCCAAGAAGACCATTTTTGGGAGTTTTTGTAGTCACAAAAACCATTATACCAGCGATAGGAGATAAGCGTGAGTTATTTTTGAAACGTATTATTTCGTAAATCAACGTTTTTACGTGCACTTTATGGGCGCAAGCAATATTCGACTCTATTGATGCCATTTTGCTTTTTGGATAATTTCGTATCTGAAATTACATTTAGAAATTTAATTTCGATGATTTGTACCATTACACAAATCAAATTTCATTGTACGCACCGATTTAAGTAGATGTTCGTTAATTTTTGGTGGTTTAAAAGAACCACATGTGGATTTTGGAGGTTAATTTTCCTGCCAGATGTTTTATGGTTCCGATTTGGTTAAGAAGTTGGAGAGATTTGTTTAAACCGACATTCGAGGTTTGAACACTACACTGGAGGATCTCCACACGTTCACTTCACTATTTATTTGGATAAATAGTTATAAATAATTGACTTATTTTCGAATTTTTACAATTCTTGGCAACTGGTTAAGTTGCGCCATTTTGACCTCGCGAAGGGTCTTGATTGAAGGTTTATCCTCAACATATTTAGTACTGTCGTAATGACATGTCTTCACGACCTCTCGGAAAAGTGCTTCCACATCACATCCGTGTGTTTATTTTATTATTTGGATAAATGAAAGGGTTTCTGGATCGACACAGATGTTGATTCGCAACCGTTTTTACCAACTGGACGTCATCTTGTCAAGTGAATTTTGAGCAGCGGTGTACGGTCGGATGTACTGGGTGCTTCGTAATGAGTTTCTACTACGAAATTTTTATGAGTAAGAAATTGAACATTATTTTATAAAAACACCATTGTTGTAAATTTTCTTTATTAATGTTACACTATTTCACATTTATGGAACATCCAATAAAAGTATAGCTGAAGTGTTGTACATAAATGATACGGTCTATTGGATGTTTCTACACATTTACACACCTGTTGAGTATCGCTTGACTATTGTGTCAGGGACGTCCAAAATTGCTTCATATTTGCTTTTGAGTCATTTGAATAAACCACTTTATGATTTGTTGTACCTATTGATTTGCTTAATATCGCTGAAACCTACAACCTGCAGATATTGTGGCCTCAGATATGTGAACCTGACTTAAAGCTAGCCGGACCTATTTTGTTGAAGTGGACCACTTTAAGCGAGGTTTCACCGCCGTCTATAATTGGGGGTGTAACTGAGCCGTGCATCACGACAATACATACTTCTATTTGTTTAAAAAATTAGCTAAAGTTAATAATAAATTTATTACAATAATATTTAATTTAAAAAAAAATTTTTTTCATTTCCTATTCGAAAGAATCGCTTTCTTCAGAAACTTATCTTCTACCTCCTTTATTAACGGGTTATTCAAATTTAGAAGTGCCCCATCATTACCTGTAAGAGAAGTATCTAAATTATTTATAAAGGATTTTTATTGATTTTCAAATTTAAACTTACACGGCTTTTCACCCTTGTGAATTTTATAATGTTTTCTTATAAGTTTCATTAATCTGATACTTTATACATCAAAATTTTGTAGTGAATTTTGATATGAGAAGTTCGTTCAATCTAATTTTTTCTTTGAAATCGTTCACAAATTAAAAAACTTGCAATGACAGTCAGCTGTCAAATGTACATACATTTTTAAAGCAGTAATCTTATAGAAGCAATTCTCATTAGACCTAATTTATAATACATATTTATTGGATTTTCGAAATCGATTTTCTCGAAAATTTCTGAGTTTGGGGTCTTTCTTTTTTCATCAAGTTGACGTTCTAATTGGGTTGTAATCGTATAAAAATTTTGGTGCAGATCTGTGACATCCAAGGTCTGCGTTGCCCTTGTTAGAAATAGGAATACCAAATGTAATTTTGACAGATGTCAAATTTCTGTAATGAAATTACATTACCGTAAACCGGGGTAACTTTGGTACAATTTTTACAGTTTTTTGGTTATAAAATCGTAATTAGTTATCAAATTTAGTTGGGAGTAGGATTGTATAAAAGTTCTACTGGGACTACATAAAATCTACATAGAATTTATTACTTTATCATTTTCACAACTGAAAACTAACTATGATAAAGTAGATTAAAAATTTGATTTCGGTAGGGAAGTTGCATTTTTTAAATTTGTAAATGGACAAGGAAACGGGAAATTAGAAAAATGGTGCTTGAACAAATAATTTGTTTTATTAAAAAACAAAAAACAACATTTTCTTTATTAAAAAGGAACAAATTAGGTAAACTTAAATAATATAGGTAGATACAACACCTAGGTAACTTAATTAATCTCCATTCATTCTGGAACATCGGCCAATGAGTCGTTTCTATACTTTAAGACATGTACCAAAGTTACCCCTGAAGGTTACGACTTTTTATAAAATTATTTATATTTCACATGTGTTTCGACTTTTAAGATTTTTCTTTTTAGTAAAACTGTGACAGAATATTGAATTTTTCGATTCTTTTACCCGAATTTAGTTAATGTTGTTAGTTTCACTCCACCGATAGAAATTATACACACTATGCACTAAACACCTGTTTCTGTGAAGGTCAGTTTTACACCTCTAGGGGATTCCTGCTAAAAATAAACTGTTGCTAAATCACATAAATTAAGAGTTAATACTCTACTTTTGGTGATAAAATGATAAAAGGGCCGATTGGTACTAGAATTACTGGTATATAGAGGGAGAAGTAAAAAATAATGCGGGTGTCCCAAAGTAATACTGCAGTCCCAAAGTTACCCCGTTTTACGGTACTTTACGTTAACAATATTGTAGTATGTTATTTTCTCTATTTCTAATAGGTAATATTTAAGTTATTGAATAAAATTATTTAAAAAAATTATGATCATTAATTAAAACGTGTTAAAAAACACATTCAATATTAATAATTATATTAAATTCAATATAATATAACCTTAAAATGAAATTATTCAATGTTTAATTACTATTAATATCAAGGTAAAATAAGTAAAACTGTTGTATATGAGTATTATAATGTATGAGTTTTTAAATTCTCTTTTGTGCACGTTTATTTTTAAATATGAGCAAATTACATACATACTTCAACGGTTTTTCGCCTGTATGAGTTTTAAAATGATTTTTTTTTAAATTATTATTATGTGCACATTTGTAATCACAAATTTCACACTGAAACTAATAAACAAATAGTAGTATTACTGTTTATGATCTATTATTGTACAAGGAAAAAATTTAAATAATAAGAAATGTACTTTAACGAAATTTTACATCTGTCTAAATTAAATTTGGTATTTTTAAGTACAAAACAGCACCAAGTGCGCATGCTTGGATACATAACACAACTTCGCATAACCTCACTGTGAAGTCAAATTTTCTAAGAGTGCGTACCACTTAAAGCCCACGGCGACCGCGGTCGATCATGGGCGACTATCAATCGTTCCACTTAAAGCCGTGGTCGTTGCAGTCGAACTCAAAACGTCATCAATGACGTCACCGATTGAAAGTCCACGACGCCCACGAAGCTCGTTGAAATAGGTGGGTCGTCGTGAAAGTGGTAGAAGTCTCTCCCCGAACGGAAAAGAAGCGTTTGGTGGCGTTTGGAAGCGAAAGTAGCTTCTCGTCGAACGGGGCCTTTCGCCCCTTTCAGACGCTACAAACGCTTCTAAAATTTAGGTGGGTTGATGGTAGCGTGGCGCATGGTGGCAAAATCGCAAAATAATTTGAATTTAAATTTGAATTCAAATTTGAATTGAAATTTTGTTTGCTTTATTTTTTCTACAAATTCAACCACGTGGTCACACAAATAAATAAACATCAGTTCAGTTTATCATTATGATCAGTATTTCTATGTGGTAAAGTGAAATAAAGTATAGTTTAATTTTAAATAGACCAATTTTTTTTCAAAATCACATAATATAGATATTTCTCGTTTTTGTATTCGTCGTCTCACTCACTTCTTCTGGCAAAATAAAAATATACTTGTAAAATTTCTTTTAACATCAAACGCGCTAATTACGAAATTGAAATAAAACAAGAATAACAACAAAGACAACTCCTAAAGCAAGAATAATAAAATTTATTATTTATATATTTTTGAAATATATAATATTTTGGTTTCAGGTGAACCATAAGATTGTTAATAACCTTTAAACCTTATAATATTTAAAAATAATAAGTTAGGTTAGGTACCCACACATACAAATATAAATTTTAAACACCGCAGCGCCAAACATCGTTCGAGGAGGGAAGCATGGCAGCGAGCATTTTTGCTAATCGAACGCAAATACTGCACGCTACTAACGTGAAGCTTCGGTAGCGAAAGTAGCGTCTCGTCGAACACGGTCTCAGAAACGCGTGCAAATACTTAGTTCAAATTTAAAATGGAGTGTGAAAAACTAAGATTTTTGAACGCCGAAGAAAATACTTATTTGGAAGTGATGATCACAAAAGTTGATGCAGAACGTGCACAGAAATGTAAATTATATAATATTATTATGAATTCTTTATCAAATTAAAATATATTTTCTAACACTAATGCAAAAATTAGAATTTTCACGTATTTTATATCCTATAAAGTACGTCGTCGTTGACAACGTTACATTATAATTCTATAAAGTACGTTGCCATTGACAACATTAGAAAAAATATATAAATTAAATTATTGACAGGTTTTATTTTACAATAAATCAATACCACTTTCGAATCTTCATCGGTTGCTATAGTTTTATGATTAATTTGAGTAAGAAAAAAAATCGGGATCCTTCGGATCGAGGCTATGTTCAGGAACATGGCCGTATGGTTTGCGTGAATACGTCGTCCCGGGATACCCGTTTTCGCCCCCGTCTATACCGATCGGATAACATAACATTCAAAAATTTAATTAAATATGTATCTAGCTATATGAATCGCTGACTGCAGAAAGGAAAGTACTACAAAATCAACATTTCGAAATACTCGATTTAAAGCGTCTGATATTGATCTAAAAATTGTATCTTTTTTGTTGTTTCATATAAGGAAAATATATTTCTAAAGGATTGTGAAAAAAAAAAATACAATTTGGATATCAATTTTACACACAGCAGACGCGTTAAATCGAGTATTTCGAAATGTTGATTTTGTAGTACTTTCCTTTCTGCAATCAGCGATTCATATATTATAATATTATACATTTATGTAGACATACCGACACTGGAAAGGTCAATGGGCGTAACCCTCACTAAAAGTTTTTCTTTTTTTTTGCCAGGAGAAACTAAATTAATTATTCATGTATGCATTGTTATGGTTGAAAACTGCAATTTTGTATGTAATAAGTTTTGTTTTATCAATTGAAAATTATTGTGAAATAATACTACCCTTGGTTTAATAGATATCAACCAATATTTAAAAAAATTTTTAATGTGGGTTACGCCTATTGACCTTTCCAGTGTCGATACTATAGCATAATTTATAATATTATCCGTTGATATGATTTGATCCATTAGCAAAAGTTTGGAAGTTCCCAAGATGACCTATTCACACAAACTCTGTAATAGGAATGTCACAAAATATTGGAGTGGCGGTAATTTATTATTAAACTGGTAAATATTAACTTAATAAAATTTATTATAAAAGTAAAAGTTTTCTAAATGAACACCGTAGCGTATTTCTGGTCTTCCTAATGGAAGCAACGGATAAAAATGTCGTTGTCGTCGTCGTTAAGCATCGAAGACAATTTTATTCATAATAGTCCTGTGGTAAGGTAACTAAAATAGGTGACATATGGCATACAGGATACATCAATATTCCGGGTAAATGTCAGATCAAGGCAAGTATTGCCAAGAGTGCTTGGAGAGTTCTGTACGCAGTCCATATTGAACTCTCGTTTCATGAACTCTAAGAAGTTCTTGTTCTGCACCACATCCACGTTAAAGTCACCGCATAGCACCATTGGTGTTTCGGTGTCGGGGTACATGGTTCTAATATGCTTCTTTACTGATTCCGAGTACTGTTTGAGCATCGACATAAAGATCTGTAGAGACGACTGCGACACACCCGGATGAATATATATAGAACCAAGTAAGAACTTGAACTGGTTCTTGAACTGCACGCTTACCATGCACATGTCTCCCGCATCTTCCCAGTCGTTGCGCATTCTGTCGTCGCCTCTGGTTATGACGTTACAATCTGTCAAACTGCGGATATTTCTGTAGATATAGACTCCGCCGGCTTTGCGTTTTGTAGGCTGCACGATTATGGATTTGTCTGCCACCGATAGGAGCTTGTTGTTATTGTGAACCTTGCATTAAAAACCTTCAATGTTCACCGGTGGCAGAGACTCGTCCATCCACGTTTCGCTGCAGATTAAATAATCGCATCCACTAATCACGGTGTCAGAAGTTATGTCCCGAGAGTGTACCACCAAACACTGGGTGTTGAGACTGCACGCGATTATATCAACCTTACAATCATTATCGCCATGGGACGTTGTTTTAGTTCCTATGAACCGTTCAACCCGTTCAGTAAGAGTTTGCAAACTATGATTGGCCATTCTTGCGTACTCGTCACGTATGTCTTTGATAGTAAGTGTTGCGCTACCATAGCCATGATAGAACTTGAAATCGTCTGTCGAGTTGGTTATATAGAGTCCTTGCAGAGATGTTACTCGACTCATCGCCACATATACCAATTGAGTCTGTTGCGAACGATCATACTGAAAGACAACTTCGTCGAACGTCCCGTCCCGCCTTGCGATTTGTGTATGGTCAACGCGCAAGCGGGGACTAGCGGAAACTGCCTTCGTTTGCATTTGATTCCAACATCAAGAGATATGTTGGCCATGCAAGTATTAATATGCGTCCAGTCTCGACTAATTACAGTTGACTTGCACATCACATGAGGTCTGGCTTTTACGCGTCTCTTTCGACCGATCACGGTGTTGGGGAACTCTATCCACAGTCTTATATTGCCAACCGCAGAAGCATCATCGCCGTTGTTAGTTGCAGAACCGATGTTCTCCTCATGATCACGATCGGTGTTTTCGTTCACAAGCTCGATATATTTTAGAAAACACTGCTCTTTTCCAATGCTCTCATCTTCTTAATTCTTTCTCTTACATTTTCTAACCTCGCATTTCTTTTTTCTTCTGTTTCCAATGCTCTCATTGTTTTCATTCTTTCTCATTCACATTCTAACTTTGCATTTCTTTGTTGTTTAGTTTCTGTTGCGTTAACCTCCGCATTCTTCTCTTGCCTTTTTCTTTTTGTGCCACTTTCTATGCCTAAAGACATACTGTTTGATCGTTTTCTTTTGTTTGGGTTTGTTCTATCTCTTGCCATAATTGAAGTACCCTCGCAATTTGTAATATTAACAGGAAAACTTAAAAGTAAATTCTGATTAAAAATATCTTTTAAATGGTTCCGCATCACAGGAATATTGAATATCTGTTGCGATGGATTCATGCCGTTAGCTATAGCAACAGCGAAAGCTATCGCAAACACACCGCAATCAACGCCATTGGTTTGTTGTTGAGCATCTTCGTATATAATGGGAAGTTTATTTGGAAATAACCGATCAAGAAACCGTAGCTGATCAGAAGTAAGATTATTAACCTTATAATTATTGGCGCTGTCATAGATATGTATTACAGAACCATCGTAATAATATGTGCATATAGTTAAGTCAATTGAAATGAAAGTTATATTTTTAATAAATCAATCTTTATTTCAATTAATAAAAATGAGTTGTTCACAAACCGAAGTCTAAATGAATACTGAATTACAAAGTACATTAGAAACTATTTCTAAGCTTAATCTAATGAAGTTTGAGCTTTGATAAGAACTAGACGGTCAATGTTCTTTAAGACAACATCCTGTTCATCGGTGCAAGGGTTACATTTGGTGATGATGTAACTACTCTCCCCCTAGCTTAAAATGCCCACATTTTGAACATTAATATCTTCTAATTCGTAATCTTCATTCATTCTTCATTCTGAGGCGGTCAGAACATAGTGGTCAAGCAATTTGACTATGAACTCTGAATGCCCGGTTCGATTCCGGGTGAAGTATTCTGGCCGTCTCTCCCCACGAAGTGTGGGTTCTTCGTCGGGCTAGCGACTCGGCATAGGTAAAAACATATTTAAAATGCTAAAAAGCAAACGCCAGCATCGGCTAGCGTTTGCGAACTGGTAAACCGCTCAGCGGTATAAAAGCCAGGATAACAAACAAAAAACGTAATCTTCATTTGTAGTTTTACGATGCTTATTTACTAACAATTTAATCTTATCTCTAAATACAAAACATAGCATACAAGTGATACAAAAAATAATTATAATAAATGTAATAAAGAAATGAGTTACATGTAATACAGGATGTACATAAATTTTATTATTTAAACCTTTTGTTTCTTCTTAAATTATCTAAATGTTTTAATTGTAACTTTACACTAAATTCCGGTTTGTATTCTTCGATTTTTAGCGAATTTTTAAACGTAAAGTTCCCGAACGCGTTTGTAAATGTCTGTCCGTCTATGATAACTTTGCACTTTTGTTCCGAAGAAATTAAAGCACTGTTTGAAAACTCGAAATTATTAACCGTGTTTTCGCATTCTTCTGTAATTAGCAAATTGTTCTTGCTGGATGCTAATATTTTTCCGGTATTTAGTTGTGTATAAAGTTTGTAATTGTTTTCCACTATTGCGAACGTACAGTTTTTCACGTACACGATTCCGCACTTATTTGTCCGTGGTTTTCTTATGCATAACGCGCGATTTTCAATCTTCTTACACCTTTCGTTTGTCCAGAATTCGATGTTTGCGTTTCGTAGATGGTATTCGTAAGGTGCAATCATCACTCGATTTTTCAGATCAGGTATAGGATACATTTTTGTGTATTCGAACAAGGATGGGTTAAGGATTGGGATGTACAAAATACATGTTATAATATCATTAGTTGATGCAATTTTAATATTTGAAAACTCGAGTATTTTAAGATTTCGGAAATTATTTAATTCAATTAGTTCTGATTGTTTATAAATTAACTTTAAATGGCTAGTGATCTCTATTAACTCGTCATGTGATATTATTTCTAGATTCACTATTTGTGAAAATGCCAATGTAATTGTTCTTTCTAAACTCTGTAAAGTATTTAGTAATCTTAAACTAACAAAGTTATAATATTGAATGATTAACGTTTCGTCACGAGAACTGGTGAGGCTGTTTATAGCAATAAATGATGAATTTAAATTTTCTTCAATCGTTTTGAGATTTTTCGCATAACGATCTGTTATATGGTTAGCAAATGAAGTATACTTGCTAACTTGATTTACAATATTGTCTTGATTATTCTGTAATATTTGCAAGTCTTTGTCGATTCTAATTAAATCATTATTATCTGGATTACCTGTAATGAATTTTATTGCGGTTCCAAAAACGTTTACTAATCCTCGTTTTTGTCTATAATTGAATTTTTGCAATTGATCTTCTATTAATTTGCAATTTTCTACTAAAAGTTTTATTGATTGTCGCGCGTGAAAACTTGTATTCTTATTTTCTAATATGGTAGTACCAGCTAATAGTTTATAGTAATTAATTTTAATATTGCTTAAATTAAAATAGAAATAGAACTTATGATAATGATCTAAAATTTTTGTTGTCCCTAATTGTTCTGGAAAATATCCATTTGTACTAATCGGTTTGATTAGTAGGGCCTGGCTGTGGGTCAGTGCCATGATCCTGCAATGGAAATACCGTTTTAATTCTTTTGACTTTCCTTATGTTAATGTTAGTTTTTCTTTTTGATTTTTCCCTAACTCCTTCAACTTTATTTTTATTAATAGCGGTAACATTTACTTTATCGAAACACGGATCCGTTTTTCTAATTCTTTGATTCGCAAAATACAAGGTGGGTTCGTTAATATCGATTGTTGATGGTTTACCTTTATTTTTATTTTCTAAAGTACGAGTACCTTTTTCTAATTGTTTTTGATATAATTGTTCGTAGAAGGGAAGTAATTCGGATTTTCTATGTTGGTTGTAAGTTTCAAAAATCGTTTTGTCAAGATCTATTTCATGAGCATTTAAATTCTCGTAAGGACCATAAAGTAAAGTAAATGGGGTATAGCCCGTCGAAGAATGGATGGATTGATTATACGTTAGTACTGCTGCTATCATTTGATTAGATGGACTTTCTTTGATGTTTTGATTTTTAATTGCTCTTAATTTTTCAAGTAATGTACTATGTAGTCTTTCGACAGGTGAATTAGAATTAGGATTATAATTCGTTGTATAGTGCAATTCTATTTTAAAGAGTGCACAATATTCTTCAAAAGTTTTATTTTTGAATTCTTTACCTTCGTCGCATACAATCTTTTTGGGATAGCCATGATGTGCAAAATAGTGTCTTATTTTATTTAGCATTGTCGTACCTGATAAATCTGTCATAAAGTAAGCTTGAGCATAACGCGAAAATAAATCTATTATTGTTAGGAATTTGTTACTTTCAAAACCGAACGTGTCGATGTGTATAACATCGAAGGGCCGTTTAGCTAGTAATGGTCCAGAGAAGGCAGTTTTATATGGATTTCTTTCGTATTTATTCATTAGACAGTTTTCGCATTCGTTGATAACTTTATTTATTTTTAACTTCATGTCAGGCCAGTAATATTTTAACTTAAGGTGATTGTAAGATTCCGTAATGCCGTTGTGATTGATTGTATGATAATTTGTAATTGCTTCGTATTGTTCGTTTGAATCCGTTAAATCTTTTGCTAGTATATTACATTTTATGATTTTTATTTTATTATTAAAAAGTTGTTGCATTATTGTTAAAAACTTTGATTCTAATTCGTGGTTTTTGAAAAATATACCATAAAGGTTTTTTGGATCTATGATTTCTTTTAGTACAGTTAAAATATTTTCTAATTCGCTTCCTTTTCTAATTGTGATATGATAATTATATTTATTGAATGGTTTAGTTAAATTTGTTTTACATTGATCTCCACTTTGGAGAATGATACGGTACATAAAGTGATTTAAGGGTTTTTCTGAAATTGGCATTGTGAAAATGGGATTTTCTATTGACGTATGCTGAGTAGCATCGTCAGATTCATTGAGAATCTCGTCAATATCCTCCATGCGAAGATTTAAGTCGTCCTCGACGTTTGGCAATAAAGACATTTGGTCCAATTCTTTTGGTGTTAATTCATTTACATTTATTTCTATTCTTGATAGTGCATCCGCCACTAAGTTTTCCTTGCCTTTTTTATAAACAATTGTGTAATCGAACTCTTCTAAGCGTAGACGCCATTTTGTTAACCTGGAGTTCGGATCCCGATGTGAAAATAACCAGGATAAAGGTTTATGATCTGTTTCAATAATAAATTTTTTTCCATAGAGGTAAAGGGTATTTATTAATTGCTTCTATTTTTGAGTCGTTTGGTTTGATTCCCTGTGGCGTTATTATATGGCCAAGGAAGGCTACTTCTTTACGTAGAAATTCCGACTTGTCTAACTGAATTTTTAAATTAAACTCTCTAAGTGCCTTAAAAATAAAGCCAATGTGAACTAAATGTTCGTGGAGAGATTTAGAAAATATGACAATGTCGTCCATGTACACAAAACAAAATTTATACAGGTATTTGCGCAAGATGTGGTCCATGACCCTTTGGAAAGTACTCGGAGCGTTTTTTAAACCGAATGGCATCCTAACGTATTCCCAATGACCGTTATCGACAGAAAAAGCTGTTTTTTCAATAGATTCGGGATCTAGTTCAATTTGATGAAAACCCTGAGCTAAATCTAACGTGGAGAAATACTCGCATTTACCTAAATTGTCTAGAATTTCTTCAATTCTTGGAAGCGGGTATTTATCTTCAATAGTTTTATCGTTGAGTTTCCTATAATCTATAACTAATCGCCACTTTTTCTTTCCGCTTGCGTCTACTTTTTTCGGTACAATCCATACAGGTGAGCTGTATGGCGAAATGCTAGGTTTAATAATTTTATTTTCTAATAGTTTTTGAATTTGATTTTGAATTTCTGTTTTTAAATGATAGGGATACCTAAACGATTTTGTATAAACTGGATCAGAGTCCGTTGTTCTAATTTTATGTTTTACCGCGTTGGTAAAGCTTAAGTCGCAATTTTCATCGTAGAATACATCTTTATAATTATTACATAATTGGAGAATTTTTTCTTTTTCCTCTTCGTTGAGGTGTAATGTCCGGATAGCTTCTGAAATGATTAATTTTGATTTTTGTGCGATCGGTTTCGTTTCTTCCATGTTTATTATTGGATCAACGTCCATTTGTTCGTTGAAGTTAACTTCGATATTTTTATTTTCTTCAACGGGAATATTACAAAACCCGTTTTTCGCGAACGCTATTGATTCTGGGATGTGTAAATTTTTAATATTTAATTCTGGGACTAATACTTCTCCTTCTTCTATATTTACTGGTATTCTTATAATGTTGTTAACTATTTGTTTAAATGGTATAAAATTTTGAGGGTTGAGTTCCATAAAGAATGGTATTTTAATATTTTGAATTTCTAACATTCGCGTTTTATAATTAATTAACGCGCCTAATTTCATTAAATCGTCGCTCGCAATTAATCCATCGAATCTGTCGTGCCATTTTACGACATGAAATTTTATATTATTAATTATTCCATACTCTGATAATATTGGGTAAGCTACATTTTGATCATTCGATATTGTCCTATTCAAACTTTTAACTGTAAACGATTTTTTAAAAAGATAATTCTTAAAATTTTCAAATGCGGGCGTCGGATTCATAATGGAATTCGAAGCTCCACTATCTATTAATATTTTGAGTTTTAAACTGGGGATTACTAAGAAGGGTAATTTTGGCATGCTAGTACCGATTGAATTTAGGTTGATTGTTGGTATTCCGAGGCTTCTATGCGAAAATTTACGATTTCCTCATTGGAGTCAAAATTTTCTTGTTGCCTTTCTTCTTGTCGTGAGTATTCTGGGTTTTCCACATTATGCAGTTCTTCAGAAATAAAATTGTTAGGACCGGTACTCCTGAAGTGATTGTTTGAATTATTTGGGCGACTAAAAGTATTTCGCGTTGATATCGACATGGGCGTTGGTTCTGGTAACTTATTATTTTGAGCATAATTATTATGTCTATTATAGGTGGGTACAAATCGATTATTTTGAGAATAATTAGATGGACCTCGTTGATTTTGTTGGTTATTATTATTATTAAAATTAGAGTTATTAAATCGTTGATTATAATTATTATTACTATTAAAATAAGGTCGTTGTTGTTGATTAAAATTTGTATTAAAATTGGGATAAAAATCCATTCTTTGATTTGGAGATTGAAAATTACCTCTATTACTTGTATTATTATATTGTGAAGCGTTTTTCACAATTGGTTTGTTTGGTATTGCGTTTCTTTTAATTGGTGTTTTATTACGCATGAAATTTAGGAAATCAATATGTTGTTTTTGATTATCATAATTTCGCAGTAATAGTAAACAGTCTTCTAAAGAATTAGAAATTTGATTACTTAAATGGGTACGATAAGGTTCTAATATTCCGGCTTTAAAAGTATTCAATGCAGTCATTGTGTACATTTGAAATTTACAAGTTTTCACGTCGTTGTTTTGTTCTCTAATATTAATGTGTTCAATTAATTGTTGTAATTTATGTTTTATATTTTCATAATAATCTTCGTAAGATTCATTATGAGGTTGGAAGCAAGTATGTAAATCATTTGCTAATAAGATCTCGTTACGAGGGTCACCAAAGCGATTTAAAAGAGCTTCCCTTACTTGAGTAAGAGTCCTGCAGTTTGAGGCGACTAAAACGTCTCTCGCTGCACCTTCTAATCGTGAACAGCAAATTTCAAAAATTACTATATTTCCTAAACAGTTTTCTTGACCTTCCGCGGTATTTCGAAACATATTACAAAATTTTTCGCATTGCATAAGAAAATATGATCAATTTCGATTACCTCCATCGTATATGGGAATCATATTTTTAGCAATATTAATTTCAGCTAATGTTGGAGTTGCCATTGTTTTATTAGTTAAATTTGACGATTTTAAATTAATAATTATATCAGAACTATTTGAATTTGTTTTTCTTTTTAATGGTGATCTATCGCGATTATTTTTAACCATTGATTTTTTTTTAAACATGTATTTTATAACAAAATATGATAAGGAAAATAGGTACTTACAATAAGGTAGGTGTGATTAGCATTCTGTTGATACTTGGTTGGTGAATCTTCTTTAGCGTCTTATCGTGGTCGACTTGTTCCAGATGAACCCTTCTTTGACGATAGTGCTTCCAGTAGAATTTTACACCATGTAATCTTGATGCCTCGTGGTTTCTTAATGAATTTTCTTCGCGCCTATTGTTTTTGAAATGTTCCAAGTAATAACTTACTGTAGTGGAACTTCTTGACGATAGCACGAAAGTTGAATTTTCACTAATTTTAAATTTTTAAATTAATTTGGTTCGTAGGATATTAAGGTAAGTACTTCGATAGAACCGCTTAATATCCTGTTCGCAGCGCCAGTTAAGTCAATTGAAATGAAAGTTATATTTTTAATAAATCAATCTTTATTTCAATTAATAAAAATGAGTTGTTCACAAACCGAAGTCTAAATGAATACTGAATTACAAAGTACATTAGAAACTATTTCTAAGCTTAATCTAATGAAGTTTGAGCTTTGATAAGAACTAGACGGTCAATGTTCTTTAAGACAACATCCTGTTCATCGGTGCAAGGGTTACATTTGGTGATGATGTAACTATATGTAACAACCGGGGGTACGTTATTAAAATTAATTATAAAATTTTCTCTTAAAATTTTGATATTACTTACAAATAAATAATATAAATTTTACAAATAAAATTTTCTCTTAAAATTTTGATAATAATTTTAGAAACACAAACACCTTTTTACTTGGCCTAAATAAAAAGTCATCCCAGAATGTTCTCTAAATTTATTTGGTTTCCCAAAAATTTCTCGAGTTTTGAGATACTCCTGAATTTTTGGGAATATCGACGAAGGTTCCACGGTAACAAAGGACAGTCTATTTTTAGTTTTAACGCTGCCACCCGACAAAATTCTCTTTGTTAGTTGTCCTGGACCTCTTCGATACGTTTTGGTAGCCCTGGTTTGATTTCCCAATCTTCACGAAATGACGTAAATATCGCTGGCTAACGTAGGGTGAAAGGTGCCCCTTGCAGTGATTTTGGGAAAACGTAGGAATCATTAACTTTTGAAAAAACTTCCACTTTATTTTATGGGGTTCTTTTAAATTCAAAATAAAAGAATTAATATTTCCCAAATATAGCAATTTATTAAATTAAACTGAATTATTTACAAAATTTTACAAATATAATTAAACTCGAAATTATAATATGACAACACTTTTGCCACAGTATAAACAACAAATAACTTTTGAAAGTAATAATTGACGAAACATTCAACCAACTACAAATTGTCTCCGTCTCTGAATATCAATTATTCAGATTTCCAAAATTAAGCATAAAACAGATTAACTTATCAAACCTTACTTTAACGATTAAATAAAATTGGCTAAACTTATATGCAGCCAAAACTATCAACAAACGAGGAAACAATCGTCTCGCGATTATCCTTTAACATTTAGTATCAATAACCTGGTGAGCAAATCTCACTCCAATTAATTATTATAATATAAGGAACCCAAATACATTTCCTTAACAACTCATTAGAATACAAAAATTTGCGTTCTCAAATTATGATTTGACAAACGCGCACACAAAATAAAATCATTTATCATTAAACAATAAATTTTTTACCTTTAGTTGTTTCAGCAAAACCACAAAAACTTAACTTATTTATTTAAGTCGAGAAAATTAATTAAATTATTTAATTTAATTGATTACCACTAACTTATTTATTCAAACAATAGTTCGATAAATAGTTGCAAACAAAATTACTAATTGAGCTTTTGTACTTTACAAAACTCAATCATCAAAATTCAAAACCAAATCGCACTTGGAGTCTCAACTTTGACTTTGTGTTTTCGAAAGTAGCGTCTAGACGGACAGTAACTTTCGTACACGGGCAAAGGAGAACTCTCTATTTAATTCACAAAATTAACCCGCACAATCGAGTCTACAAATATGTACCCTTATCAAAAGCGTCTATGATCACTCCCCTGGAGCAACGCAGTTTGATGCAGGTAACGGCCGGACTCCCCCTTATCAGTACAGTTACCCATATTTATAACTTCTGACCCACTTCTCTTTCAAAGTGAATCTTTTTACTTCTTATTTTAAAATCCATGTGAGTAAAAGACGTTCTTCCGCAATTAGAGGAAGATACATTTTTTTCTGCGGGTAGAAATAGCCGACTTAGCAATTCCCACACGCGTCTCCTGGTAATTGAAAATTTATTTCTAATTTCTACATTTTTTGACTTTTTCAAATTATTTTTAGATATTGGGAATCGTTATCTCTTAAACGTTACAAATATACAATTCATGTCTTTGTAGGACCAATATTAAGAAATGGCCTAGAATCTTGTCACTAAGACGGGAAGCGTAATCCTTATCTAAGAGGAAATGGTCATCAAATTCTCTTCGTATCTCCGCACGTAGCACACCTGCAATACGTAGGTATATTTTGTACATTACAATGTAGTAATTTACTTTGTTGCAAAGTTAAATTTGAATTTTTGCTCAAAGTAATTTCGACTCGATTCCGTCGATATTTTTAATTTGAACGTAATTTTACGCTGATTCCAAAGATATAAGAACCGAAAAATTTTATAAAATGTCAGCACATTTGAATTACTGCATTTCCATAGACGTACACAAATTATTTTCTTTTACATCTAAAATTGCATTTTAACTTTTAAATCCTTTAAAAATCATAACTAGAAAAATAAACAACCCGAAATTAACCCTTAATTTCCGGGTTACAGGTATAAAAAAAATTTTAAAAAAAAACCTTTTATTTAAAATTAAAAAAGTGCACTAAAAAATAAAACAAAGGTGCACTAAAAAATAAAAAATAATTTTAATAAGAATAAATAAAACTTCTTGGAAACATCAATATAAAAGCGTGGGGCTATTTATTTAGAGGTAAGTAAGCAATTGATAGCCCCACGCTTTTATATTGATGTTTCCAAGAAGTTTTCTTTATTCTTATTAAAATTATTTTTTATTTTTTAGTGCACCTTTGTTTTATTTTTTAGTGCACTTTTTTAATTTTAAATAAAAGGTTTTTTTTAAAAATTTTTAATTTTTTATTTAATTTTTTATTTTTAATTTTTTAGTCATGTTTGTCAAATACAGCTCCTGCTTCATCCTATCAGAATTCCTATTATGTATGTGTTTTTGATGTTTGATGCTTCACTCTGTATACATCATTAAAACAAAAAATTTCACCCTGAATGCGGTCCTTAAAAATGCGAATGCGATTTAGTAATGTAACTTTTCACCCTGTATGGTAAAACTGTACAATGCGCAGCCACGCATGCGCTTTAGTATTTTAGTTTTTTCCCTATATATTTCTATATATTTTCTATATTTAAAATTTCAGCTCTCTAGGACTTCGGGAAGTTTCCATTTTCCATTCTTATCGGTGAACTTCAGCTTTGCCTCCTTCTACAAACGATTAACTTCTTGCTGGTAATTTGAGGGGGAGGGTCGTGGTCTTGTTTTTCTATTTTCCCTCTTTATTTGAATTTTAGGGTGAAATTGGTGTCAAACGTTAAAGCATCGTTAGAGTCTAACTGAGCTTCCATTTTTTCGTTTGAGCCTCAACCGTCGCGGAGTTATTCGCAAAATCTTGGGGGGGGGGGTAGATGTGTTTTTCTATTTTCGTTATATTTTTGAAGTTTTTGGTGAAATTGGTGTCAGATCGTAAAATTTTTGTTTCGATTACAAAATGTAATCCTAAACCAATAATGAATGTTCCTTTAGGTTCTAACGTATGATAGCAATTACACCCCAAAATTCGACTTACAGAGGGGGAAACTTGTCTACGTCCTGTAAGTAATGAATAAATAATTTTTTAGTCATATTTGTCAAATACAGCTCCTGCTTCATCCTATCAGAATTCCTCTGGTATGTGTTTTTGATGTTTGATGCTTCACCCTGTATACATCATTAAAACACAAAAAATTTCACCCTGAATGCGGTCCTTAAAAATGCGAATCCGATTTAGTAATGTTACTTTTCACCCTGTATGGTGAAATTGTACAATGCGCAGCCACGCATGCGCTTTAGTATTTCAGTTTTTTCCCGATTTTTCGCTTATTTCGCGGAATTTTCGGACACAAAATTAATATATGAAAATTCGCTGCAAGTGAAAGCTATGTTCCAAATTTCAGCTCTCTAGGACTTCGGGAAGTTGGTTAAAAACGACCTCGAAAAAGTCCAAGGGACGGACGATGGACAACGGTCACACCAAGTTAAATAAAAGCTTTTAAAAAATTCGTAAAGCGCCTCGTAATTTTGAGCCAAAAATTTAGGTCTAGTTACTATGTAACGAAGTAGGATAGCGCTATAATAAATATTGTTATGAGAGAAAGAGATAAAATAGTTTTAGTTCAGGTCATTTAGAATATTCTAGAATATTAGAAATACAAAATACAAAGGCTAATCCGCTTCGATTTTAAACGTCATTTATGTGCAATTTATAAATTTTAACAGTTTATTTATCCAATCTAAAGAAATCATAATTAAACCACGATCTAGAATTAAACAACAAAACTTTTATTATATTATTATTATCATTTACTGATTCTGATTCACTATTACTGATTCGTTTTGATCAATATTATTTATCAAAAATTAAATTTCTCATATATACCGCACTCACAATTATTCTAGAAATTTTAAGTTAAAATTAAAGTTAAAACTTATTTGCCGATGGTAACCCATACTTACAAGACAAAATATATCGGCCCTAAATATTAATAAAATAAATTTTTGTCGCATTCTTTAAAAATGTTAATTTTTATTTTAAATTTCTTGCAATCCATACTGATTGTGTAATTATGTAATTGAACTAATTTACTCTGGGGGTTTCAATTTTATTACTACATCTATATTTGCAGTTACAATTACAAATTATTGTATCATATTTTAAATTGCGATGTTTTACATCGATATAATTTCCATTTTATTAAAAAAGGTAAGTAAAATACGTTGATTTCTCAGCGGTTCACTCATTATTATACACAAAAGTGTGACCATCATATTACCAGTAATTTCAAAATAATTTATAAGTAGGGTCCGTAGGTAAATGGTAAGAACGAGAGGTTACGAAGCAATCATGGATGTAGGTACAGGTTCGAATCTGGATTGTAACAAAAATTTTTAAATTTAAATATTATTTTCAGGATAGGTAACAACATCGACAGAATGGAATTCAACCAATAATACAGAATACCAAGCATTAGAATATATTAATAGTTAATAGATATAATTAAATGTAACCATGTAAATAAAATTGAAACCCCTAGAGTTAAATTAGTTCGATGCGATGTAATAACACAATCAATGGATTGCAAGAATCTAAAAATAAAAATTAATTTTTCTAAAAAAATGTGACATAAATTTATTTTATTAAAATTTAATATTTTTTATACCTGTCTCTGTCTGTCTCTGTAACAGGGACAGACAGAGCCCTGCCAGAGCTCTTGCAGAGTCTCTGACAGGGTACCTAACAGATACCCTGTTAGGATTTGCGACAAATTTTCTGCAGAGGGTTTGCAGGGTCCATTTTCTCTGTCTCATATTATGTGACAGAGCATTGCCTCCTATACTTACAAGCCGTGAAGTGGCAAATTTGGCAACGTCGCCGGTGGTCCTAATTTTCAAATTCTTGTATTGATGTTTATGTGATTTATGCATATTAAATTTATGTAAGAAGACTTTGTTAGTAATAATTAACAACTAAAACTAACTACAATCATAGGTAAGTGTACAAGAACTGTATTAAATAAGTCTGTAGCCTAAAAATTGATTCAATTCCTTATTAAATAGTTGAAAGGTAATACTTTACTTTTTGTAATTCGTTGCATATTGAATAATTATTTATTAGTTCACTTTATTAATGACATTGTTAATAGATCCTAGATACTGTGTGCCAGATTGCACATAAAAAAATTACCTAGAAAGAATCCGGAACAAGAAAGAAATGAATATAGTTAAAAGAACTACAAAAATTTAAGAATTTTTAAAAACGACAAAATAGAAAATTATAATTCGTTGCAAGTTTTAAAAACAAGCTAAAGTTTGAAAACTGGAATTACAAAATTTATGAAAAAAGTTCACGTTATTTTATAGAATGAATATCGATTTTGAAATTTCCAACACTTCTTGTCATGTCGAAGATGAGACAATATAGTGATAAGTGTTTCAGTTTCTTAAAATATGACTATCAAAATTCTGCAATTTTCAAATTTCGCAAAAATACGAAAGGTAAATGATAATATCTATGATAATTATTATCAACGTCGATTTATTTGCAGGGGAGGAGGGGTGCAATTACTTTACTATGCTATTCATGTGGAAAGTGACCTAAAAATTTAATTATTCAAATGTACAAATCGTTTTGTTATATTCTCTTAAATAATAACAGAAAACTTACAAATGATCAATTTCAAACTGTTGAAAATTTAACAAAATAGAGAAAATTACATACACTTTTACAAACCTAGAAATTGCTTTTATTAGTTATATTTGTGTTTATATTGTAAAGTAAGTACTTTTTTATAATAATTAGTTTAACTTTTTGATAATAAAATTATATAATTTATTAAATCTGTTTATGAACATAAAATAACAAATAATTTGTATATGAGACACTTTGCAAGTAGGACCACCAAGTACTGCAAATGCGACGTTGCCAAATGTAACTTCACGGCTTGTAAGTATAGGAGGCAATGGACAGAGCCCTGTTACAATCCGATTACAGAGACAGGGCCCTGCGAAATTTCTCTGACAGAGCCCTAGCAGATATCTTTCCATCGTCTCAGCCAAGACGCCTCAACGTCTTAAGGTTCCATCGTTTAAAGCAAATGAGGTAAATCATTTGTTTAGTTTGTAGAAGTGAAGAAAATGAAGTAGAAAAGATGCATTACTTTCCATCTGTTCAAATCGAGTACTTACTATGTACTTATTCTATTATATGTAAACATTATCATATTGGGAACACTGGAAATTAGAAGTACCTTGGGTTGTTTCCACAAAATACCACAGTAATTGTTTCGTTAGGTTACATTTTCATGAACCTTTGAATTGTAGTAAATTGTTTCTTTTGTTGGTGGTTCTTTGTCGAATAAGTCGGTAAGTGGACTTTTCTGTTATTCTTAGATAAAATTGCATTTTTTTTTATAAAAAGACGATTTGCACCCCTATTCTGTAACTTTTTCGTTATTGTATAAGATGTTTGTTTTGATTTGTTATGACGTTTCAAACGAACTACGTTGGATATGGTATTCTGTAACCCCACTTGTTAAAGGGTTCTTTCGTTGAACATTACTGTATATTTTGTTATAATTATGTTTGTTATTTTATTTTATAAGTGTATAATTTCAAAAATTGAATAAAAAAACAAAAAACAGTTGTTGTTTTTCATTTTTTTAAGGTTTTTTTAACTACATGTAGTAGATTGATCTAAAATCGATTAGATTTTGTTTTTGACTTTCTTGATATTCATATTTTGGTTATCAAGAAAGGAAAAAACGAATCTATCGATTTTAGTTCAATCTACTACATTTTATATTTTTTAAATCAAATAAATATTCTATTCAAATTTCCCGCGTTCAGTTTCAGTGGTAGCTACCGCCATCTCAGTGGCTTACAATTTTGTAACTAATATTACCGAACAAAAATTTAACATTAAGTTGCATACCTGTGGTAGATACCTACTACAGGTAGATATAAACACAATACTTATTAAAATTTTAGTAAATCAGAATCAAGAATTTTGTTAACGATGCGCGATGTAAGCTTTCTTCATTCATATTGGTTAAGATTGTTAAAAGGAATATAATATCTTCAGAGATTTATTGAAAATTAATTAATCGATTTTTTCAAAGCAACCAACGATATGACAGAAACTTTGTCAGGGTTACAGAGACAGGTGTTACACATATCCAGTGAGTGATATTGTCAGTTGCTCTCGCAGGCAGAATTTGATTATGCCGTGTACTCACTGAAACTATATCATTGTACATATGCCACATCAATAAAGCTTCTTGTGGTCTGAACTCTGTATTAACCACCAGGATTTCGTTAAACTTTGAGATGTGATCAGTTGAAAGATAGTCATTAGAAGTTAGTTCTTGAATTGCTATCGATTGCAAAGGTAGGATGTTAGACATTTTTGTAATCTCCTCAATAACGATAACGGGTTCTAGCAGTAATTAACAAATAACAATACAACAATTACGATAAAAACCTGATACAATATGAGCGAGATACATAGTGTGCGATTGATTCACTATGACCGGTATGACCGTGGTGCGAACTTGATGTATGCTGATTGAGTACTGGTTGAGAACTTGTTGAGTTGTGGTTGAGAACTTGTGGAGCACTGGACTGGAACTGGCGGTTATATTCCTCGTGGTTGTGCGGTGTTACAGATTGCCAACCTAAGAGGTGCTGGCGCCAAATAATTTGAATTATGGGTTGCTAAAATATCATGTCCTATAGGCACGGTGGCTGAGCAGATAATGAGGTTTTCCTCGCGCATCTTACGGATGTCACCTTTTCGATGTGGTTATGGGTAATTATTTTTTACATTTTTTAGTGGTGGGGGTAAATTTTTTAATCGGTTTAACGCCTCAACGTCTTAAGGTTTCAACGGATAATGTGATGAAATATGCATATAAAGGTCGAGAGATAAATATATTTGACAAGAATTTTAAGGTGAAGTAAACTATAGAAACAGAATGGATTCCTACCAATTCGCAAAGGAAGTTAAGAGGACTTTATATCTAACATAAAGTTTGGTTTACACTCATAATTGAATTAAATAATTCGTTAAACCGGCAATGTTATGGGTGTAAACCAAATTTTACGATTTAAATGCACTTTCTTAAAAAGCAAATATATAAGGGTTTTGTCTTATATACATAGATATTTTAAAAATAGTTTTAATTTAAATAGTTTGTATATTCATGGAAAGTCACTTGCAGGTCACTGGAGTGATTAATTATTATAATAAAAAATGAAACTTTTTTTTTTTAACTTCTTAATGACTTTCCGTGAAACTAGATTTTTTTTCTAATCGTTTACTTCAAACCGCATTAAATTCCATACATTAATAAAAGAGCTATATGGATATTCGTTAAAAGTTAGGTATACAGCCCTCTTAAAGCTGAGGTGGAATTGATTGTCGCGATGACAAGAACCGACAATTGGCAACGAAATTGCTATTAAAGAGCATGCGGAGGCATTTAAACGTAGACGTGCAAGTAATAAGCGTAAGGCGGAAGAGGAATTGGCCGCAAAAGAGGCAAAAAGAATTAAGAGGGCTGTATACCTAACTTTTAACGAATATCCATATAGCTCTTTTATTAATGTATGGAATTTAATGCGGTTTGAAGTAAACGATTAGAAAAAAAATCTAGTTTCACGGAAAGTCATTAAGAAGTTAAAAAAAATTTTTTTCATTTTTTATTATAATAATTAATCACTCCAGTGACCTGCAAGTGACTTTCCATGAATATACAAACTATTTAAATTAAAACTATTTTTAAAATATCTATGTATATAAGACAAAACCCTTATATATTTGCTTTTTAAGAAAGTGCATTTAAATCGTAAAATTTGGTTTACACCCATAACATTGCCGGTTTAACGAATTATTTAATTCAATTATGAGTGTAAACCAAACTTTATGTTAGGTATAAAGTCCTCTTAAAGAAGAACATGCAGAAGTGACAATATGCCTAGAAAGCTTAAAAGAAGATATTTGTAATGATGAAACACCAAAACAGGCAAAAACATTATAAGATAATCTATTGTAAATTACGGTTCAACGGATAATTAATTATTGTCTATATCTATATAGGTTTATCGAGATTTACATAAATGCATAAATATATTTGACAAGAATTTTAAGGTAAACCCCAAGAATGGATTCCTACCAATTCGCAAAGGAAGATAAAGCTGCTGCCGATTTTATTTCATACATACGAACATACACACAATTTTCGTTACATAGTTTTATTAAATTTTTCAACATGCGGGGTATACTTTTCGTACAAACACACATTGTTCGTTACATAGTTTTATTAAATTTTTCAACATGCGGGGTATACTTTTCGTACAAACACACATTTTTTCGTTACATAGTTTTATTAAATTTTTTAACATGCTACCGATTTTATAGAAGTATTCACGTCAAAAAGTACTTTATCTGCCCTTGCTGTTACAAAGTGTTACTTGTTTAATAATTATTTTGAGCCGGACAAATCGCACTTTAACATCTGCTATAAAAAAAATACATTTATAATTTTGAATTTCTTGTAAATGGTTTCTTTAACATCTGCTATAGAAAAAAATTAAATTCTACACACGACGATAAAATTTCATTATCGTAAAATTAACAATTTCCCTTGGTCACTATCGGATGAATAGTTTCCTCTTCTACTAATAAGCAACGATATTGCTTGTCTTATTGTTGAATTTGATATATTAAAATTTTAAGTTAGGTGACTATTGCAGGGTTGCCTGATTGTGCCTGATGCTTGAAATAAATAATGTTACATTGGATAAGAAAGTTAAAAAATATCTAATTCTATATACAAGGCACACAAAAACATACTACAATACCACAAAGAATACTAAATAAACGAATGTGATAATAAAAATAATGAAAATATTAATAATTAAATTAAAATGGCATAACAATGGCAACCTTGTCAATAGCCACTATTGACAGGCTCATGAAGCCCACGAAGCCGTTCAACTACAGTAAACGACCGTAGCGCCCGTGGGCGAAAACGTATAAGTGAAATGCTAAATTGCTAGACCACGACCGCGGTCGTCGTGGGCTTTAGTGGTACGCACACGGGTACGCACTCTAAGAGTTACATCACCGCACCATAGATGGCGCCACAGTCACAGCCAGGTTATTACTGTCGCAAGACAATCGAGTTTAAGAATGTAGAAATGTAAGCCAGTCATGGCGAGTTAATAAATTATGACTTAAAATAGAAAATGCGGTTTTTAATATTTCGATATCTATTTTAAAAATACAAGCAGGTGAAAATCAAACTCAATTATTCAATGAGTTTTTAAATGATTTTTTAAATGTTCTTTACGTGCACATTTATAGTCACAAATTTCACACTTGAACCCTTTTTCGCCTGTATGAGTTTTTAAATGAGTTTTCAAATTATGCTTATGTGCACCTCTATAGTCACAAATTTCACACTTGAACTCTTTTTCGCCTGTATGAGTTTTTAAATGTCTTTTTAAAGTACCTTTATGTGCAAATCGGTATTCGCAAATTTCACACATGAACTCTTTTTCGCCTGTATGAGATTTTAAATGATATTTTAAAGTACTCTTACGTGCACATTTATAGTCACAAATTTCACACTTGAACTCTTTTTCGCCTGTATGAGTTTTTAAATGAGATTTTAAAGATCCCTTTTGTCCACTTTTATAGTCACAAATTTCACACTTGAACTCTTTTTCGCCCGTATGAGTTTTTAAATGACGAATTAAATTTCCCTTTTCTATAGATCGGTAGTCACAAATTTCACACTTGAACTCTTTTTCGTCTGTATGAGTTTTTAAATGTCTTTTTAAAGTACTCTTATGTGCAAATCGGTATTCGCAAATTTCACACTTGAACTCTTTTTCGCCTGTATGAGTTTTTAAATGTCTTTTTAAAGTACTCTTATGTGCAAATCGGTATTCGCAAATTTCACACTTGAACTCTTTTTCGCCTGTATGAGTTTTTAAATGAGTTATTAAATGTACCTTTTGTGTAAATCGATGGTCACAAATTTCACACTTGAACTCTTTTTCGCCTGTATGAGTTTTTAAATGATTTTTTAAACTATGCTTATGTGCACATTTATAGTCACAAATTTCACACTTGAACACTTTTTCGACTGTATGAGTTTTTAAATGAGATTTTAAAGCACTCTTATGTGCAGATCGGTATTCGCAAATTTTACACTTGAACTCTTTTTCGCCTGTATGAGTTTTTAAATGAGATTTTAAAGCACTCTTATGTGCAGATCGGTATTCGCAAATTTTACACTTGAACTCTTTTTCGCCTGTATGAGTTTTTAAATGAGTTATTAAATGTACCTTTTGTGTAAATCGATGGTCACAAATTTCACACTTGAACTCTTTTTCGCCTGTATGAGTTTTTAAATGTCTTTTTAAATTACTCTTATGTGCAAATCGGTATTCGCAAATTTCACACTTGAACTCTTTTTCGGCTGTATGAGTTTTTAAATGAGATTTTAAACTTTGCTTATGTGCACATTTATAGTCACAAATTTCACACTTGAACTCTTTTTCGCCTGTATGAGATTTTAAATGATATTTTAAAGTACTCTTATGTGCACATTTATAGTCACAAATTTCACACTTGAACTCTTTTTCGCCTGTATGAGTTTTTAAATGAGATTTTAAAGATCCCTTTTGTACACTTTTATAGTCACAAATTTCACACTTGAACTCTTTTTCGCCTGTATGAGTTTTTAAATGAGATTTTAAATTACCCTTAAGGTGGGATTTTAGCAGTTGAAAATGCTTTGAAATCGATGCAATTGGTATATTAAATTGTAGAGTTATTTGTTAACTAATCGATCTATTTTTTTTACCAGGCATTAAAAAGATGTTATTGCAGGACTTAGCAGCAAAATTTTGGTATTTTTTTGTTTAGAAAGGAGTTTAAAAAATTCACAAAGTTCGTTAATATAAGACATTTTTAATATGTTATTGCACCAGCATAAATAATAAATCGAATAATTTTTTTCTGTTTATACCCAAAGACAACCTTTAACTGCCCGAGAAAAAAATTTCATTGTTATTGATAACTTAATAATTGAGTAATTTAAGTTTCAAAATGTGTTGTTTTGAAAATTATTTGCATTATAAACTTAGACAAATGAGGGGAATACACCACCTCTTTCTTATAGCTTCAGACGGTCGAGTTGTGGAAGGGGTACATTATAGTCGCGGTAGTTTCACAATTTTAACTTATTTATTACATACTGCTTATAATCTTTGTTGCTGTGATTGTAATATTATTATTAGCGGAAAAATGGGTAATACGCGGCTCTCTCATTACTAGAGTACGCATTCTAAAATTTTGAAACCTAGTTTAATTTGCCTAAATGCCTATTTTCGATGCCTAAAAAGCCTAAACGAATAATTTACACTCTAAATATTACTAAAATTAGAAAAAATGGAGATGTTATAACATTACGAGTTCTTGTATTTTTATTAACTCTTTTAAATTTTGTCTCATAACTTCTTGTGATGTACAATGATGTTTTTCGGCTTATGAATCAGTACTAACAGTGCCGTAATCAGGAGCGTGGAAAGGAGATACGCCATGGGCGCATAGATTGAAGCGCAAAATAAATTATATTTTCCTAAACTATTTTTTCTTTCAAAAACTTTTTTAAAAACAATAGAATTACTGTCAAGCTAAATATTATGTAAAAAAACTAGAATTTAAAAAATGTAGGTAATAAATTAATATTGCGGAATTAAAATAAAAGCAGGTAAGCCAGTGATTCTCAAAGAAGAAAATGTAATTAAATCTTGGTCAGGGGGTTACAAAAGAGTAATTTTTTGTTAAGCAAGGAGAAAACTTGATTTTTCGCAGAGTAGACAAAAAGGTTATAAGTTCACCATTATTTAGTTTCATGTAACAAAAACTAATATTTAATTTTCAATATCCCCACGTCGAGAGGGGTTAAAAAGGTATTTTTTACATTTCTTACATTAGAATATTTCTGCTTTATTATTTTTGTCTGTTGCTGAATAAAATATAAGAAATTTATTTTGGTTCAACAATGTTTTTAATTGTGTAAATAAATATTTAACATTTAAGAAAGTCTTTGGTTCGAAGAGTGGGGGGGGGGCAAATTAAACCGTTCACCACAGGCTCTTTTTACCCTAGTTATTGCACTGATAGCGGAAAAACGAACCTACTTTATTTTAAACTTGGAAAAATATTTAGTTTACTACTCCAATTTCAAATTTGAAGTTTGAGGATTGAATTGCTAATAGTTATTTTTTTAAATCTAAAAGTGTTTAATACAATTTCAGTATTTCTAAAAAATTATGATATTATGTTTAACTAAATTCACGATATTTAAAAATAGTAACCCCCAAATCGGTAACGCCATCTGTAAATGGAGGAGAAAAGTAGTAATGCCATCTATTTACTGGAGAAAAAAAGCATAATTAATTATATAGTTTGGATAGTACGGTCAAAACTCTCTAAATCGACCTCTCTTTAATTCAAAATATTCTCTAAATCGAATTATTTATTTGGCACGTCCAACTAACATACAATCCAATTCTTACTCTCTAATTCGAACTCCCCCTAATTCGAACAAATTTTAATACATTATGAGAATTTGATTTAGAGAGTTTTGACTGTATTTTCTATCGTTAGATCTCATATTATATCTTTGCTTGTAAGTATATGTTTTTCGGTTTTACGATATAAAAAAATTTATTTAACCATGTTCCCGACCGAATTTTGATTTGCCAATTTTTTCATATATCTATAAACACTATGTAACCGTTTGGGGAAATCTGCAGAAATTCTGAATTTTTGGGAAATTCACCTCCCCCCCGTTATCCGACCGGGAAAACCTCTGCCATTTACAGTTTTGTATTTGAGGGTACCTATCTAACTTTAAGCCATAACATTTTTAAGACCCCTGAAATCCGTCGCCTACTCTTAGGCTACAATGACTTCCACAGTTTTATTAATACGCGTGGGTACGAAGAGCCGAAGTGGTCGCAGTCAGTTCAGTCTGTGCTGACTTCGCCAAAATAAATACAAGAACTCATAAGTCATAACAACTCAGTTTACTGTGAGTAGTGGCGGATTTCCGAACAGGCGCCTGCCTGGGGCCTCATAAATCAAGAGGGCCTCAAAATTTAGCTTTTTTGGACTATACCAATATAGTACATAAATTATTATAGTAAAAAACGTGCGCATAGAATGCACACTGTAGGGTGTAGGGACAGTGAAAATATTTATAGGGGAGCCTCAAAATTGAATTGTGCTTGGGGCTTCTCAAGTACTAAATCTGCCACTGATCGTGAGATACAAAATTTAAAAACTTAAAATGTAATTTTTTTTACTTTTAGTAACATATTATACAGGATAAATGTATTAGTCGTTTAGGCTTTTTAGGCATTAAAACTCTATTTTAGGTCGGTAATATCGAAAATAGGCATTTAGGCAAAGTAAAGTAGGGTTCATAATTTCCAAAATCGTTCGAAAAGAATTTCTGTATTTAAAATTTTGAATTGCCTAAATAAAGGGCAAATTGCCTAGAATCTGTGCTCTAATAATATGAAACCAAAATTTAAAAAATCCTATTTTGATTATTTGCTTCCAGTAATTATTGATAGTGGGCATGTAGAAATAAAGAATTACGATGACTGCCTGTAAAATTAAGGAAAGAAAAAAAGGCGTAGCCGAAATCCGGCGCAGTAGAGACGGCGTGACACTGTTACGTTATGTTAGTATCACCAACTGATACTAACATAAACACGCTGTACGAGTTCTCGTTACTGATGCACATTCTTCTCCGTCGTATTGCTTCTTGACAGAAGCGTCATAACCTTTAACAATGCTTGTTAAAGGCTTTCATGGCATATTATACCCCGGTGGTTTGCCATTGCCTTCCGAGGGGAGAGACGGTCAGAATAAAGTTCTTACTTCACTCGGATTCGAACCGGGTGATTAGCGTTCATAGTCAACTCGCGTGAACGCTATGCTCCGACCGCCTCTTATTGCACATTAACTCCGCCTTTTTTTATTTCTGTAACGTAACTTTACACTATAGTCTGTTTTTTAAGAAACGAGTAAAAAATTTCTATTCCACGTGGATAACGTGAATGTTAACCAATGAAATTGGTTGAAATGAAATTTCAAGCAAGGTTGAACCCTATTCAAGGTTAAAATTAAATTTCAAGCAATTTCATTGGTTAATATTCAAGTTATCCACGTGGAATAGAAATTTTTTACTCGTTTCTTAAAAAAAACAGACGAACGATTTTTCTATGTGATTATTTTTATATGGCATATCTAATAATATAAGGTATAAAAAGTAAATCAAAATTTTAAATGTGAACAATATTTTTTACAATTTATTAGAGAAAATAATTACGGAATAATTTTTTTTTAACGTTTTTATATTATAATAATTTTGTGATCAAACAAGTTTTAGTGTACACATTATTATTGTAATAATATTGAATAATAATCACGTTATTCAACTTATACGTTTTTATAGTGATAACTGATAAGAAATAATATAAGCTATATCATATGTTTAGATATCTCATTACCTTTCTAGATAAATAGTATAAAACTCGCCCACACAGCCTACAGTGGAATGAGAATAGTGCACTTCCCCTAACATCCTTTCAATTTTAAAACGTGGTCGACTAAAATCTCGCCTTAAGTGCACATTTATAGTCACAAATTTCACACTTGAACGCTTTCTTACCAGATTTATATTTAGAAATTTCACGCATATGCGGTTTAGCACTTGCTTTTGTTTTGCGACGGTGAAATGAACTGTCTGCTTGAATGTTAATGGAATGATGGTACAAATCTTCCAACTTCAGTTCAGTTTCTTCTGATTTAATTTGGGAGTGGTTATTTGAACGCCATAGAGTACCCTGCAACAAAGCTACCGTTACTAAGTGATCCATATCTGAGCAACTAACAATATTTTAATAAAGTATATTTCGATATTCTGGTCAGTCATGGGCTGACGTTGAGATTTTGAGAGGTTGAGATTTGGGACACCCTGCATACAATTTGTAAAACGTGCATTTTTAAGGCAAATGAAGCAAACAAGATATATAATTACAAATATGTGTTCTAAAGTCAGGTAAAGAAATGTTTTATCTACTGGGAAGCCCTAAATGGTATTAGAACTCATAACCAAAAATTTAAAACATACTATTTGTATTTAAATAATTTAGCCCCTGCTAAAAAATTGACAATGTTGAGTATCATAATAGGCGTTTTCGAAAATTGATCAGGGAGGTATATACCGGTTTACCGCACGGTAAACGGTCGATCTACGGTAGATGGAACAGGTTAAAGAATTTCCGAACGCTCTGGTTAAGGTAGATGCATTCTGATTGGTCGTTGGTAGCACCAACTCACGGATGTATAATAGGTTAGGTGAGGTGACGGCTACCTACGGCATGGCCCTTGAACGTCGCCGGCTGTGTTAGGAGGCGCTATATGTTTGAACGTGTTTGAAGCATTATGGTAGTAGGAACAATTTAATTATAAATATTAAAAAGTTAAGAAATTTACATACTTTCATGAAATTAAGACTATTTGAACTCTTATTACATTATTTTATTTGTTACCTATATAACTATATACTTTTTAATGAATTATTTCCCAATTTAGTCGTTTTACTGGTCCTTTAATAGACAAGATTAAATTATATCATTAAATTAATAATTATTTTATATGCATGGGAATTTATAATAATTATTAATTTAATGATAGATATAATTTAATTTTGTCTATTTAAAGACGAGTAAAACGAATCAATAGTGAAAAAATTCACTAAAACGTACACAAATTTCGTACAAGAGAAAATTTAATTAATTATCACCGATCTAATTTTGATTTTTTCTTATCGACAGTTGACTGTTTTGTTAATTTCTCTTGTTCTTGTCTATTATGATATAAAAAATTAACACAGAACCAATTTGTATTCGACTTAAATCTGCAATAAAATGCAGTTATGCATATGCATTATGTGTTTTATCACGCTGCCCGTGACGCGCCTCGTCTATTCTTTATGGGTAATCTCTCTCGCACACTGACTACAAAATCGTGCCAATATTTTTCGATCAAATCATAGCCCGTCACTTCACCTAATCTATTTTACATCCGTGCACCAACTTAATCATCTCCCCCTGGGATCGAGTAGCACACCAATAAGGTTTTGTTTTTCAAATTTTTTCAAAAAAGCAGCGTGTCAATTTTTTAAACAGCATCGAACTGTGTTAGTTGCGAGGCAATGACTGTCTTTTTTGCGTTACTCTGCATGTAAATTTACCATTTTCCGTTTAAAGTTTAAGTAAAAAAGTCGAAATTTCTGAATTTTAAAAGTCGCATTGTTCGCCCGTAAAATGGTTTTGTTTTTCATTAATTTTGCTTGCTATAATCTTTCAAATTGACTTGTTAGTCTTCTTTGAAAACTTGAACAAATTTTCATTCTTCTTGTAATGGCACAACAGCAACTTAATGTTTGCAGAAGTCCAACTGGACCTAGTGTTTGAACTATTTATTGAAGTTTGATTTGTCACTAAACAAAAAATTTTAGCTTATTAAATTAAATTATTTATAAAAAATTCGAAAATAAGTCAAATTATAACCAAAATACAACAACGACAGACATGTTTCGATCTTATTAGATCTCATCAGTGATGCATAGTTATGAATTTGGTTATAATTTTGACTTTAGGTTTTTTAACCTTTATAGCATTTTATTAATAAAATTAAATGGATTATCCGATAATTCCGAGTTATGTTTAAAAAACATAAAGTCAAATTAATTATAACTAAATTCACAGCTATACGTTACTGATGAGATCTAATAAGATCGAAACATGTCTATCGTTGTTGTATTTTGGTTATAATTTGACTTTATGTTTTTTTAACCTTTATAGCATTTTATTAATTAAATTAAATGGATTATCCGATAATTCGATAATAAAATGGTTGACAACTGCCAAAATTTAAATTAATAAATAAAAAAATAGGTTAATGGCCGTATTCACCAAGCTCTGTTAATTTGCTATCAGAGAGTTAAGTCATTCAGTGCTATTCACGACGAGAAAATTTTATAACAAGAATTGTTAGTCTTGTTAGTTTTAACAAATTATCGATAGTAACAACAATTGTACTATTCTGTAAATATCGTGAAAGCAAGGTTAACAAGTAACCTAAAAATTAGTCGATATTAACAACTTTTGCTATTCTGGACGAGATTAAGATTGTTAGCATTTTATTAGGTTCACGTACAAAATTACATTTAAAAGCTGTAACAATTTCTTGTCAAATTTGCGCTTCTGTAACTTCACGAAGTAACAAGATAAGTTAAATTTTAGAAAATTTGCTATTCAGGATAACATTTCAGAAGCAAGAACTTGTTAAATTTAACAGTTTTTCTAACAATTCTCAACAACACCTCGAAGCACTTGTTGAGAATTGTTAAATTTAACAGTTTTAGGCAAAAAATTAAAATTGTATTTTAAAATTGCAAAATATTGTAAGTATATTAATACATAACCAGTGAATGCATAAAAAATATTTAAAAAATTGTAATCGTTAAGGGGCGGGTTTTGTAGAGGGAAAGAAATTAAAATTTTATTTTAAAATTGTAAAAATTTGTAAGTATATACATTAATTATTACATTACTAATAAACACATAGTCCACAGTGTGGAGTGATGTGATCGCTGGTTGAGTTACGGAGCGGAAATTCTGTGTTCAAGTCGCAGACTTCGCAGAATTTCTTAGCCCGGCTTTCCGGTGGACATCCACACGCGGTGGTGAAAAGTTGTAGTAAGAGTAGTAAAAGAGGATTAATCCACCTCGTGAAATGGATTGTAAAGACTTCAATAGAAGTGGCAATATTCCGACAGGAATGGAAAAAGCCCTTGAAAAGTAAACACATAAAAAATATTTAAAAAATTCTAACCATAAAGGGGTAGTATTTGAATAGGGTAAGAAAGTAAAATTTTAATTTAGAATTGTGAAAATTTATATGTATATAAATACATAACCAATGAACACAAATAAATTATTGAAAAAATTGTAATCGCTAAGGGGCGGTTTTTAGTAGGGTAATAAATTTAAATTTTATTTTTATTTTAGAATGGTGAAAATTTGTAAGTATATTAATACATAACTAGTGAATACATAAAAAATATTGAAAAAATTGTAATAGTTAGGGTCGGTTTTTGTAGAGGGAAAGAAATTAAAATTTTATTTTAAAATTGTGAAAATTTGTAATTATATTAATACATCAACAGTGAATATATAGAAAATATTTAAAAAATTCTAATTGTTAAGGGGGGGACTTTGAGAAGGGAAGAAATTACAATTTTATTTTAAAATTGTAAAGATTTGAAGTATATTAATACATAATCAATTAATACAAATAAATCATTGAAAAAATTGTAATCCCTAAGGGGCGGTTTTTAGTAGGGTAAGAAATTCAAATTTTATTTTAGAATTCTGAAAATTTGTACATATATAAATACATAACTAATGAACACAAATAAATTATTGAAAATATTGTAATCGCTAAGGGGTGGTTTTTGAAGACGGTAAGAAATTAAATTTTATTTCATATTATTTGGTAAATATAATAAGAAATAACTTATACGTACACTACAAATAAAAAATAAATTGTTATAGCTAAGAGGTGGTTTTTTAAATTTAATTGTTTATAATAAGCTCTTAAAACGAAAGATTAACGCAATGCTTTAAGTGGTTTTTATTGAAAGTTCAAACTGTTGTTGTAGGTACTAAAATAAATTGCAACACTTTACAAATTATTAAAACCAAATTAAAACACTAATTATATAAATGATTTACCATATAAAATAGTTTCTAATTTTATTGTTACTTTTTATTTTCTATTCAAAGTTTCGCGCCAAACTCCCTCCATATCAATTTCGCTCCAAATCTATTTGTCTCTACGTCACGAAATTCTGATTATAAATAACATACTAAACGTAATTTGGACCGTCGTTCAGCTTTATTTAAAAGAGTACAAAAATTTGTATATGTCTTTCTGGCTGAAAGCAATAAAAGTCGTACGTTGCCAATGTTGTATAATTTAAAAACAGAATTATTTCTTAATCACAATTTCATGACGTAGAGGAAAATTAATCTGGAGCGTTAATTTTAAGTTTTTGTGAGGTGCGATGTTGTCAGATTTGGTTCACTTCATTGTTACTCTTGACAAAATTTTAAAAAAGTAAACGTGAAAAGCATTTAACATTATAACAATTATTGACAGGTGATTGACATCTCCACATCGAATTTTATTTTGTAAATTTTGATAAACAAAATAAAGTAATAAAACTTTCTACACAACTCAAAATGTTCTAATTTTACTGTTACGTTTGGCTTATAACGATTCACTTCCTGTTTTAAAATTTTTATAGACTAAGATTTCATACTAAGGAGAAACCATTTGTTATGTAAAGTTTGTGACTACAAATTCGTTGAAATAGGAAATTTAAAAAGACATATGAGAACCCACATTGATGAGAAACCGTTTGTGTGTGACTACAAATGTAGTACACAAAAGATAGGATTAAACATTCATGTGAAAACTCACACCGGCGAGAAACAGTTTGTTTGAACATTTGTGATTATAAATTATAAAGTAAGTTTGTTTTTAAACAGCATTGGAATTTTATAAATAAAATAAAATTGTGCTAAAACTACGTTTGAAGTTAGTATAAGTATGAATTAATACTTCTTGTTTGTTTTTTTGAGAGATCGTAGTGACTAGATATTTGAAAAGAATTGGATTAAGTAAATAAACTTTTTAATTTAAAAAAGGTAATTTACTTATAGGTACTTTATTTTAGATAGTCGACATTTCATGTCGGATGGCTTTTCTTCATGTATATAGGATATCGATAGTACAAATGAAGTGACAGAAGACTTTGGAAGAAGATTGTGGATGAAGCCAAGAGACACCCTAGAGTGTGAAAGAGAACTTGTAGAATTAGTTTGTGAAAGTTTAATATGTGATTATGATTAGTTTAGATAGATATACTGTAAAATGGGGAGTAATCCACCCCAATAAAAGGATTTGTAAATCTCATAAGAGATAGCAATATTCTATTAAGAGTGTAATGCTGATTAATAATAATAATATAATTTATTATGTTTCTTGACTACTAAATATTTGTAAATTATAATAAATAAATTAATAATTAATAATATATTAATTAATATTAATAATATAATACATTAATTCATACTTATACTAACTTCAATCGTAGTTTTAGCACAATTTTATTTTATTTATAAAATTCCAATGCTGTTTAAAAACAAACTTACTTTATAATTTATAATCACAAATGTTCAAACAAACTGTTTCTCGCCGGTGTGAGTTTTCACATGAATGTTTAATCCTATCTTTTGTGTACTACATTTGTAGTCACACACAAACGGTTTCTCATCAATGTGGGTTCTCATATGTCTTTTTAAATTTCCTATTTCAACGAATTTGTAGTCACAAACTTTTCATAACAAATGGTTTCTCCTCAGTTGAAATCTTATGTCTCTATAAAAATTTTAAAACAGGAAGTGAATCGTTTAAGCCCTTGAAAGTTAAAATGTTTACATTATATTATGTAAAAATATAAAAATTTCTGTTGAAATTTTATGTTAAACCCACAGGAATTATTTATAAATTATAAGTGACATATAAATGCGACGCTGCAATTCTAGGCGTTGTAACAGTTTAACACTTTACCTACTGTTAAATTGCTTCGCGGATTAGCTATTTTGCACTGCTAGAATTGTTAGTTGATCTCGAACAATTTAACAGTTATTGTTAATATCGACATTTAAACAAGTCGAACGAGAATAGCACTGATTAACAGTTTGTTAATGTGACACTTTCGTATTCACCAATGATTGTTAGCAGTAACAGTCTGTCAAGTCGTCAAATAAGCTAACAGATCAATATGGATCTGTTAACTTTGGTAACAGACTGATAAATATTATTTATGTGTCAAAATTGTTTTTTGACACAAAATTGTGTCAAGCATTGTTTGTTATAATTATTATTAACGTTTAAAAGCTCATTAATATATTATTTAAAAAACCTAATAAAATAGACAAAGTGGACTTTCACGAGTTATTAAATTCATCTTCTGACGATAGCGATGATCCAATCAGACGTTCAAAAATAGTTAAAGTACGAAATAATTTATTGGAAGAATTGGAAGATCTAGATTTTAGAAGACGATTTCGTATGAATAAAAGCACCATTCAAAGATTGTCTAATATGCTGCATGGGGTGTTAGAACCGGTGGACAGATTAAATAACCCGATATCTAAATTAAATCAAATATTAATTTGTCTACGATTTTATGCTACAGGTACATTTCAAATTAATGTCGGTGACCACTTCAATGTGTCCCAATCAACTGTATCCCGCATTGTTCGAAATGTCACTAGACAAATTGCTGCCCTCCGTTGTGAATTTATAAAATCACCTGAAACCAATGAAGAAAAACGAAGAACAATATTGGGATTCTACAAAATTGCAAACTTTCCAGGGGTGATTGGTGCAGTAGATTGCACGCACATAAAAATTCAGTCCCCCGGAGGCAACCAAGCAGAAGTCTTCCGTAATAGGAAAGGGTATTTTAGCATAAATGTTCAAGCGGTTTGCGACTTTACATTAAAAATTAATGACATTGTTTCTCGTTGGCCTGGATCTGTTCACGATACTACCATATTTAACGATTCCCATATAAGAGCACGGTTTGAAAATATGGAATTTTTAAATTATTACCTTCTAGGAGATGGTGGTTATCCCTGTAGAATTTACTTGTTGACACCATTAGGTGAACCACGTACAGCGGCAGAGCAACGTTACAATTCTTCCCAAACTAAAACAAGAAATCCAGTGGAACGATTATTTGGGGTATGGAAGAGACGCTTTCCCTGTTTATCAATAGGGATGAGACTGAAAAAGGAAACAATATGTGAAGTAATAGTAGCCACCGCTGTTTTACATAACTTGTGCATTGAAGAACGAGATGAATTTGAAGATTTAATAGACCAAAATGTCGAAGGAGATGATATTGTAGTTGTTTCTAATAATAGTAGTACTAATCAAGAAAACAACTCTTCGGTTAGAAGTTCCTTAATTAATACAGTGTTCCAATAACAAAATGTTTATTTAATGTACTATTCTATTTTTACATACTTTCTTCCATAATAATTATAAAATCTTAATGACCAATTGATATATTTTAATAATTTAAATTTAAAACGAATTAATTAATTCGGAAATTATTAATTTATTATCACTAATTAACAAATAACCTATTTTAAAATCTTAATGGATTTCCAAACAGTAGGAGACAATAATGAAATAAGTGATAATATCTCTGGCTTTGACGTTGCCGTTAGAAAGGATTTCTACTTTCTTGCTTCTTGTGGACTGTATGTTTTCTTGTTGCTTTGAGCAGCTATGTCTTCTTCGTTCGAGAGCATGAGCGTGACTGATGTAAGATGGAAGGGCGCGCTCTGTTGTGCGCACACAAAACACATACCGGGATCGGTCAATGTGCAATACGACAAATTCACAATAGTTTCTGAACATGCCGCCCCCGTTGAAATGAGGAAGTCATTTCTAAAATATTGATGTGCTTATGACTAAAATATAAAATACAATTTGAACAATAAAGAAATACAAGTTCATTGAATACACAAATATATAAAACAGTAATGTCAATAATGTCAAACACAAATAAACACAATTCAAATAATGGAAATGAATAAAAATTGAGGAGATACAATCCTTGTTTGAAAAAAAAGAGAAACCAAACACTCACGTAACTAGTGTCAGAAGCACAAAACACGTGATGATGATGTTAAGTAGTAGGTAGGGGACAAATCTTAGCAAAAGATCTGCGTATTACACCACTAGACGTTTGGAGGGTAGCAACCCGATTGAAGCCATCGGAACCGGGATGAAGATTCAGAACTCGGGCCAACTTCCATTTGTAGGGTGGCAAGTTGTCATCCTTCACTAGGACAAGTGAACCATCAACCAAATCGGAATGATGCGTCTTCCATTTAGTGCGTTGTTGCAGCTCAGAAATGTATTCTTTACTCCAACGCTTCCAAAAATGTTGGTGCAGGCTTTGAATACGTTGGAAGTAATCAAGCCGATTGTCTGGAATACCTGTGACATCTGGGTCCGGAAGAGAAGTAAGAGAACGGCCAATAAGGAAGTGTCCAGGAGTCAAAGGTTGTAGGTCGTTTGGGTCGGATGATAATGGAGCGATAGGTCGGGAATTAAGGATTGCTTCAATTTGACATAGCAAAGTACAAAGTTCCTCGAAAGTTAAGATTGAAGCACCTAGAATTCTTTTTAAATGAGCCTTGCGCGACTTAACGCCTGATTCCCAAAGGCCACCAAAGTGGGGGCTGTGGGCAGGGATAAAATGCCAGTTTATTCCTTCATTGGAAAAAGTTTCAGTGATTGAAGACTCATGTTCTTTCAAAAATTTTCCAAAATCGCGTAATTTGGAGTTGGCTCCAACAAAGTTAGTACCATTATCAGAATGAATGTGAGAAGGCTTACCGCGTCGAGCAATAAATCTTCTCAATGCAAGTATGAAGGCGTCGGTAGACAAATTGGTTACCAATTCAAGATGAATAGCCTTGCTGGCAAAACATATGAAAATGCACAGGTAAGATTTGTCAATCTTTGAACCTCGACCTTTATGGAGTTTGTATGGTATAGGACCAGCGTAATCAATGCCAGTAACATCAAATGGGTTAGAAGGAGTTACTCTCTCTAACGGGAGGTTACCCATGATTGGTCGCGTAATAGGCGGAGATGCTCTAAAGCATGTCACACAGTTGTGAACAATTTGTTTGATCAAATTTCTGCCGGAAGTGATCCATATTTTATCCCGCAAGGAACATAATAAAAGTTGAGGACCGGCATGCAAAAGCCGCAAATGTTCTCGCCTAACAATGAGTTTGGTCAAGTAATGTTTTCCAGACATAAGGAATGGATGTTTTTTATTAAAGGTATAATTGGAATTAACTAGTCTTCCACCCACTCTTATTAATTTGTCAGAATCCAAGAATGGATTCAACGAAAGTACTGATGACGTAGTTTTTAAAGGTTTTCCTTTACAAAGTTGTTTATGATCATCAGGAAAAGACTCTAGTTGTGAGAGCTTAATTAATATTTTTAGTGAATTTAAAAGCTCGGTTGAAGTTAAAGGTCCAATGGTTCTTTGGCCCTTTGCAAGAAAACAATTTTTACGAAACCGTAAACAATATGCAATTGTCCTCTCAAGTTTGTTTAAATTTGAATAATTTTCAAAGGGAAATGTTTGTTTGTTGTCGACAATAAGCGAATGAACAGCTTCTTTAAATTCTGGAAGCTTATCAGATTGACATTTTGTAACTGGCCAAGAATTTTCTTCTTGGAGAAGCCAAGATGGCCCGTTCCACCATAAAGTAGAAGTTTTTAAAACTTGAGGTGTAACCCCCCTAGATAATAAATCCGCAGGATTAAACTTCGTGCTAACATGTCTCCATTCAGAATCAGATGTGTGTTCCTGAATGTCTGCTATTCGATTGCATACAAAAGTTTTTAATAGGTTTGGCCTGGTTTTTAGCCACCCAAGTACGATAGTCGAATCTGACCATAAAAAATATTTAGTAACTTTTAGTATTAATGATTTTCTAACCGATTTTAATAGTTTGCTTAAGAGCACAGCACCGCTGAGCTCAAGCCTAGGAATTGTGATTGGCTTTAAGGGTGCAACTCTTGATTTTGAACAGAGTAGCTTCATGCTTGTAACATCGCTGGAGTCGGTAACTCTGATGTAGACACAAGCGCCATAACCGCTTTGCGATGCGTCGCAAAATCCATGTATTTGAACGTCAACAGGGTTCGCGCACGCAACATGACGTGGGATTTTCAAGTCATTAAGACTTAACAAGTCACTCCGATACGAAATCCATTTTTTCTCTAGTTCCTTTGGAACCGAGTCGTCCCAACCTAATTTTTCAAGCCAAAGACCTTGCAAGAAGACCTTTGCTGTAAATGTGCAAGGAGATAACAACCCGAGGGGATCAAAAATTTGGGAAATTTCGGAAAGCATGGATCGCTTTGTTATCTTACAGTCGGTTAGTTTGGAGATATTAAACATAAAGTGATCAGTTTGATAGACCAACGAGAGACCTAACGTATTAGCTTGCCCTTGGTCATCAAACCTGTAGATGCCAGGATGAATATCCGTGTTAGGAACATTTTCCAAAATCTTTGGCTCATTGGAAATCCATTTGCGCAACTTGAAGCAGCCAGAACTGAGTATATTTATAAGCTCTGAGCAAATGTGACGAGCTTCGTCCACAGTGTCCGCTCCAGAGAGCAAGTCATCGACATAAAAGTCGTTTTTTATTATTTTGGAAATGATCGGCGATGTATTTTCGCAATTAATGCCTAATTGAAATAATGATCTGATGGCTAAGTGAGAAGCACTCGCCGTGCCGTAAGTCAAGGTATTCAAATTATAGGATTTAATTGGTTCTTCAGGAGAAGAACGCCAAAGAATACGGTGTAGGTGCCTTTGATCTTCGTCAATTTGCACCTGCCTGTACATTTTTTCTATGTCAGCTGAAATGACATAGAGATGTTGTCTAAAACGTAGTAAGATGGTAAAAAGGCTTTGCTGTATGGTTGGTCCAACCATTTGCAAACTATTCAAAGAATGTCCTGTAGTAGTGGTTGACGAACCGTTGAATACTACTCTGAGTTTGGTGGTGAGACTAGTCTCCTTTAAGACGCCATGATGGGGTAAATAATAAGCTATTTCGTTTGAAGGATTGACTATTGTCATATGATTTAACTCAAGATATTCTTTGATGGAAGAAGTATACATTACTTGGAGTTCTAAGTTTATACTTAATCGTTTTTCAAGAGCTAAGAAGCGTTTCCGTGCAACAGATAAAGAGTCACCTAGTAATTGAGGTGATTGCTTAAAAGGAATTTTGACTATAAACCTTCCCTCTGAATCCCTGCGTGTATTTTGCACATAATGTGCCTCGCAAGCATTTTCCTCGACAGAAAGTACCTTTTCTGCGGGATAACTTTCCAACTCCCAGAATTTGGTGAGTTGGTCTTGAACATTGATGGTGTTCAAATGACATCGTACTTGTGTGGCTAATGCCGTTGTGGTGGGACCAGACACGACCCAACCAAAGTGAGTTTTTTGCAAGATGGGGAGGCTAGGCCCTAAGCTCCGTTGCCCAATGCATAAAAGTCTAAAAAACGCTGGTGAACCGATTAACAAATCGATGTCGCCAGGCTTGTCAAATGACGGATCGGATAAGGTGATGTCACTTGGCATTTTTAACTCATCTCTATTTACTTTAAAACTAGGTACGCTGCCAGTTATGTTTTCGATTATTAAGCAAGTTAGACTAATTTTAAAAGCAGATTTATGCGCACTTAATTCTAAAGCGCATTGAGAATTGATTTTGGTGTTCGAGTTGTTTATACCACAAACAGTCACGTTTGCAACGGTTGTGGGCAAATTTAATTTTTTGTAAAAATTTAAACTTATAAAATTCGACTGCGATCCAGAATCAAGTAAGATCCGAATCGTCTGATATGTACCATTTGAGTCGAGTACCTTGGCTGAAGCCGTCGGTAGCAAAACTTGCATAGTGTTGGAACAAAGGGTTGAAATACTTTTAATCGGCTCATCTGGAGCCTCATCACTTTCTTCGCGGACTTCTGGTTGGACCAGGACCGCAACTCGAGGATTGCCGTGCAGTAGCGTGTGATGTCTTTCCTTGCAAGTTCTGCACGCGTATTTTGAAGGACATGCATTTTTAAAATGACTGTTTGATAAACAATTAAAACAAATTTTTAGTTCCTGCACTTTACTGGCTCGAGCTTGTACAGTTAATGTAGTAAATTCCGGGCATGCGGAAATAAAATGATCACCCTTGCAATAAGTGCAAGTTAGATTTTTGACTATGAATGATTTTGAAGTAAATTTGGGCTTTTCTAATTGTACCTTTGTTCTCTTTTCTATGTTTTCTATGAAGTTTGCGTGATTAATTAAAAATTCTTTAAATTCCTTTAGTGTAGGCAAATTATTCGAACTTTTGTTTGTAATTGCCTCCCACTCCCTAAAGGTAGAATTATCTAGCTTTTGTGTTATTAGGTGAACAATTAATGCCTCGAATAATTGTTCGGTGGTTGCTAGAGCAAGGGTAGCCGTTATGTGTTTTGCTATTATGTCACTAATTTTGCGAATTTCACGTGACGATTCATGTTTTAGTGCTTTGATATTTATTATTGCGGCTAGGTGGTTTTTTATGATCAATTTCGGTTGATCATAGCGCTCCTGCAACGTGCTCCAAGCTACGATGTAGTTTTCTGCCGTGAACTCCAAAGATTTCACAATCGCACCTGGTTCATTTAATAACGACGATTTGAGATAATGCAGCTTGCTTATATCATTTAAATCATTATTATCATGTACCAAGCTTTTAAATATTGCCTTGAAATGTAACCAATCGTCTACCTGACCGTTAAATTTCGTTAAATTAATTCTTGGTAAATTAATTTTGTTGTATCCTGTATTATGATGATTCAAATTATTGCTGGGATGATTAAATATAATATCACTACAATTTGAATTAGAACTATGGTTTGAATTTCTACTTTGATTACGCTCGGAACCTGGTGTGAATTGTTTTAATAAACTTTTTGCTAAAGATATTTTTTCGTAATATGAATTTTCAAACACGGTTAATTGCGTTTCTTCTTCTGATAGATTTTCAGAGTTCGTTATGATTTTAAAATGTACAATTTGGTATTCCTTTAACAGTGTTGTTGCATTATCGATGCGAGTTTTTAATTGATCAATTGTTTGTTGATCGATTAGTACACTGTCAATTTCATTTATAGTATTTAAATAAGTACCAAAACGCGTGAGTTGACCTTTTAATTGACCTCTTTCTTGTATTAAAAGATTCATTTTGAATATTTGTAAACAATTGAAATTATATTCGTAAATCGTATGAAACCTTTCTGCAGGTATAAATTTGCCTGAATAAATTAAAATACGTTTGAACTTTGTTATGTCGTAAAAGCATGCACATATGGTTAGGAAAGGAAGGGAATGTTTCTTACTCTCTCCTTCTCCTGTGTGTTGCAGTTTGTTTCAACTGCTTGTATTCCTGTAGATACGGGTTGGATGTTCGCATCCGTGTTGCACTTGAATGATTTGTGAACCAATGTGGGTTGTAGGTCCAGTTGGCTCGCAGGATCAAAAATGTCTCGATGATCCAAATGTGGCTCGAAGGTCCAAATGGCTTTGACGTTGCCGTTAGAAAGGATTTCTACTTTCTTGCTTCTTGTGGACTGTATGTTTTCTTGTTGCTTTGAGCAGCTATGTCTTCTTCGTTCGAGAGCATGAGCGTGACTGATGTAAGATGGAAGGGCGCGCTCTGTTGTGCGCACACAAAACACATACCGGGATCGGTCAATGTGCAATACGACAAATTCACAATAGTTTCTGAACAATCTCTATTCACGGTAACAAATAACCCTAAATGATAAATAAGAAAAAAAACTTGATAACAAAATTTTACAATACCACAGACTTGGCAATAAGTGCATTATATTCAATTTGCTTGATTGCAAGATCAAGTTTTTCTCTTTCTTTTATTATTTGCTTTATTTCATTATCAAGTTTTTTCCCTTTTAAATTTTCTTGTTCTGCTTCCTTTATAATGACAAGAATTTCTGATTTCTGTTTTAATACATCAAATTTCTTATTATTTATTGTAGCAGTTTTTTTCCATTCCACTTTTGGCCCATTTTTGGAATTTTGTTTTGATGTTCTTCCCTGCTCTTTTTCAATTATTAAATGAGTAGATGATGTATTAAAATCAGTTTCTTCACATCTCCGTTTTGCTAAAGGCTCTTCAATAATGAACACATTACCACTTATTTCACAATTGTCTCCTATAAAATCATCAATATTCTCGATTAAATTAGTCGTATTAATACTGTTATTGCTATCGGTTACATTGTTTATGCAAAAATAATTTTCGTCAATTAATTGCAACACTTTTTCATCCATAGTCGTAGATGTAGACTTAAAAGTACCACCTCCAGTTTTCAACAGTTCAACCTTAAATTAATAAAATAAATATTGGAACTCGATTTCTTTATAATAGTCGTTACCTTATCCTGTGCTTTGTGTTGTTTGGCTTTTTTTTCAATTGCTCGTAGGCACTTTTTAATTGACCTCCGGTCCTATCACCACTTGTTTGGGTGGAATTGAAATCTGATGCCAACTTCTCCCAACAATTTTGCTTTTCTTTATTAAAAACAGCATTGGTTTTCTTATTTTCAACGACATTAAAATATACTTTTACTAAATCTAGAAGAACCTCTTTTTCTAAATTGGTGAAATTAGAAGATCGTTTCCTATCCATCTTACAAATCTAATTATATAAAATTACATTCATTTTAGTTTGTTCACTATCATTTTTTGCTTACCTACTTTTTATTAATGTTCAATAAACGGAATGTACTAAATTCACAAAACAGACTAAAATGTAAAATAACATGATCTACACTTACTAGATCGTGATCTACACCCTTAATTCAATACCAGTGAAATTAGCTGGAGCGATTTTACCAACAATAATTTTGGTAACTTTTTAATAACCGATTGTTTACTATTTTAACTTTGAAATGTGATGGTGAATACGAATTCATTTTAACAGACTGTCAAGTATTAACAGTTTGTTACTTATCAAACTGTTAAATTGAAAATGGTGAATACGGCTGTAAGTAACCTCCGGTGAATGATGTACCGACTACAAATGTCGATCCACAAACGGTTAACCCAGTGACGTACCAAGTCAAGACCGGCCCTGGTGCAAGGTCAACTGCGGGCCCCCTTCTGCCCCCCCTGGTGCCTGACACCACTTGCACAACCTATTTTTACGTCACTGGGTTAACCTTGGTTAACACTCGTGTCTAGAGACAGTATATTTTGTTTTTGATCCTGAATCCTTACGCATGCGCATTTGTTTCTTTTTTGTACTTAAGAAAATCAAATGTAATTTTGACAGCTGTCAAATTTCGTCAAAGTAGTACGTTTATTATTTAAATTATTTCCTTCTATAATAATAGACCGTAAACGGTAATACTACTAATTGTTTAGTAGTTTCAGTGTGAAATTTGTGATTACAAATGTAAATAAAAGGACAATTATTAAAAAAATCACTTTAAAACTCATACAGGCGAAAAGCCGTCTTTAAAGTTAACAAATTAATTATTTAATATAATATATTAAATATAATTATATTAATTATTATGAACGCCAGTTTATTGTAGAAGGAAATAATTTAAATGTGGTAATTTAAAGACGGCTTTTCGCCTGTATGAGTTTTAAAGTGATTATTTTAATAATTGTCCTTTTATTTACATTTGTAATCTCAAATTATACACTGCAACTACTAAACAATTAGTAGTATTACCGTTTACGGTCTATTTATTATAGAAGGAAATAATTTAAATAATAAACGTACTACTTTGACGTAATTTGACAGCTGTCAAAATTACATTTGATTTTCTTAAGTACAAAAAAAAACAAATGCGCATGCGTAAGGATTCAGGATCAAAAACAAAATATACTGTCTCTAGACACGAGTTTGGTTAACCTGGTACATGCGCTTGGTAGATTTAGTACAATTTCCGAACGCGATTGTAATTTACCAATTGAATTTTCGAACGCGAGCGGTGAAAGCGGTATGTACCGCTCATCTACCAGATCAATTTTCGAAAACGCCTAATATGTAAGTGTAAAAAATTTCAATAAACAACTGAGGGGCTAAGAGGGTAGATTTGCGACTCCATGTTGAAATTAAATAAAAAAATCGTAGTGCGCCAAGATCTTACCCATCTACAAAAATCGGCAAACTCGTCGCAAACTCCAAGCAGAAATTTAAAAAAAAATGGCAGTGTGCTTCAATGAGACCATCGCGAAAAAATTGAGAATATAAGAAAATAAGATAATTATACAAAATTGCAATCCCCAAGTCATATTTCTTGGAGGTGGATTTACGACACGAATTTGAAATTTAAAAAAAAATCGGAAAATGTTTTATGTTAAAATTATTGATGTCAAACGTTAGAGATTCGTTAGAGCCTGAATGAGCGGGTTACTGTAGTCTGCCCCAATCCAGGAAACAGGTAAAATTTTTAAGATGTAAACTGCCCCCCCAAGAAAAAATCGTCAACACTAATCCCGAATGTAAACTGCCCTAATGTTGGAATCACCTTAGGGCAGTTTACATCCCGCTTACATACGAAAGACTATGAGACCCTGGTTGCGAGGAGGGTAAGGAATGTTTATGCTCACTGGACCGAACTTTACATCACCACCACAAACAAGTAAAATGGTTTTTCGCCACCTTGAACAACACATAAGTATAAATTAAACAAAAACTTAACTAGACGTTAAAATATTAGATTTTAACTGTAAGTAAAGAACAACATACAAGAAAATTAAATAAGTAAAGTAAATAAATAAGTAAATTAAAAAACACATAAGTACGCTCTTACAATCTTCCTTAACTATCCTAGTTTACTAAACCCTACAATCGCTGAACCATAACTCTAATAGAGTTAGAAAGAAATAATTGAAACAAATTAACAAGGATTTTTAAAATTAGTTATATTTCGTCGATATCTTGCAAGTTTTTTTTGAGGTCGCAAAATTTTTCTAATTAGGTATGAAGGCAAATTTAGCAAGACTAAAACAAAAGATGTTAAGTGCACTTGGATTTAGTATTCAAATATTAGAATTAACACAAAATTCAATAATTACGACAATAGGTTTGTTCGTTTGTATGAACTAACTTGCTCGGTTCAAGTTAGTGCAATGTACTGTGTTCGCTTGACTGCTCAGTTCATGACCAAACATGAATTTCTTGCTCGACCTCCATAGGAGGAGTAGGCAGTGCAAGTTAGAACACTAACTAACTTTTGTGGTGGAAGTATTTTGTCTCGAAAGATAACCCAGTTCAAGTTAGTTCATACAAACGAACAAACCTATACAGAATTGTAAAAAATATTTGACACTTGAACTTTTAGACATTTTGACAATTTTTAGAACTTATGGGAACGTACGTTTCGTGAAAACTTAAAACCAAGCAATTTTAAGTTTCCTTTGTCTGAACTTTCATCGTTTACCAACAAATAATATGGTTCATAGTTTACCTCATTATCATTGCAAACCTCTTCTTGTTCTTCTTCTACAGTTGGATCTTCTTCCTTAATATCAATGGAGTGGTGCAATTCTTCAAGTTCAGTGACCTCCATTTCGTCATTTGCAATTTCGTAGTGATTACTAGGAGCTCTCAAACCATCGATGGCTTCTTCAAATTTCTCAAATTCTGTCGATAGTGTAAACTTATCCATAATAGAAACACAAATCAATATGACTTTACAACTCAATTACTTTAACCACTTTAACTATAAAAGCGTCGCGTCGACTCTCGACTTAGTCCCGTCTGATTCATAGAAAACTATGTTACCTACCTATACAATACATGAGCGCCGACCGTTTAAATTTGAGTGGGGGCAAAGATAAGCACATAGTGCATCCAGGGCTAGGCAATATCTCAAATATATTGTCATCTTTAGCTTATTATCCACAAGTTCTGAGGATACAATACGCAAATAGTAAACAAATGCTTGAATTGACACACAGAATTTGAGAGTTGTCATCACAGTCCCAATAATTGCAATGTGTATGGCTGTGCATGTGCATAAAATACATGGTTATGACTCGTGTCTAGAGACAGTATATTTTGTTTTTGATCCTGAATCCTTACGCATGCGCATTTGTTTCTTTTTTGTACTTTAGAAAATCAAATGTAATTTTGTAATTTTAATTATTTCCTTCTATAATAATAGACCGTAAACGGTAATACTACTAATTGTTTAGTAGTTTCAGTGTGAAATTTGTGATTACAAATGTAAATAAAAGGACAATTATTAAAAAAATCACTTTAAAACTCATACAAGCGAAAAGCCGTCTTTAAAGTTAACAAATTAATTATTTAATATAATATATTGAAGTGAGAAAAAGTAAATCAAATGGGCAAATAACAATTTTGTTTAAATTTAAATTTTGTCGTTTGTAGACACTTTATTTTGAAGCAATTTTTGAGATGACGAAAGCGATTGTATTGTTACTTCCAACACACAAAATAATACAATCTTGGTTTTTCTTAAAGACTGTTATATTTCTTGGGAATTTGTGGTGTTTTGGCTCATGTGGAATGTAGTGTTATCTAAAATGTGAAAATTTATAATTTAAATTTTTGGCGGTAAAAGTGGCGCATACTTGCAAAGTTTGTTGAAGTTTTATTGTTATTATGATGGTAATTTGAACTGTGAAGCCAATTTGCGGCGAGGCCTTTGTCTTGCGCCGACCGGTCGATAAAGAAGATGCATTTCGTGGGTTTGTGAATTTTACCTCGAAATTAAACCCATGAAACCAATTTGGAGAGTTTTTGTCGTCTCAAAAACCATTATTCCAGTGATAGGAGATAAGCGTGAGTTAAGTTTGAAACGTTTTATTTTCATAAATCAGCATTTTACGTGCATTTTGTGGGCGCAAGCAATATTCGACTTTATTGGATGCCATTTTGCTTTTTGGATGATTTCGCATCTGAAATTATTTTTATAAGTTTAATTTTGATGATTTGTACGATTATACAAATCAAATTAAATTGTACGTACCGAACAAGTAGACGTTTCGCTAATTTTGGTGGTTTACGAGAATCACATGTGGATATTGGAGGTTACGATTGTCCGACCAGATGTTAATAGTTCCAATTTAATTAAGAAGTTGGAAAGATTTGTTTAAACCGATATTCAAGGTTTGAACATTACACTGGATGATTTCTACACGTTCTTTTCACTGTTTGTTTGGATAAACGAAGAATTTTCTGGATCGACGCAGATGTTATTTTGCTACCGTTTCATCAACTGGACTCCGATTAAGAAGTAGATGTTGAGCAGTGGCGTACGGTCCGATGTTCAGAGTGCTTCACAATAAGCATCAACTACGAAATTTGTATGAGTAAGAGATTGTACTTTATTTATAAAAACATCATTGTTACAAATTTTCTTGATTAATGTCACACATTTCACATTTATGGAACATTCAATAAAAGTATAGCTGAGGTGTTGTACATAAATGATACGATTTATTGAATGTTTCTACACATTAAACACTTATTTGAGTATCGCTTGACGATTGTGTCAGGGGCATCCAAAATTGCTTCAAATTTATTTTTGGGTCATTTGAATAAATTGATTTCTGATTTATTGTGCTTATTGATTTACTTTAATCTCGCCGATACCCATAACCTGAGATATTGTGGCCTCGTATATGCAAACTTGACTTAAAGCTAGTTGGGACTCATTTGTTGAAGTGGACCACATTGGGCGAGGTTTCACCGCTGACCATAAGTAGGGGTGTCATTGAGCCGTGGATCACGACAATATTAAATATAATTATATTAATTATTATGAACGCCAGTTTATTGTAGAAGGAAATAATTTAAATGTGGTAATTTAAAGACGGCTGAATAAATTACCCCCGACCTGGAGATAATTTATGGTGGCGACTTCTCAGTTTAGCGCAATTCAGTCTCAAATTGCGGGGTGTGGAATACTTGGAACTAAACTGGAGGCCGCTTGGTGGAGTCAGAATGAAACTACTAGAGCATTCAATGCTGACTGAATTTTATTATCAAAATGTTGGTTTATATACAATTTTTTAACAAAGAAATATGTACAGGTTTAATTATCTTGCTAAAATATTTGATGAGTAATATAATACTTTGATTTTTACCTATTACTAGTTATTTGAATTATGTTAAGATTATACATTTTAAGTTCGTTGTCTGCCCTACTTATTACACTTACATTAGTCTGCATTATTAAATTACAATGTTGCAAATTGCATTACAAATGTGAATGAATCTTAAATTAATTGCCAAAAATGTTTAAAAAATATAATTCTGTTTGAATTATATTTTGCATGGTTAAAATTACCAAATTTGTAATTTGTTAATTTTAAACAACGGCTTTTCGCCTGTGTGAGTTTTAAAGTGATTATTATAATAATTGTCCTTTTATTTACATTTGTAATCTTAAATTTTACACTGAAACTACTAAACAATTAGTAGTATTACCGTTTACGGTCTATTATTATAGAAGGAAATAATTTAAATAATAAACGTACTACTTTGGCCCAATTTGACAGCTGTCAAAATTACATTTGATTTTCTTAAGTACTAAAAAGAAACAAATGCGCATGCGTAAGGATTCAGGATCAAAAACAAAATATACTGTCTCTAGACACGAGTCATAACCATGTATTTTACATAACTATAACTGCAAATTATTTGGTTGATGATTAACCTTCCTTTTTTGCATCACGATAATATAAATAAATATTTTCTCTACTCTACACCTGTGGTTCTTAAGGGGGGCGATAGAGGGCATAAAAGAAATTTACGATTGTCTCGCGACAGTAATAACCTGGCTGTGACTATGGCGCCATCTGTGGTGCGGTGATGTAACTCTTAGAAAATTTGACTTCACAGTGAGGTTATGCGAAGTTGTGTTATGTTTCCAAGCATGCGCATTTGGTGCTGTTTTGTACTTGGAATACCAAATTTAATTTTGACAGATGTAAAATTTCGTTAAAGTACATTTTTTATTTTATTATTTAAATTTTTTCCTTGTACAATAATAGATCATAAACAGTAATACTACTATTTGTTTATTAGTTTCAGTGTGAAATTTGTGATTACAAAAAATGTGCACATAATAATAATTTAAAAAAAATCATTTTAAAACTCATACAGGCGAAAAACCGTTGAAGTATATAATTTGCACATATTTAAAAATAAATGTGCACATAAGAGAATTTAAAAACTCATACATTATAATACTCATATACAAAGTTTTACTTTTTTTACCTTAATATTAATAGTAATTAAACATTGAATAATTTCATTTTAAGGTTATATATTGAATTTAAGATAATTATTAATATTGAATGTATTTTTTAACACGTTTTAATTAATGATCATTATTTTTTTTAATAATTCATTCAATAACTTAAATAATAATAGAAGTAGAGTAAAAATAACATGACTAGAATATTGTTAACGTAAAGTAATGGTATTTCATGTAGTAAGTTCATTGCAGAAATTTGACATCTGTCAAAATTAAATTTGGTATTCCTAAGTACAAAACAGCACCAAATGCGCATCTTTGAAACATAACGCAACTTCGCATAACCTCACTGTGAAGTCAAATTCTCTAAGAGTTACATCACCGCACCACAGATGGCGCCACAGTCACAGCCAGGTTATTACTGTCGCGAGACAATCGTAGAAATTTGGGTGTTTATAAATGGTTTATAATAAAATGTCTTGAATTGTGAGGTTATGTTGTACAATCACTCGGCTGTCAAATGTACAATTTTAAATCGGATATCGTGGAATAAATTCGCATTAGACCTAATTTATAATACAAATTTATTGGATTTTCAAAATCGATTTTATCCAAATTGTTTCAATTCGGGGTCCTGAAATTTTGACCTTAAGTATAAAAAATTTTTTTTTTTTGAAACCATATGTGCATGCTTACATATGATTTTCTTTATTGCATATTCAACACATAACACCATTTTCATTTAAAAAAATACGAATAACCTTTTTTTAGGCCTTTTTTAATAATATGGGGCCATATTTTTATAAAAAAAATATTAACGAGCTTTTTTTAATCATATTTTAGCAAAGGGGGGCGCTATAAAAATTTAGTTTCAAGAAAAGTGGGCAGTGGTCCGCAAAAGTTTGAGAACCTATGATGTAAAAAAAAGACGTACTATTATCGCTTGAAATCACAGTGGTGCTGAAATTTAGTTTATTTGTAATCTCAAGCCGGAATTCCACTGAGGTAACACTGAACGAAATGAGGCATGCTACATTAATTTAATTAACTTAATTATTTAATTTCTCATTATTTATTCGATTATCTTTATAAATACTTATTCCATTGTTCCATAATACGGGTAAATTATGGTATTCTTCTATAAATGAAGCAGTTATCTCATTATTTCACTTCATTGACAACACCAGAAAACGAGTCTGTCGTTCAGTGTTGCCTCCGTGGAATTGCGCCTTCTTTGTGGAATGACACAAAAGTTATCCGGGAAAGAAAGTCTGTCTTTGACAGATGCGGCAAAAGAAGCACGCTCTAAGTCAAAGTCTTTGAGGAAAGAGAACAAGGAAGAATATTTGAACCTGGAAGGGCAGCTTTATGGTCCTGGGATATCAGATCAATGGCAAAAATTTTTAAACAGTCAATTTTTTCATTTTTCCAGGTCTATAATACATTTATGTTTTCATAATGTTTCATTAGGTATAAAAACTATGTTATTGCTTCATTTTGAAACACTATTAGAAAAAATATTGTTCGATACGCGTCGAAAAGTATCTTTTACCTAACTTTGACAACATTTAATGATTTGACAACAGCGCATAACCATGCTTAATTATTATTGGTCAATCATGGCGCTCAGTTTAAATACTCTTTCAAATTTCAAAATTTAAAAAAAAATCTATTTTGATTGATATTCGAGACCAACCTTATATTAAAATCAAATTTTCCAACCCTTAAAATCTCACCCAGAAAAGTTCCTCCGTTTTTCAGGTAATAAAAAATTAACAAACTCCTCGCTTATTACGGGTTTCTTCTTAAAAATTAAATTAAATTATGCTTAATTGCAAAAAGTTGGGTGGAATATTAAGGTACGTGCAGAGTAAAAGCGGGTTGCCAGCAAGCTCATTTCAGCAAGCTTATTACCAGTAAACCGATGGCTTGTTCTGAGCAGAGTAAACGCCGGTTTTGCCCGCTTACATTAACTGATATTTAAATATAACAAGCATCGTAGCATCTATCTTTGTTTTTGCTGCGTATTAAAGAAGCTAAATTGTAATACGTTCGTTGTGAATCTATTACATACAAATGCAACATTTATTTCTGTAATTGAATACTTTTCAACGCGCCAGCAGACAGACGTCGCCGCGCCAACGCCAAAGACGACAACTACTGCTAGATTGTGAAGTACTGCACCTACGCATACTTTTTGATGACATAAAATAATTTTATAGATGTAATCTAATATTATTGTATCATTTTGAACACATGCATTTCTTTATCCAAGTTTATTAACACTTTTTATGATTATTTCATTTTTATATTTTGGAAATAAATTACATTATTATTATGTAGATACTTAAAATTGATACGGTTTTTGATGTTTATTTAAAATTTAGTGCATACTAATTAGCGATGCAAATGAATTACATCTTAATTTATTAGAAGTGGAAAATATTCCATCAATAATTTTTACTTAAAAAATATAAGTAATATGCATGCCTATTAAGAAACTTGATACCGCTTGCTCTCTCGTTTGCCGACAAGGTCGTAGATTTAATTTATGTCTTTTCAAATTGTGTTAAATTTTAGGAAAAAGTAATTTGCAAATTATTGAAAATACCTACTAGTAGAAATTGAAACACTTCTCGAATTTGTACTAATTATTTATTGCACCTGTCACATGAAAATGATTTTTTTTTATTTCGGGTTTTTATAAAATAGTAACAATAAATTAATTTACGGTGTAGATAATGTACATATTACATATAAAGTTTCAAAATCAAATATTGAATTAATTTATTTAACGATTGAAAGCAACAAAGCGGGTACCTGCTAGCAAACAATGAACAAATCATTCTTTTAAATATAGGCAAGCAGACTACCAGCGAGATTCGACCTTGCTTATAACCACGTGATCACTCCCATCTCTTTACATTGAATTATGAGCAAAAGTCGGCGCTTATACAAAAACCAGAGAGAATGAAGAGAGAGTTAACTAGTATTGAAAATTTGTTCGCTATTATCGATCTCTCTCTAACACATATTTTGCGCATATATACTTTCTTGCCACACAAGGCTTAAGGTAAGGTCAGATGACGCTGTTGGAGCAATTTACAGTTTCCATTACAGCAATTGTCAAGAATGTCAATAGATGTCAATTTTAATTCCGGTATTGGCGGGTTTGGTTGTTTTGTTTGGTTATATAGGTTATATTCACACGTGGTTCATACCCTTCATTCCATATTTTCTTTGGTTATGTTGTTATGGACATTTGAATTCCAGTAAATTGTTTCTTTTGGTAATCCTTTTGGTGGTGGTTGTTGTTGGAGTAAGTCGGTAAGTTAACATTTCCTATAAATATATTCTTAGATAAAAAAAACTGCTTGTTTATCTTTTAGTTACATACCTGGTTAACTTATCAGGTCTCATATCTGGTTCCATCGTTTAAAGAAAATAAGGAAAATCATTTGTTTAGTTTGTGGAAGTGAAGTAGAAAAGTTGCATTTCTTTCCATCGGTTCCAATCATTTGAAATATCCTAGTGTAGAAATGTCAGTTGCAGTTGGCCATGCAGTAACAGTAATCAAACGACAACTTGAATATTCTCTGAATGTGAGAAATATAAGTGATATTTTGAAAACACTAACTTATTAAGGAACAGGTGTCCTTCAATTTTGTTGAATGTACTCAGCACTCTGTTGTTTTTGTGGAGCAAATCGTCAAGGCAGTGATCAATATTCAATATTTATCTACCTTGGTTGTGCAAATGCAAGAAAAGATCACAAATTTCTATTTTTCAATATTGTAATAAATTATAGATTCTATATTTTTTTCTCGCTTTCTAGTGGTTAATAGAATAATATTATAAATATTGCTCAAAATTTCCTTTCTTTTTCTTTATTAGCAAAAAACAAACCACTTGTGACTTAACATTGAAAAGTTCTATTATGGATACTTTATACTTTTGTTTTATGTACATAATATAACATTTCTTCTTGACGATTGTCTTTCCAAAAACAAAAAATTAAGAAAAAATATACAGTGAAGGTTTTTACGGTCATATTTTAATTTCACCTCTATTTTGTTATAATAATTATGTTTATTATTTTATTTTGTAAGTGCATAATTTCAAAGATTGAATAAAAAACAGAAAAAAGTTGTTGTTATTCATTGTTCTCAAATTTTTTTTAGATTTTTCAAATAGATGTAGTAGACCCACTAGGCAAGATAACATTGTCACAATGTTGACGCGATATCAAAAATTCACTTGCGATGTTGGTTAAACTGATGAGGCGATGTTGTACCAACATTGCTACAACCGTTGAATGTCCGCCCATACAACATTAAATGCTAACGTTGCTTTTAAGTGAAAAAATGATGTTATTTCAACATTAGAAAGTAATGTTGCTTTAACATTAAGGAGTAATGTTGCTTCAATTGTTGAGGCGATGTTATAGCAACATTGCTACAACCGTTGAATGTCCGCATATACAATGTTAATTGTTAACGTTTGTTTTAAGTGAGAAAGTGATGTTGTTTCAACATTAACTTTTCATCACACCGTAAAAAAAATTTATATAAAATTAATTAATTTTTTTAATTAAAAAAATAAAAATTAATAGTAAGCAGGTAACTTTTCGACCAGTGATTTTATCATGAAATATTATATAATTTACATATTAATATGTACCTTAATTGCTAATATTAATTTATTAATTATATTGTATATTTACCTAGTGCCACAATCTAGTACCTAGCGCGCCTTATTATGATGTCATCTGAAAATATCTGAAATATAATTTTAAAAATCTTTACCTCACTGGGACTTGAACTCATGTTTCCTGGGCCGTAGCTTGCATTAAATCCATGGAGACCACTATGCTATGGAAGTTCCGTTTGAAAAATAGTGATTTTCGTTAAATATTCAGATATTTCTCTTTGTTGAAAAAATTAATAACTTCGTGATTATAAATTTTTCTTGCATTGGTAATTAAATAATAGTGGGTGTAGTAATATATAGAAAAAGATGAATTATCAAAAATTATTATTCTGCATTACAATACTTATGATTAAAGACTTAAAGATAATACCAACACGTGGTAGTTAATATTTCTATGGTTATCAATCGAACACGGATTCTAAGCATTTTGCTTATTGCTGTAAATTATTAATTACTAAAAAATTACGGTGATTTGACGTAATCAAATTTTGCTTTTTTCCTAATATTTTGCTTAAAAAATTTATGCTTATTTCAGCTTTTCTTAATGAATTAATAAATTGCATAAAACATAATAATAAAATAAAAATTAATAACAAACAACGTTTACTTGAAATCAATTAATTAAAAACGGCAAAAACATTTGTTTTACAAGCTTTCAAAAATGTGTTGTTACGCCCCGTTTTTTTAGTTAAAAGTTCAGATTGAAAATCATAAATTTAACCGGTAAAATTAAAAGAAAAATATTTCACTTTTCAACTGCGGTATAATATTAGTTTTCAAAGGTCCAGCTTTGGTCAATCCCAGGTGCATGTCCCCAGCCCCCCCCATTTCGAATTTTGACTCCAAAATAGTCTCAATCGTTTGTGCTTCGTTTGTGCCTGTTTGTGCAAACATTTTTTTCGTTTGTACCCAAATAGTTTTCGAGATATTTCAAAAATAAGCTGGGGGGGGCTGGAGACATGCTAGCCCCCCCCATTTCGAATTTTGACTCCAAAATAGTCTCAATCGTTTGTGCTTCGTTTGTGCCTGTTTGTGCAAACATTTTTTTCGTTTGTACCCAAATAGTTTTCGAGATAATTCAATTTTAAGTTGGGGGGGGCTGGGGACATGCTTTTTTAAAATTCGAATTTCGGATTCATAATAGTCTCAATCGATAGCACTTCGTTTGTGCTTGTTTGTGCAAACATTTTTTTCGTTTGTACCCAAATAGTTTTTGAAATATTCAAGATTTTCGGTAACACGTTGTAACATAACGGACATGGACGCGCTGAATGCTTTAACGAGATTCTGCGAAAAACTTGCAGCATGAAGACCAAAATAGTCTCAATCGATAGCACTTCGTTTGTGCCTGTTTGTGCAAGTTTTATTTTCGTTTGTACTCAAATAGTTTTTGTAATATTCGAGATTTTCAGTAACATAGGTGCATGTCCCCAGCCCCCCCCATTTCGATTTTTGACTCCAAAATAGTCTCAATCGTTTGTGCTTCGTTTGTGCCTGTTTGTGCAAACATTTTTTTCGTTTGTACCCAAACAGTTTTTGAGAATTTTAAGGAAAACATAAAGGACATGGACGCACGTGCATGAATGGATTAACGAGATTCTCGGAAAAACTTGAAGCATGAAGACCAAAATAGTCTCAATCGATAGCACTTCGTTTGTGCCTGTTTGTGCATGTTTTATTTTCGTTTGTACCCAAATAGTTTTTGCAATATTCGAGATTTTCGGTAACATCGCACGTGCTAACATAAACAGTTATTTTAGAATTTCGGATTCAAAATAGTCTCAATCGATAGCACTTCGTTGGTGCTTGTTTGTGCAAACATTTTTTTCGTTTGTACCCAAATAGTTTTTGAAATATTCAAGATTTTCGGTAACGTCGCACGTGCTAACATAAACAGTTATTTTAGAATTTCGGATTAAAAATAGTCTCAATCGATAGCACTTCGTTTGTGCCTGTTTGTGCAAACATTTTTTTCGTTTGTACCCAAACAGTTTTTGAGAATTTAAACGAAAACATAAAAATATTGACGCGCATGAATGGATTAACGAGATTCTGGGAAAAACTTACAGCATGAATACCAAAATTGTCTCAATCGTTTGTGCTTCGTTTGTGCCCAAATAGTTTTCGAGATAATTCAATTTTAAGTTGAGGGGGGGGCTGGAGACATGCTGTTTTGATATTCGAATTTCGGATTCAATATAGTCTGAATTCAGTGCCGTAGATACGAGGGGGGGGTGTTTGGGGGTTATAACATAGTAAATAAAAGAAATAATACAGTATGGACAGTCGAGCATTTTTGCCGTTCCAAATTTTTATACGCATGTCTGAATTCATAAATAACAAAAGGTAGCCCCCTAGGGTACTACAGATGAACTCAGACTATTTCAGATTTTTTGGAACATCCAAGAACAAAGGGCCGACCAGGGACTGTCCATACTGTATTATTTCTTTTACTATGGTTAGAAGAAACTTCTTTTTTCGGAGGACCCCCCCCCATGACCAATGTCAGATTTTCGGTAACATAGGTGCATGTCCCCAGCCCCCCCCCATTTCGATTTTTGACTCCAAAATAGTCTGAATCGTTTGTGCTTCGTTTGTGCCTGTTTGTGCAAACATTTTTTTCGTTTGTACAAGAACAGTTTTTGAGAATTTAAACGAAAACATAAAAACATTGACGCGCATGAATGGTTTAACGAGATTCTGGGAAAAACTTACAGCATGAATACCAAAATTGTCTCAATCGTTTGTGCTTTGTTTGGGCATGTTTGTGCAAGTCTTATTTTCGTGCAATTCGTGCAAGTCTTATTTTCGTTTGTACCCAAATATTTTTCCAAATAATTCAATTTTAAATTGGGGGGGGGGGGCTGGAGACATGCTTTTTTGACATTCGAATTTTTTTTGAACATATTTTTTTTAACAGACTAAGGATTTTGCTAATAGCTTTCATAAGAAAATTATTAAGATTCGTTTATTAGAAAAATGGATAATAATAAAAAGATTACTCGATTTTAACAATATTTATTAATAAAATGAATACAAAAATTATATGTGTTATGTACATTTGAAATTTGAACTAAAATTATTTCTTACATTTTTTTAATTTTGATTTGTTGCTAAAAATTTTGTTAATCGACATTTAGTTACAGTTGCACTATTCGAGTAAAACACAATTCAACACATTTAAAAATATGTTTTTGATAAGTGACAAAATAGTTCATGAATTTTGAATCCAAAATAGGCTAAATTGTTTGTGCCTGTTTGTGTAAAAATATCTAAATAGTATTCGAGATAATCATAAAAAAAGTGCAACCATACCGGCGACCGACGTCAGTCCCGTAGCCAGTGCCCCCCTCCCCCGAAATGTTGAAAAGACAAAGAAAATGGAAGGGAAACAACCGAAAATTTTACATTTTACAAAAGGTTTTTTACAAGTGCCCCCCCCCCCCCGCCCGAAATGAAATCCTGGCTACGGGTCTGACCGACGTGCAAGATTTTGATACCAAAATTTAAAACAAAATTAAAAAATTTAAATTAATTTATTTATAAAATTTATTTATTTATTTATTTTTAATCGTGTAATCTTTTTATTATTATCCATTTTTCTAATAAACAAATTTTTAAAATTTTCTTATGAAAGCAATTTGCAAAATGCCCAGTCTGTTAAAAAAAATATGTTCGAAAAAAATTCGAATTACAAAAAACAAGTCCCCCCCCCCAACTTAAAATTGAATTATCTCGAAAACTATTTGGGTACAAACGACAATAAAACTTGCACAAACAGATACAAACAAAGTAAAAAGGATTGAAACTATTTTGAATCCGAAATTCGAATTTCCAAAAAGCATTTCTCCAGCCCCCCCCCCCAGCTTAAAATTCATATTTAATTAAGGGTAAATTTTTATGACCTGACGTTTCATAGTGTTCTGACTTTTTTTCTGACAAGAGTTTTCCATAGAAATTAAGATTTTATAACTGGAATTATTTAGGAAATATATAATTAATATTTTTGCATAACAATAAATTATCAATTTCTTGTATAACGAAAATCATGTTTGCACAAACGAAGTACAAACAATTCAGACAGGGCCGTAGCTAGACATTGGTCATGGGGGGGGGGGTTCGTTCCTCTGAAAAAAAGTTTCTTCTAACCCCCCCCCCCCCCCCCGGTATCTACGGCGCTGAATTCAGACTATATTGAATCCAAAATTCGAATATCTAAAAAGCATGTCTGCAGCCCCCCCCTCAACTTAAAATTGAATTATTTGGAAAAATATTTGGGTACAAACGAAAATAAAACTTGTACAAACAGGCACAAACGAAGCACAAACGATTGAGACAATTTTGGTATTCTGCTTCAAGAATCTCGTTAATCCATTCATGCGCGTCAATATTTTTATGTTTTCGTTTAAATTCTCAAAAACTGTTCGGGTACAAACGAAAAAAATGTTTGCACAAACAGGCACCAACTAAGTACAATCGATTGAGACTATTTTGAATCCGAAATTCTAAAATAACTGTTTATGTTAGCACGTGCGACGTTACCGAAAATCTCGAATATTTCAAAAACTATTTGGGTACAAACGAAAAAAACGTTTGCACAAACAGGCACAAACGAAGTGCTATCGATTGAGACTATTTTGGTCTTCATGCTGCAAGTTTTTCGCAGAATCTCGTTAAAGCATTCAGCGCGTCCATGTCCGTTATGTTACAACGTGTTACCGAAAATCTTGAATATTTCAAAAACTATTTGGGTACAAACGAAAAAAATGTTTGCACAAACAAGCACAAACGAAGTGCTATCGATTGAGACTATTATGAATCCGAAATTCTAAAATAACTGTTTATGTTAGCACGTGCGATGTTACCGAAAATCTCGAATATTGCAAAAACTATTTGGGTACAAACGAAAATAAAACTTGCACAAACAGGCACAAACGAAGTGCTATCGATTGAGACTATTTTGGTCTTCATGCTGCAAGTTTTTCGCAGAATCTCGTTAAAGCATTCATCGCGTCCATGTCCGTTATGTTACAACGTGTTACCGAAAATCTTGAATATTTCAAAAACTATTTGGGTACAAACGAAAAAAATGTTTGCACAAACAAGCACAAACGAAGTGCTATCGATTGAGACTATTATGAATCCGAAATTCGAATTTTAAAAAAGCATGTCCCCAGCCCCCCCCAACTTAAAATTGAATTATCTCGAAAACTATTTGGGTACAAACGAAAAAAATGTTTGCACAAACAGGCACAAACGAAGCACAAACGATTGAGACTATTTTGGAGTCAAAATTCGAAATGGGGGGGGCTAGCATGTCTCCAGCCCCCCCCAGCTTATTTTTGAAATATCTCGAAAACTATTTGGGTACAAACGAAAAAAATGTTTGCACAAACAGGCACAAACGAAGCACAAACGATTGAGACTATTTTGGAGTCAAAAATCGAAATGGGGGGGGCTGGGGACATGCACCTGTCAATCCCACATCTGGTAACAATACAGGATGTACAAAAGCCCCTCTGTGGTATGGGACCCACTTTAGAATAGTCATGGTCATTTAAATTTTAGACCATTTAACTAATTTTGAAAAATAATAAAGTTCAGTTCTTCGGAGGCTTTGGCCAGAACAAGTCTAATGATGTAGTAATTAAATAAAGTCATGTTTTAGTTAAATAATTTAAGTTTGACAATTTGATCAAGTTTTTAAGTTTAGTGTTGAGAAACAAATTTGGATGAAGAGTTTTGTAATGGATCAATTAATCAACAAATTTTAGATTATTCTTCTTTATAAATTTGTTAAAGGTGGAATATCTAAATTTGCTTATTGTCAAAGAAATTAAGTTGCAAATGTGATGAGAATGTATTAATTAATTTTCGTTTGTGTGGATAATCCAATTTTGAGAAAGATTTAAACATCGTGATCTGGTTCAAGACGGATTTAAATAAATTAAGATTTGCGAATTTGGTAATTTTTTATATTATTGTCCAGTTATGGTTTCTACAGAAAAGTTTTGAGTGTTTTATGGATATAACTTTTCGTTAATTCTTTAATTAATAATGTTAGATCAAATTATTTAGTGCAAATAATTCATTAAAATTTGTGAAGTTTTGATGATAAATAAATCAAGTGTTGTGATTTTTTAAAGGGTTGAGAACAAAGTTAGTAGTACTTAGCATGTAAGTTTTGTTTTAGATTTAGTTATTTTCATTTCTGTGTTTTAATATTGTTAGAACCATTTTAATTTGAATTATGTTTTTTTGTAAGGTTAATAATTTGTTTATGGTAAAAACATATTTATATGACTCTCTATATTTTTGTACTATTATTTATTTATATTTAACCTGTTAATATCATTAAATCATATTTTATATTAATTTTGTGTTTAACTTTGTTCATTATTTAACCAAATACCACTGGTAACCCCCCCGAGTTATTTTTTTCTTTTGTTTTCCGCGAGCTAAGCAGGCACAAATAATTGAGCCTACCTTTCAAAGGGTAAATAGGTGCAACAGTGTTAACGAATGATCCGTTACTTCCAGAAAACCCATTTTACTAGAAAGGGCAGGTAGCTTATTTTTTGACTATGCTTATTTTAACTTTTATTGCGCTTTGTTTTTAAATTTTTAGTGCTTATTATATGCGCGTATTTTCTAAAACTAAGGTGCATATCAATCCGCGCACTAGTTATCACCTTATATAGCGAGGGAACATTAAATAATTTAAATTAATTAGGATATAAAAATTTTCAGGATATTGGATACGCAAATAAAAAACAAGTAAGCTGTCGGTCGACGTTTCGGCTTTATATACTAAATACCATCCTCGGAACTGTGAGAGGAAATAAACAGGTCATACGTAAGCGGGAACAATAAATCAAACCTCTCTCTCACCCAACAGCTAAAGATGTAAAATATTTCCGCATAGAAAATCTATGTGAGGTAACAGTGGCAGATTGGATTTTGTTTTATTTAAATTAATATTAATTCACGTCAAATGATATAATTAATAGATGAATTAATTTTTTTATATCTCTCAACATAGCCTCAGCTTCAATTTATTTTTAAACACAAAAAATGTACTCCTTTATCGATTTGTGTATATAAATTAATTGTTAAATGAGTAGATAATAAGAATACCTATTAATTTTTATTCTGATAATCTGAGATTTAATTCAAAATTTTGAGTAATAACTTCATATGCTCAGTTTTATTTATATCAGCCACCCCATTAGATAATCATTATTTTGTGTTACTAAAATCATTAGAATATAAATATACGGTTACACAAAGACAGTATTGATATAAAAAAATACATATTTATTTCGGATCTAGCTTGAAGTAAAACTAGTATTTTATGACCAAAACACAATAAGAGCCATAAAAAAAGGTTTGAAATTTTTATGGCCTTACCGTTACTACACTGTAGGTACAACGATCACATTTCTTGCAATTTGTAATAATTATTTAATATTGGAATTTCTTCATAAAGGAAAACATTTCATTAGACAGATGAAAAATTCTTTATATGAAAGAATATTTTAGATTAGCTAATAAACCAATCTTTATTTGTATTTAATAATTGCCATTTCGTTATGTTTAACGTATGAAATTCGCGTGAAATTTCATTAAAGCTCGTTAATATTACGTACTATATTTTTTTCAGTGTATCGCTCGTTAATAATTTATCATTATCATTTGGCAGAAATTGATAATTTAATTAAAACTTTAATTTGTTATGAACAAATTATACGAGAACGATCCAAATACTCAAATAATGAATTCTAATAAATTTCAAAAAATTTACCGCTTTATCGCTTTGTGTATATAAATTAATTTTTAATGTTAGCTAAACGTTAACTCCACAACATAGTGCAAATGTTATAAAATAACATAATAATAATATAAAAATAACGTATAAAATAAAATGTTATAAAATAACATTTGCACAATGTTATAACGATGTTTAAAATATATCCCCACCACATCGCATTAATGTTAAACCGATGTCTCTGTGCGATGTTGTGACAATATTGCAGATGTTAAATCAACATCGACGCAACATTTTATAATAATGTTGTAGTAACATTAAAAAATTTAACATCGTCGATGTTAATTTATCATGTCGTTTGGCAGAAATTGATATTTTAATTAAAAATTTAATTTCTAATGAACAAATTATACGAGTACGATCCAAATATTCAAATAATGAATTTTAATAAATTTCAAAAAATTTACCGCTTTATTGCTTTGTGTATAATAAATTAATTTTTAATATTAGCTAAACGTTATAACTGCACAAAATTGTGCAAATGTTATTTTATAACATAATGTTATAAAATAACATTTACACAATGTTATAACGATGTTTAAAAGATATCCCCACCACATCGCATTAATGTTAAACCGATGTCGCTGATGCGATGTTGTGACAATATTGCAGATGTTAAATCAACATCGACGCAACGTTTTATACAAATATTGTATTAACATTAAAAAATTTAACATCGCCGATGTTAGTTTATCATGTCATTTGGCAGAGATTGATATTTTAATTACAAATTTAATTTGTAATGAACAAATTATACGAGAACGACGCAAATACTCAATTAATAAATTTTATTTATTTATTTTTGTGTCTATAAATTAATTTTTAATGTTAGCTAAACGTTACTAAAACATTTAATTTATGTTAAAAATAACATCTGCACAATGTTATAACAATGTTTAAATTATATCCCCGCCACATCGCATTAATATTAAATCGATGTTGCAGATGCAATGTTAATCCGATGTTGTGACGACATTGCAAATGTTAAAGCAACATCGACGCAATGTTTTATAGTAATGTTGTATTAACATTGAAAAATCTAACATTGCCGATGTTAATTTAATGTTACATGTCTAGTGGGGATTGATCTAAAATCGACTAGATTTTGTTTTTGACTTTCTTGATATTCATATTTTGGTTATCAAGAAAGAAAAAAACAATTCTATCGATTTTAGATCAATCTACTACATTTTACATCTTTTAAATGAAATAAATATTCTACTCAAATTTCCCGCGTTCAGTGGTTGCCGCGCCATCTGAGCTAACCTTAAGCCTTGTGCGTGAGACCAACACGAGTTCTCTCTGTCTTTAGCGAATAAAAATTTAGCATTAAGTTGCATCTCTCTACATTCTCTCTGACAAAAACCGCGTTTACTGTGCGCACTGTATTCCGACAAACAAGCAAGCTGGTTCGAGAAACCCGTTCCGATATATCTGATTACACTGTTAGCACTTGCATTTAATTACTACGTGGGATTGTTTAAAATTTTCAATTAACAAAATTTTTCTCTTCGAAATTATGTTCTACAATAAAAAGTATATACTTTTTGACTGATAGTTATGAGCACTTAACTTTTATATCCAAAACAAATTAATTCTTATTCAAAATCAAAATCATTTCTCCCTTTCCTTCCGGTCTCCTCTCGGCTTCGCCGAAACCCAGAGTCGTCGCGAAACAGGCGACACCGACTTAGCAGCTGTGGGCAAGAAGTGCATTCTCTGCCCGATTAGAAACTTATTTTAGAAGAATATTTAAAAATTCTATAATTAAAAATTGGGAATCATTCCGACCTTAACAAATTCCACCCTGAAAATGGTTTTCAGGAAGCCTGATGAAAATTTTAAAATTCGCGCTTATAACGGTTTTCTCAAAAATTAAGATTTTGTTATAAATTATTGAGATAAATAAATTTTTAAATCGTATCTGGTCACGTGTCGTTATCCACGAAATTGTAAAATATGTTTGCATTGGATCAGAAGCCCAAATCTTAGTGGTCCTTCTCGAGGTTGTTGCTGAGCGTGGGGACGCTATTCTGATTGTGGTTGCAGAATATTTAATAAAAAAAAAAAAAAAGTTGTGTTTTAAAATCGGTAGTAAGTATGCGGATGGTGTCGTTAGAGACATAACATCGCAGTATAATATATTATCATTAAGAATAATCAAATCAAACTCAATTATTCATTGGTCCTTCGAGTAGATTAATGAACATTAAACAAATATTTAAATACAAACAAGTAAAAACCGCATCCCATTTTCGAGGTCAAATCGAAAATTAGCCGACATTAGCCAAGAACAAAGAGCTCGACTACAGTAACAAGAACAAAGACAAAAGTACCATAGGTAAACATTCCTTTTAATAAATTTACTTATCCCATTTGCTTATTTGTGCGATAATATGTCTGAAGATATTAAAAAATTAAATAAACAACGCGGTTCTAGATAAAATTAAAGTACAAGAAGTAATATCAAATTTCGATATTATTTCGTTAGAAAAACGACTGGATAAAATTGTAGGATTGTTTGATATATTCAATGATATTCAGGGGGAAATAGAAGAAATTGAAATCGATAACGAAGAACAAAATTTAATAAAGAGAGAAGAAAAGAATTTCAAGATCTTTATTTTAATTTAACTTCTATAGCAACTGATTTAATTAATAACAAATCACGTGCAATAAATAAAATCAGTAGTAATAGCAGATTAAATAGTAAACGATCTGAATCAGTAAATGAAGCTGATAATAATAATAATCAATCAGTAGCAGGCAGTAATTTAAATAGTAATAATGAGTCAAATAATAATCAATTAGAATTAGGTAGTAATTTAGGTACTAATGAGTAATGATGATGTAACACCCCGGAAATTAATGGTTAATTTCGGGTTGTTTATTTATCTAGTTATGATTTTTAAGGATTTAAAAGTTAAAATGCAATTTTAGATGTAAAAGAAAATAATTTGTGTACGCCTATGGGAATGCATTAATTTAAATTGTGCTGACGTTTTACAAATTTTTTCGATTCTAAATATCTGAAATCAGCGTAAAATTAGGTTTAAACTAAAAATATCGACAGGATCGAGTCAAAATTGCTTTGAGCTAAAAAACCAAATTTAACTATGCAAGAAAGTAACGTGGTTACATTTTAATGCATGGAGAATACGTATTGAGAGGCGGTCGGAGCACAGTGGTCACGCGAGTTGACTACGAACACTAAATACCCAGTTCGAATCCGGGTGAAGTAAGAACTTTATTCTGGCCGCTTTTCTGGTCCTCCAGGTTGGAGGTTCTACGTCGGGCTTGCTCCTCGTCGTAGATAAAAAATGTAAAATGCTAACATAATCCAAAAGCCAATTTGGCGTTTGAGAACCGGGAAGCTGCGTATTGTGGTATAAACCGGATGCAGTAGTAGTAGAATACGTATTGCAGGTGGCAAGATAACACAAGAATTTGATGACCGCTTCCTCTTAGATAAGAATTAAGTTTGGGAACTAAAGTCAAAGCGTCATAAAAATTCGGTTATAAAACATTGTAAGCATACGTGAAATTTTACGGAGGTAACGAAAATACAAATTTCTTAAAAATCGGTTCATAGGAACAAATAGTAAATTCGGTGCTTAAAAGTTTTGATATCTCGCAGACTTGATAATTAAAATATAAATACACTTCCTATCTTACTGATAAAGGTTCGAGGCCAATTCTTAATATTGGTCCTAGGAAGAATTAAATTTTATATTTGTGACGTTTGAGGGGTAACGATTTCAGTTATCCAAAAATATTTTGGAAAAGTCTAAAAATGTAGAAATTAGAAATAAATTTTCAGTTACCAGTTAGTCGCGTGTGGGAATTGCTAAGTCGGTAATTTCTACGCGCAGGAAAAATGTGTCTTCCTTTAATTGCCGGAAGAACGTCTTTTACTCACATGGATTTTAAAATAAGAAGTAAAAAGATTCACTTTGGAAGAGAAGTGGGTCAGAAGTTATAAATATGGGTAACTGTATTGATAAGAGGGAGTCCGGCCGTTACCGCATCAAACTGCGTTTCTCCAGGGGAGTGATCATAGACGCTTTTTGATAAGGGTAAAATTTGTAGACTCGAGAGTGCGGGTTAATTTTGTGAATTAAATAGAGAGTTCTCCTTTGCCGTGTTACGAAAGTTGCTGTCCGTTGCGACGCTATACTTTCAAAAACACCAAGTCAAAAGTTAAGACTCCAAAGTGCGATTTGTTTTTGAATTTGATGATTGAATTTTGTAAAGTACAAAAACTAAGTTAGTAATTTTGTTTGCAACTATTTATCGAACTATCGTTTTGAATAAATAAGTTAGTGGCAGTCAATTAATTTAAATAATTTAAATAATTTTCTCGACTTAAATAAATAAGTTAAGTTTTGTGGTTTTGCTGAAACAACTAAACGTAAAAATTATTGTTTACTGTTGAATGATTTTATTTTGTAATGCGCGTTTGTCAAATTATATTTTTGACAGCGCAAATTTTTGTATTCTAACGAGTTATTAAGGAAATGAATTTGAGTTTCTTATTAAGGGTAATAATAATTTAGAGTGAGATTTTCTCATTAGGATTATTGATAATTATTTTAAAGGATAATCGCGAGACGATTGTTTCCTCGTTTGTTTGATAGGTTTGGCTGAATATAAGTTTAGCGAATATTGTAATCATTAAATTAAGGTTTGAAAAGTTTAATCTGTTTTATGTTTAATTTTGGAAATCTGAATAATTGATATTCAGAGACGGAAACAATTTGTTTGTTTGTTTTTCTTCAATTATTACTTTCAAATGTTATTTTGTTGTTTATAATGTGGCAAAAGTGTTGTCATATTATAATTTTGAGTTTAATTACTTTTTGTAAATTTTTTTAAATAATTCAGTTTAGTTTAATAAATTGTTATATTTGGGAAATATTAATTCTTTTATTTTGAATTTAAAAGAACCCCGTAAAATAAAGTGGAAGTTTTTCAAAAGTTTAACGATTTCTACGTTTTCCCAAAATTTCTGCACGAGAGCACCTTTACTCTCAACGTTAGCCAGCGTTATTCACGCCATTCGTGAAGATTGGAAAATCGAACCAGGGCTACCAAAACGTATCGAAGAGGTCCAGGACAAATAACAAAAGGAAATTGTCGGGTGGCAGCATTAAAAAACAATTTAACACAGACTGTCCTTTGTTACCGTGGAACCGTCGTCGATATTCCCAAAAATTCAGGAGTATCTCAAAACTCGAGAAATTTTTGGGAAACCAAATAAACTAAGAGAACATTAACGGGGTGACTTTTTATTTAGGCCAAATAAAAAGGTTTTTGTGTGTTCTAAAATTACTTTCAAATTTTAAGAGAAAAATTTTATAAGTAAATTTTAATAACGCACCCCCGGTTGTTACAATGAATCAAATAATAGTACTAGATTTGACTTACCTACCCAAAGAACCAGTAACGGATTTCCCAATACGCCAACTACGCCCAAGCTTACAGCGGCAAATTTTTTGGGGCGGCAAATTTTTGGAAATACATATATCTGATTTCCATTATTTTGTTTTGTAAATAAATAAACGAAACTAATACTTATTAATACAGTATAAAATTTATGATATTTGATATAAGGTATATTTATATGACATTGAGATGTCCAAATTTTCGCATTAGAACTCCCTTTAGAAGGCGGCTAAATTTTTGTGCGTACAGCGGCGACTTGGTTAAATCCGGCGCTGCAAAGAACTCTTTTGCGTAATATTAAATTACCGCGTATCCAATTACCCACTTTCGATGGCAACTTTGCTCATTGCAGAGAATTTTTTGACGTATTTTCAACATTAATCCACAATAACTCAGAAATAACTAATAGTAAAAAATTATGCTATTTAAGAGCTGCAGTAAAAAATGAACCCGCAGAAATGTTAAGATCTTAAATACAACATATTTAAATTATGACATAGCATGGCAATCTCTCAATAAAAGATATAATAATAAACGCCGAATAGTAGCCACGCATGTAAATAAACTAGGTAGAGTAGAATGGGGTTAAATAGGTATGGGGGCATAGTAGGTCATTGGCTTTGACGTCGCCATTTTATTACATAGGCCGCCCGTTTTGCGTGAATTAGATACATAGTGGCGAAAAACGTTCACGGCAAAATTTTGGCTGTCGCCATGCATCTGTCAGTTTAGTTATGGTGTCATTAATTTTGACGCGTGTTCTTCTGTGAAAAAATATTATTTTCTCTCTGAAATGCAGTGCATTAAATTAACGCAAATAATTGTCAAGTGAGTTTATTTTGATGTAGAATTTGACGCTGAACACGAATATTGTGTTGGTTCTTCGATATTTTTGATTTTGAAAAAAATACAGACCCCAACATGAAACATGTGCTTGGGGGCAACATAGGTCACTATTTTTAACGCTCACGGAAATTTTTTTTTTTTTTAATTTTTCGGAAGATGATATCATGCTGGCATCGTAACCCGATCAAGAGGCTGGTCGTCCATCGAATGTCGATCAAGAGCCCGGTCTATCATATCTCGACCCGAAAAATTGCAATTAAAGACACGGCCGTTTCCCAAAGCTCCACTGCTCAAACCATCGAATTATTATTAGTGTTACTAATTTTTATAACATCAGGAGTATTCATACTCTTCAAATAAAAGCATTAGAGCTAATTTTTTACATGTGCTTGTAGTTTTATTTCACCTCGAATATCCGTGACCTATCATACCCCCAAATTTTTAAAATATCAAAAAAAGGTACCTTCTAGACATAAAGTTAGTATGGCGAAAATGTTGCCAGATAAATAACCTTTCCAACGAATGCTTATTTTTCGAAATCGGTGCAAAAACACCGTCGCAAGGGCTCTTCAAAAAAACCTACCTACTTGACCCCACTCTACTCTACTACTCAATTTAGATACCATTGTCACTGAAAATTACATTACTTTAAGAAAATTAATTAATATAGTTGAAAATAATATTGAGTGTTTATTTGCGTTCTCTCGAGCAACCAGTCGAGCAATGGGATGCAATAATTATACCAATGATAACAAACAAAATAGATTCGCGCTCTGTAAAAGAATGGGAATCACATTTAAATTTAAATGAACATGCTAATGATATAATACCGACACTTGGTCAATTTTTAAAGTTTCTTAATATGCACCAAAATACTTTAGAATCTATTAACTTAAAAATTGAAAAGTTATCGATCAGCAAACCACACAAAATATTGAAGTGTGCAAAAGGTCGTTAGATTTTAGCCAGTTGAATTTTGCTTTTAAATTAATTGTGTCGAATTGAAGACATCAAAGCTGGATGCAAGTTGACGACACAAAAGAGATATTTTGTAACCCATGACACATAAAACAAACAAACTTAATTTTTCTATTTGTAACTTGGTGCGAATTGGTGTTCTGTTCTGAAAAGTGAATTTTTGAATTAAGGCGGCAAAAAGTTTGTGCATACTAACATTGGTTGTTGCTAAATTTTATTGTTATTTGGATGGTAATAGCGACTTTTGAGCAAGAATTGCGGCGAGCTGGTTGTCTTGTGCCATATGTGAAAGGAGACGCGTGTAAATTGCGAACGTCTTCGCGATTTTACAAAAGAAGACCTTTCTGCAAGCTTTTGTTGCCACAAAAGCTATTATATTGGCGATTAATAGTACAAGTGAGTTTATTGAATATTTTACTGTGTAAAACTGAGGTTTTTACACTATTTTGTGAATCGAACACGTTTTTCGATTTGATTATAAAATTCACGTTTTGGATGCCATCGCGTCTAAAATATCCTGAAAATTGATTATTTCATGAAGGCTGCGTTAGATAAATCAAGATTTATCCTATTTACCGATTTTGATGCTTAAGAAATTGGATGATTTTAACCACGATTAAAATTTGGAGGTTAAGTTTCTCAACACATGTCCACATTTTTGTTGTACGACACAGAAGCCGTGCAATTCTATTTAAATCGATTTTCGAGATTTGAATACCACTTGAGAAGATATCACACACCACTTTCACTGTTTTCTTGCGAATAAAGAAGATTTGAGCAAAATACGGGAGCTGAATACTACATGTGCATTCCAGCCGGAAGCCACATTGCCGTACGGTTTGCCTACCACCCTACCACAAAAATCCAGACTACGAGATACAAGGTGATTCAAAGATTTGTGTCTTATCAAGAATTTAATGAAAAAGGTACTGAATTTTATATTTGTGAACATTTTTGATTTTATATTATTTTATTACACATTAAACATTTACACAGTGTTAATTGGAGGTATAGAATATTGTTTGCTTTTAAATAATACCATCCAGTTTATACTGTGCACACAAGTACACAAATTTACATTCTCTTTGACAATTGTGTCTATTTTGTCTCGATTTGCTCCAGTCTTATATCAAATTAATTCAAATAAATCACCACTTGACTCTTTGCACTCTTTAATTGATCTTATCTCGCCGATACCTACAACTTGCAGATACTGCGGCCTTAACTTTGTGAACCGACGTAAAGCTAGCTGGGATTCACTTGTTCGAGTGTGCACATTAGGCGAGATTTTATTCCCGGTAGTATTACTTGGGGGTTTGATTGAGCCGTGTTTCACGACAACAGTTTTTGTGATATATAAGATCAATTAAAAAGTGCAAAGAGTCAAGTGGTGATTTATTTGAATTAATTTGATATAAGACTGGTGCAAATCGAGACAAAATAGACACAATTGTCAAAGAGAATGTAAATTTGTGTACTTGTGTGCACAGTATAAACTGGATGGTATTATTTAAAAGCAAACAATATTCTATACCTCCAATTAACACTGTGTAAATGTTTAATGTGTAATAAAATAATATAAAATCAAAATGTTCACAAATATAAAATTCAGTACCTTTTTCATTAAATTCTTGATAAGACACAAATCTTTGAATCACCTTGTATCTCGTAGTCTGGATTTTTGTGGTAGGGTGGTAGGCAAACCGTACGGCAATGTGGCTTCCGGCTGGAATGCACATGTAGTATTCAGCTCCCGTATTTTGCTCAAATCTTCTTTATTCGCAAGAAAACAGTGAAAGTGGTGTGTGATATCTTCTCAAGTGGTATTCAAATCTCGAAAATCGATTTAAATAGAATTGCACGGCTTCTGTGTCGTACAACAAAAATGTGGACATGTGTTGAGAAACTTAACCTCCAAATTTTAATCGTGGTTAAAATCATCCAATTTCTTAAGCATCAAAATCGGTAAATAGGATAAATCTTGATTTATCTAACGCAGCCTTCATGAAATAATCAATTTTCAGGATATTTTAGACGCGATGGCATCCAAAACGTGAATTTTATAATCAAATCGAAAAACGTGTTCGATTCACAAAATAGTGTAAAAACCTCAGTTTTACACAGTAAAATATTCAATAAACTCACTTGTACTATTAATCGCCAATATAATAGCTTTTGTGGCAACAAAAGCTTGCAGAAAGGTCTTCTTTTGTAAAATCGCGAAGACGTTCGCAATTTACACGCGTCTCCTTTCACATATGGCACAAGACAACCAGCTCGCCGCAATTCTTGCTCAAAAGTCGCTATTACCATCCAAATAACAATAAATTATAGCAACAATAAAATGTGAGTATGCACGATCATTTTGCCGCCTTAATTCAAAAATTCACTTTTCAGAACAGAACACAAATTCGCACCAAGTTACAAATACAAAAAATCAAGTTTGTTTGTTTTATGTGTCATGGGTTACAAAATATCTCTTTTGTGTCGTCAACTTGCATCCAGCTTTGATGTCTTCAATTTGACACAATCAATTTAAAGCAAAATTCAACAGGCAAAATCCACCGACCTTTTGCACACTTCAACTTTGCCCCGCTGTTTCAAAAATTGCATCGTGCGTAAATCGTATAATCATTTGCAAACAGGTAAAATTTTTTAAACATCAAAAAAAACCAACAAGATGAACCCATTCAAAAGCTAAACTGGTAACTTATTTCGTTCTCGTTTCACTAGCTTGACTCTGTTATTCTTTCCTAATTTAAATAAACAACTAACAATCCAAATTAAAATTAAACACCCATACTATTTAACCTAAATCGTTCATTTGAAACTGACAAAATCGTCATATAAAATAAATTTTTTTAAAAATTAAAAACTTTCCCTTTTTATATTCAAAAATGCAGATTAAAAACAGGGCCGGATTTAGACAGATTCCTTCGTTAACTTTAAATTTTAACTATAAAATTTTCACGTGGACTTCCTTAAACATGTTGTTCCAACTGATAAGTTGTGGTTTGCCTATGATTTGCGTCGCAACCATGCAAATATCCTACACTTCTTAAAAATTAATGCTCAAGTCATAACCATCTAATTTACAAAATGACTTGCAATAATAAAAGCAAAACTAAAATCCCCTTATACTAATAAATTTAACAAAACTAACCCCTTCCTTAACCTTAACTTATCTCTAATCTTCATCAGGGCTTAAATCAAATTCGTCTACCAACTCTCCATCAAGAAATTTTCTATCTTCGTATGAATAAATAGAGTCGAGATGAAATTTTCCACGCATTCGATTTGAATTGGGATATTTCAACGTGTACGAATTCTCATTTCTCTCAACAACAATGTAAGGACCCTCAAATGGAAGCTGAAGCTTTTGGCAACGATCCTTGGATCTCAAGCCAACTCGTAAGCTTCGAATAATCACAAGATCCCCAAGTGCAAAACTACACTTTTTTTTAATCTTACTATTTACACCCTGTAAGTATCTATCACTCCTTTTTTTAAGGCGTTCTCTAACTTTAATTAAATGTTCTCTGTAGTTAACCTCGTGGTCAATAATCCAGGGTCTATCAGGCTGTTTCCCGAACATGACGAATACAGGAGTCAATTCCGTTACAGTACTAGGGGTTTCATTGATGAATCGCTCCACCAGAGGAATGTATTGGGACCATGAAATTTGATCTTGGAAAGTCAACAAACGAAGAAACTTGATCGTTTCCTGCACATATCGTTCACTCATGTTCCCTTGAGGATGTCTAACAGAACAAAAAGCTACCTTGATCCCCTTATTGTGCCAATGCGTTTTAAACTTTAAACTTTGGAAATATCTAGCGTTGTCAACCAGAATGGTTTGAGGCGTGATAACATCTTTACAAAACTTTTCCAAACATTGGATAGTGACATCAGTAGTGCAAGTTTGTGTAGGATACAACTTTATGAATTTTGAAAAAGCATCAACAATTACCAAGACGTTTTTGTAATCTGCCCCGCTGGGTATCAGATTTCCTATATAATCTAATGCTATAAGTTCTCCAGGTTCTGAGGTTTGCACGCTTTTATAATAATTTTGGTTATGAAAATTTTTGTACTTCCCTAAAGCACACAAGTTGCAAAGATTTATTGTTCTCTTGATGATTTTGAGGTCTTTTTTGCAAAAGTAATTCTCCCTGAAAATTAACCACACCTTTCTAATGCCAATATGTCCGTATTTCAAATGCAAATGTTCACAAATTTCAATGGTAGCAGTTTCGTTTACCACATATAGTTCTAATCCCCTTAGCAATTTTACGATAAATCCATTAATGATTTTAAATGACTTTAAAATTTTAGCATCCTTTTTATTTATTTTATCTCTAAGTTCGGCAAAACATTCATCCCCTTGTACATTTCTAACGTAATCATTCGTGTGCGGGACCTCGTTAGTGTGAAAACGGTTTAAAGCGATCAAAACATTTTTAGCACAATCTCCTAAGTCTTTTCTGCTTAAAGCATCGGCCACTACATTACTTTTCCCCTTGATATGAGTGATGTCAAAATCAAACTCTTGAATCAACAAAGCCCATCGATAGATACGGTTATTCGTGAATTTAGTTCGCATTAAAAAAGTGAGAGCAGAATGATCGGTCTGAATCTCGAATTTATTCCCTATTAAGTAAAATTTCAATTTTAACAACGAGTACACAATTGCAAGCATTTCTTTCTCGGTAGTAGAATATCTAATTTCAGGCCCCCTTAATGTTCTCGATACGAATGATATTGGCACCTCTAAATCGTCTTTAAATTGTATCAAAGCCCCTGCAATAGCTTTATCGCTTGCATCTGTGCGCAGAATAAATTTGCTTTTGAAATCGGGATGGATGAGTTTTAAATTTTTATACATGGCCTCTTTTATTTCCGAAAACGCAAGTTCTTTGTCTGGACCCCAAGTCCATTTTTCCCCTTTTTTTAATAATTGTAATAGAGGTGTCGTAGCTTTTGAGTAATCGGGTATGAATTTTTTGTAATAGTTCATCAACCCTAGAAAACCCCGAAGTGTGCGCAAATTAAATGGTCTTGGAAATTCCTTAATTTCCTTCACACGACTCTCATCTATCTCAATTTCCGATCCAGAAATAACGTACCCTAGATAATTGATTTTAGCTTTAAAAAACTCACATTTGTTCAAATTTAATTTTAGACCGGATTCATTAAGGACATGTAAAATGATGCGCAAATGCTCCCAATGATCTTCCTCAGTATCGCTAAAAATAATGATATCGTCTATGTAATGCCCACTAAAATGACAATACTTGTCTAGAATGCCTTGCATCGCGTTCACCAATGCTGCCGAACTCGTGGATAAACCGAACGGTACCACCTTGAATACATAAGTAGACCCGTTTATGCAGAACCCTGTAAACTTTTGCGAATCTGGATGTAATTGAATTAACCAAAAAGAGTTTTTTAAATCCAATTTTGAAAAATAACGCTTGTTTCCCAAACGAGAAAACAAACTAGTCATCTCCTCTGGAGATTCATGTTGTGGCTTGGTGATGGCATTTATCCCCCTAGCATCTAAACAAAGACGAAAACTTCCATCTTTCTTCCCAACCACTACGATAGGACTAATATAAGCGGTAGATGCTTTTTTAATGATATCATCCTTCAACATCTTTTTAATTTCTACCATCACTTTATCCTTGTAGGCGTGTGGTATTGGGTATGTTTTACATTTAAAGGGCTTGTCCTCTACCACCTGGAGTTTATGTAAATAACCCTTGGCTACCCCTGATTTTTCATTTACCAAGTTGCCGTACTGCCCTAACAAGTGTTCTACTCTCGCGAGGAATTGACCATCTACATCTAGAACTTCCCCTTTATTAACATCGATATTATTAACCCTGCTTTTATTGAAGCATGTCTCCAGTGCTAAACATTGATTTACCTGGCATTCTTTTTTCCTATTAACATTTAACTTCCCATGGCCAATATTATTAATTATTCCTTGATTAAAAAACCTTTCCTTATTCATTTCCTGAACCTCATTAACATTATTAGCTTTCAAAACTGGTTTAATATCATCCCCTATTAATGAACCTCTTTCCCATGGAAAACTTTCCTCTCCAATAATTATCCTTCTACAAGTAGCATCAATTATCATTTCCAACTTCTCGATAAGGTCAATGCCAATAATACACCCCATTGACAACCCTTTAATAATTAACAAATTTTCTTGCACCGTGACTTTACCAATTTTAATGTCAGCCATAATACTTCTATTGGCTTGGGCAAACTTTTTGTTATTGGCAGTAACTAACTGTACTTGCTTTGTACTGACCACCAAATTCTTAAAATTTCTCACATTACTTTCAATTAGTTCTGCAGAAATTAGAGACAGTTCCGAACCTGTGTCCACTAAACTGATAAAATTGACATTGTTTACGTTCACTGTAATAAACGGTAAACTGGACTTTCCTTCAGCCTCCGAAAGCTGATCCTCGTCATTTAGAATGAATTCCCGTGGGTGCTGATAGGAATTCACCCTCAACGCTACTGAACTGTCTCTTACTGAAAATCCTCATTCCCCTCAACTACTGTAGCCGCAACGTCATGTGTGATATTGACATTGTTCACACGAACATTCCCTCTGTCGTTGCCTGAATTCGAGTTTCCCGGAGGCCTATTAAATTGTGGCCTCGCGTCCGAACTACTATACTGTCTATTCTCATAGCTAGGCTCACCTTGTCGCTCATTCCCACTGCGATTTCTCCAATTCTGGAATCCCCCACGACTACCTCCGAAATTACCTCCGCGTCCCTGGTGAGGACTATCGCGATGATGCCTGTTCTCACTGTTTTGATTATGCGGAGTTCCGCGATTACCCCCGGCATTTTGTCTTGGAGCACCCCTAAATGTTCCCCCATTGAATCTATTGCCGCTATTACGATTTCGCATACCTTCCTCGTTACGTTCGGGATAATTCCACACTCTAGCCCCGAAATACTCCTCCTTGGCCACATTAGGTTTCCCCGTGCCATCCAACCTTCTTAGAACAGTGGTCAGCCCTTCTATCGTCGTAACATCTTTAATAGCAACGATATTCAAGAAATCTTGCTGAAAATGTTTCGATAAACACCTCACGATCTCACTTTCGGGATAAGGTGGATCCAATTGCAAGGCTACATTTATTACGCTTTCCGCATATTCATTTAGACTACCATAGCCCGGATATACACCTGAAACTAGTTTTTGACGCACGCACCACTGCGTATCCTGATCCCAATATCTATTTAGGAACATAGTACTAAACTCGTCAAAACTATGGAAGCGATCCTGTACGATCCCAAACCATTCCTCTGCGTTGCCCTTCATCATTGAATTTAGAGCGCTTTTTAATTGGTCAATGCCAAGGTTTTCAACCGCCACCTTAGCATGTTTTAAAAATTGTCTAGGGTTAATTCCCTTTAAACCCTGACCGTGAAATCTTAATTTCAAATCTTTACTAATGATCGCAGAAACCTCCTGCATCGATCTGTTCATACTATGACTACCCCTGTCATACACAAATGTCTGATTTGTTACGCTCGATTCTAAATTGTTCATACCTGATTTTACCTCCTCTAATTTTTCATTGATGCTATGCACCCTTGCATCAACTGTTTGCTTTAAATTTTCTATAGCCGATTTTTGTATACCCGCATTTTGACCTAGATTTACAATTTCATCTTTATTTTGATTAACATGAGCCTTGACTTTATTATTTTGTATAATACAACTTTGTAGATCCCTTTTAACAATTTCTAATTCTCTGAATTTTTCACAGACCTGTGACTCAGGATCAAGAGTTATATCCAAAGCCCCTTTGTTTACTTTATTCAAAATTTCAATTTCTTTTGCATGTAACAATTGCGTGAAATCAACATTACATTTTTCAATACTTTCGTCTACATTAGCCTTTGTAACCCCATCTTTAAGTAACGCTTCTAAACCAAATTCTACATTTTCGACACGTTTGATAGTTTTATTTAAACCTTCCCTTATCAACCTATTATCACCCTCAAATTTCGCGTCTAGAGCCTCAATTTTACTATCAAAAAGATCCCTTGTCTCTTTGTTAATCTCGTCAATTTTGTTTAACACTTTATTTAAACCCTTTTTATTTTCCACGGACATGTCGCTCATTGTCCCTTCTAAGTTATTTAAAACCTCCTTTGTTTCCTTATTTTCTGCCCTCATTTCTTTGTTCTCTACTTTTAATTCATTTATACTCCCGTTCAATTGATTAAATTGCATAGTCATCATGGCCATGATTTGATTCATGTCCGCTTGTTTACCTACTGTTTCTGTATTTACCTCCTCGATTATCTTTTCATCCCCTTGTTGACCTACTGTCCCTGTATTTATTCCATCCGGCATTTTAACATCCCCCATTTCCACAGTACCCCTTCTTGTGCTAGTCATTTGCGGTGAATCTATGGTACCAATATTGAGTTCCCCTTGTAGGTCCTCAACTGGATCATGCCCATCGTGCACCCCTTCTGTACTCATGGCTATGGGTTCGTACTGCTGTTCGTCAGCCATATCACCCCTAAATTGACTTTACAAATTCCTAACTGACCTATAAATCGAGCCCCACTTCTGGTCGCCACAAAAACTGTTGTCTGGCGCCACACTGAGCTTTACTACCCCTAAATTAACCCTTTCTCGAGTCCCACGTTCGTGTGCCACAAAAACTGTTTTTTGTTAGCCCCAATTTAGCCCCACTTGCGGCGCCTAATCATGAATTCAAAAAGACGTAATGAATTAAAGTGTGCATAACTTATAAAGCTCAGTTATACAACAAAAGAATTATAAAAAATCACCTGTTGACTTTTTACACACTTTAATTCATTACGTCTCTTTGAATTCATGGTTAGGCGCCGCAAGTGGGGCTAAATTGGGGCTAACAAAAAACAGTTTTTGTGGCACACGAACGTGGGACTCGAGAAAGGGTTAATTTAGGGGTAGTAAAGCTCAGTGTGGCGCCAAAAAATAGTTTTTGTGGCGACCAGAAGTGGGGCTCGATTTATAGGTCAGTTAGGGATTTGTAGATTAGTTTAGGGGTGAAATGGCTGACGAACAACAATACGAACCCATAGCCATGAGTACAGAAGGGGTGCACGATGGGCATGATCCAGTTGAGGACCTACAAGGGGAACTCAATATTGGTACCATAGACTCACCGCAAATGACTAGCACGAGAAGGGGTACTGTGGAAATGGGGGATGTTAAGATGCAGGAGGAAGTAAATGTAGGGACGGTGCAACAAAAGGATGATAAGGAAAGTAGGGATGATGCTATGATGTCATTTTTAAGAAGTTTTGCGAAAGAAAATAAAGAGGAACTAAAAGAGGCTTTAAATAATTTAAGGGGAGATATAAAAGAAATAAAAAATGAATTAAACGGCAAAATGAGTGATATGTCCGTGGAAATAACTGATAAAATGGTAAACTTAAGGGAGGATTTATTAAAGGATTTACATGAGGTCAACAAAGAGACAAAAGATCTTTTTGATAATAAAATTGAGAGTCTAGACGCGAAATTTGAGGGTGATAATAGGTTGATAAGGGAAGGTTTAAATAAAACTATCAAACGTGTCGAAGATGTAGAATTTGGTTTAGAAGCGTTACTTAAAGATGGGGTTACAAAGGCAAAAGTAGACGAAAGTATTGAAAAATGTAATACTAATTTCACACAATTATTGCAGGCAAAAGAAATTGAAATTTTGAATAAGGTAAATAGAGAGGCTTTGGATATAACTCTTGATCCTGAGTCACAAGTCTGTGAAAAATTCAGAGAATTAGAAATTGTTAAAAGGGATCTACAAAGTTGTATTATACAAAATAATAAAGTTAGGGCCCATGTAAATCAAAATAAGGATGAAATTGTAAATCTAGGTCAAAATGTGGGTATACAAAAATCAGTTGTAGAAATCTTAAAGCAAACAGTTGATGCAAAGGTGCACGACATCAATGAAAAATTAGAGGAGGTAAAATCAGGTATGAACAATTTAGAGTCGAGCGTAACAAATCAGACATTTGTGTATGACAGGGGTAGTCATAGTATGAACAGATCGATGCAGGAGGTTTCTGCGATCATTAGTAAAGATTTGAAATTAAGATTTCACGGTCAGGGTTTAAAGGGAATTAACCCTAGACAATTTTTAAAACATGCTAAGGTGGCGGTTGAAAACCTTGGCATTGACCAATTAAAAAGCGCTCTAAATTCAATGATGAAGGGCAACGCAGAGGAATGGTTTGGGATCGTACAGGATCGCTTCCATAGTTTTGACGAGTTTAGTACTATGTTCCTAAATAGATATTGGGATCAGGATACACAGTGGTGCGTGCGTCAAAAACTAGTTTCAGGTGTATATCCGGGCTATGGTAGTCTAAATGAATATGCGGAAAGCATAATAAATGTAGCCTTGCAATTGGATCCACCTTATCCCGAAAGTGAGATCGTGAGGTGTTTATCGAAACATTTTCAGCAAGATTTCTTGAATATCGTTGCTATTAAAGATGTTACGACGATAGAAGGGCTGACCACTGTGTTGAGAAGGTTGGATGGCACGGGGAAACCTAATGTGGCCAAGGAGGAGAATTTCGGGGCTAGAGTGTGGAATTATCCCGAACGTAACGAGGAAGGTATGCGAAATCGTAATAGCGGTAATAGATTCAATGGGGGAACATTTAGGGGTGCTCCAAGACAAAATGCCGGGGGTAATCGCGGAACTCCGCATAATCAAAACAGTGAGAACAGGCATCATCGCGATAGTCCTCACCAGGGACGCGGAGGTAATTTCGGAGGTAGTCGTGGGGGATTCCAGAATTGGAGAAATCGCAGTGGGAATGAGCGACAAGGTGAGCCTAGCTATGAGAATAGACAGTATAGTAGTTCGGACGCGAGGCCACAATTTAATAGGCCTCCGGGAAACTCGAATTCAGGCAACGACAGAGGGAATGTTCGTGTGAACAATGTCAATATCACACATGACGTTGCGGCTACAGTAGTTGAGGGGAATGAGGATTTTCAGTAAGAGACAGTTCAGTAGCGTTGAGGGTGAATTCCTATCAGCACCCACGGGAATTCATTCTAAATGACGAGGATCAGCTTTCGGAGGCTGAAGGAAAGTCCAGTTTACCGTTTATTACAGTGAACGTAAACAATGTCAATTTCATCAGTTTAGTGGACACAGGTTCGGAACTGTCTCTAATTTCTGCAGAACTAATTGAAAGCAATATGAGAAATTTTAAGAATTTGGTGGTCAGTACAAAGCAAGTACAGTTAGTTACTGCCAATAACAAAAAGTTTGCCCAAGCCAATAGAAGTATTATGGCTGACATTAAAATTGGTAAAGTCACGGTGCAAGAAAATTTGTTAATTATTAAAGGGTTGTCAATGGGGTGTATTATTGGCATTGACCTTATCGAAAAATTGGAAATGATAATTGATGCTACTTGTAGAAGGATAATTATTGGAGAGGAAAGTTTTCCATGGGAAAGAGGTTCATTAATAGGGGATGATATTAAACCAGTTTTGAGGGTTAATAATGTTAATGAGGTTCAGGAAATGAATAAGGAAAGATTTGTTAGTCAGGGGATAATTAATAATATTGGCCATGGGAAGTTAAATGTTAATAGGAAAAAAGAATGCCAGGTAAATCAATGTTTATCACTGGAGACATGCTTCTATAAAGGCAGGGTTAATAATATCGATGTTAATAAAGGGGAAGTTCTAGATGTAGATGGTCAATTCCTCGCGAGAGTAGAACACTTGTTAGGGCAGTACGGCAACTTGGTAAATGAAAAATCAGGGGTAGCCAAGGGTTATTTACATAAACTCCAGGTGGTAGAGGACAAGCCATTCAAATGTAAGACATACCCAATACCACACGCCTACAAGGATAAAGTGATGGTAGAAATTAAAAAGATGTTGAAGGATGATATCATTAAAAAGGCATCTACCGCTTATATTAGTCCTATCGTAGTAGTTGGGAAGAAAGATGGAAGTTTTCGTCTTTGTTTAGATGCTAGGGGGATAAATGCCATCACCAAGCCACAACATGAATCTCCAGAGGAGATGACTAGTTTGTTTTCTCGATTGGGAAACAAGCGTTATTTTTCAAAACTGGACTTGAAAAACTCTTTTTGGTTAATTCAATTACATCCAGATTCGCAAAAGTTTACAGGGTTCTGCATAAACGGGTCTACTTATGTATTCAAGGTGGTACCGTTCGGTTTATCCACGAGTTCGGCAGCATTAGTGAACGCGATGCAGGGCATTCTAGACAAGTATTGTCATTTTAGTGGACATTACATAGACGATATTATTATTTTTAGCGATACTGAGGAAGATCATTGGGAGCATTTGCGCATCATTTTACATGTCCTTAATGAATCCGGTCTAAAATTAAATTTGAACAAATGTGAGTTTTTTAAAGCTAAAATCAATTATCTAGGGTACGTTATTTCTGGATCGGAAATTGAGATAGATGAGAGTCGTGTGAAGGAAATTAAGGAATTTCCAAGACCATTTAATTTGCGCACACTTCGGGGTTTTCTAGGGTTAATGAACTATTACAAAAAGTTCATACCCGATTATTCAAAAGCTACGACACCTCTATTGCAATTATTAAAAAAAGGGGAAAAATGGACTTGGGGTCCAGACAAAGAACTTGCGTTTTCGGAAATAAAAGAGGCCATGTATAAAAATTTAAAACTCATCCATCCCGATTTCAAAAGCAAATTTATTCTGCGCACAGATGCAAGCGATAAAGCTATTGCAGGGGCTTTGATACAATTTAAAGACGATTTAGAGGTGCCAATATCATTCGTATCGAGAACATTAAGGGGGCCTGAAATTAGATATTCTACTACCGAGAAAGAAATGCTTGCAATTGTGTACTCTTTGTTAAAATTGAAATTTTATTTAATAGGGAATAAGTTCGAGATTCAGACCGATCATTCTGCTCTCACTTTTTTAATGCGAACTAAATTCACGAATAACCGTATCTATCGATGGGCTTTGTTGATTCAAGAGTTTGATTTTGACATCACTCATATCAAGGGGAAAAGTAATGTAGTGGCCGATGCTTTAAGCAGAAAAGACTTAGGAGATTGTGCTAAAAATGTTTTAATCGCTTTAAACCGTTTTCACACTAACGAGGTCCCGCACACGAATGATTACGTTAGAAATGTACAAGGGGATGAATGTTTTGCCGAACTTAGAGATAAAATAAATAAAAAGGATGCTAAAATTTTAAAGTCATTTAAAATCATTAATGGATTTATCGTAAAATTGCTAAGGGGATTAGAACTATATGTGGTAAACGAAACTGCTACCATTGAAATTTGTGAACATTTGCATTTGAAATACGGACATATTGGCATTAGAAAGGTGTGGTTAATTTTCAGGGAGAATTACTTTTGCAAAAAAGACCTCAAAATCATCAAGAGAACAATAAATCTTTGCAACTTGTGTGCTTTAGGGAAGTACAAAAATTTTCATAACCAAAATTATTATAAAAGCGTGCAAACCTCAGAACCTGGAGAACTTATAGCATTAGATTATATAGGAAATCTGATACCCAGCGGGGCAGATTACAAAAACGTCTTGGTAATTGTTGATGCTTTTTCAAAATTCATAAAGTTGTATCCTACACAAACTTGCACTACTGATGTCACTATCCAATGTTTGGAAAAGTTTTGTAAAGATGTTATCACGCCTCAAACCATTCTGGTTGACAACGCTAGATATTTCCAAAGTTTAAAGTTTAAAACGCACTGGCACAATAAGGGGATCAAGGTGGCTTTTTGTTCTGTTAGACATCCTCAAGGGAACATGAGTGAACGATATGTGCAGGAAACGATCAAGTTTCTTCGTTTGTTGACTTTCCAAGATCAAATTTCATGGTCCCAATACATTCCTCTGGTGGAGCGATTCATCAATGAAACTCCAAGCACTGTAACGGAATTGCCTCCTGTATTCGTCATGTTCGGGAAACAGCCTGATAGACCCTGGATTGTTGATCACGAGATTAACTACAGAGAACATTTAATTAAAGTTAGGGAACGCCTTAAAAAAAGGAGTGATAGATACTTACAGGGTGTAAATAGTAAGATTAAGAAAAAGTGTAGCTTTGCACTTGGGGATCTTGTGATTATTCGAAGCTTACGAGTTGGCTTGAGATCCAAGGATCGTTGTCAAAAGCTTCAGCTTCCATTTGAGGGTCCTTACATTGTTGTTGAGAGAAATGAGAATTCGTACACGTTGAAATATCCCAATTCAAATCGAATGCGTGGAAAATTTCATCTCGACTCTATTTATTCATACGAAGATAGAAAATTTCTGGATGGAGATTTGGTAGACGAATTTGATTTAAGCCCTGATGAAGATTAGAGATAAGTTAAGGTTAAGGAAGGGGTTAGTTTTGTTAAATTTATTAGTATAAGGGAATTTTAGTTTTGCTTTTATTATTGCAAGTCATTTTGTAAATTAGATGGTTATGACTTGAGCATTAATTTTTAAGAAGTGTAGGATATTGGCATGGTTGCGACGCAAATCATAGGCAAACCACAACTTATCAGTTGGAACAACATGTTTAAGGAAGTCCACGTGAAAATTTTATAGTTAAAATTTAAAGTTAACGAAGGAATCTGTCTAAATCCGGCCCTGTTTTTAATCTGCATTCTTAGATAATAGAAAATGGAAAGTTTTTAATTTTTAAAAAAATTTATTTTATATGACGATTTTGTCAGTTTCCAATGAACGATTTAGGTTTAATAGTTTGGGTTCTTAATTTTAATTTGGATTTTTAGTTGATTATTTAAATTAGGAAAGAATAACAGAGTCAAGCTAGTGAAACGAGAACGAAGTAAGTTACCAGTTTAGCATTTGAGTGGGTTCATCTTGTTAATTTTTTTTGATGTTTAAAAAATTTTACCTGTTTGCAAATGATTATATGATTTACGCACGATGCAATTTTTGAAACAGCGGGGCAAAGTTGAAGTGTGCAAAAGGTCGTTAGATTTTAGCCAGTTGAATTTTGCTTTTAAATTAATTGTGTCGAATTGAAGACATCAAAGCTGGATGCAAGTTGACGACACAAAAGAGATATTTTGTAACCCATGACACATAAAACAAACAAACTTAATTTTTCTATTTGTAACTTGGTGCGAATTGGTGTTCTGTTCTGAAAAGTGAATTTTTGAATTAAGGCGGCAAAAAGTTTGTGCATACTAACATTGGTTGTTGCTAAATTTTATTGTTATTTGGATGGTAATAGCGACTTTTGAGCAAGAATTGCGGCGAGCTGGTTGTCTTGTGCCATATGTGAAAGGAGACGCGTGTAAATTGCGAACGTCTTCGCGATTTTACAAAAGAAGACCTTTCTGCAAGCTTTTGTTGCCACAAAAGCTATTATATTGGCGATTAATAGTACAAGTGAGTTTATTGAATATTTTACTGTGTAAAACTGAGGTTTTTACACTATTTTGTGAATCGAACACGTTTTTCGATTTGATTATAAAATTCACGTTTTGGATGCCATCGCGTCTAAAATATCCTGAAAATTGATTATTTCATGAAGGCTGCGTTAGATAAATCAAGATTTATCCTATTTACCGATTTTGATGCTTAAGAAATTGGATGATTTTAACCACGATTAAAATTTGGAGGTTAAGTTTCTCAACACATGTCCACATTTTTGTTGTACGACACAGAAGCCGTGCAATTCTATTTAAATCGATTTTCGAGATTTGAATACCACTTGAGAAGATATCACACACCACTTTCACTGTTTTCTTGCGAATAAAGAAGATTTGAGCAAAATACGGGAGCTGAATACTACATGTGCATTCCAGCCGGAAGCCACATTGCCGTACGGTTTGCCTACCACCCTACCACAAAAATCCAGACTACGAGATACAAGGTGATTCAAAGATTTGTGTCTTATCAAGAATTTAATGAAAAAGGTACTGAATTTTATATTTGTGAACATTTTTGATTTTATATTATTTTATTACACATTAAACATTTACACAGTGTTAATTGGAGGTATAGAATATTGTTTGCTTTTAAATAATACCATCCAGTTTATACTGTGCACACAAGTACACAAATTTACATTCTCTTTGACAATTGTGTCTATTTTGTCTCGATTTGCTCCAGTCTTATATCAAATTAATTCAAATAAATCACCACTTGACTCTTTGCACTCTTTAATTGATCTTATCTCGCCGATACCTACAACTTGCAGATACTGCGGCCTTAACTTTGTGAACCGACGTAAAGCTAGCTGGGATTCACTTGTTCGAGTGTGCACATTAGGCGAGATTTTATTCCCGGTAGTATTACTTGGGGGTTTGATTGAGCCGTGTTTCACGACAATATATTCAAAATCAACCCAAAATATTAAAACCTTTGTAACAACCAATATTTCATGTCTTCATTGCAAAGGAGAACATCACCTAAAAAATTGTAGTAATTTTATTAAACTCACTCCGAATGAACGAAGCAATCCTGTCAAAAGTTTAAAAATTTGTTTAAATTGTTTAAGAAAAGGACATTTCAGTCCAAATTGTTCCTCCTCCATGTGCCAGAAGTGCAACAAACGTCACCACACACTTTTACACATCAATTACGCAAATAAGAATGAACTCGACACAAATCAAATAAATAATGAAGAAACCGCAATACCCCTTACCCAAGTAATTGCACAATGTTCTTTCACAAAAATTCAAGATGTTTTATTACCTACCGCCCTGATTGAGGTATATTATGACAAAGACAATAATGCTATCGTATTAAGAGCTCTACTTGATTCAGCTTCCCAATCGAATTTTATAAGTGAAGAAGCATTTAACAAATTAAAGTTGCAGAAAGATCCTGTCAACGTCTCAGTAATCAGTATAAATAAAAATTCAAATGATATCCAATTTTTCACTACATTTAAGTATTTTTTACAGCATAACAATTATTCAAATAATATTCAATGTTTAATAATACAAAAAATCACAAGTGAATTACCCCATAGTTTAATAAACCCAATGAATTTAAAAATTCCACCACATGTTAAATTGGCGGACCCAAGCTTTAATGAACCAAGAAGCATTGATATATTAATAGGCTGTAAACTATTTTATGAATTATTAAGTGTAGGCCACATCAACCAACCCAATACCCCAATAATCCAAAAAACGAAATTAGGTTTGATTTCAGCTGGAAACTATTATACGCCAAATAATCCCATTTCAAACTTTCTTTCAATAAATAAAATTAATGAAGATTTACAATCATTTTGGAAGATTGACGGGTTTTCTCAAAATAAAGCTTTTTTAACACCTGAAGAGAAGTATTGCGAATCCCATTTTACCGAAAACACCACGCGTTCAAACGATGGAAGGTTTATTGTCAGAATTCCATTGAAAGAAAATATAAGTGACTAAGGGCCGGTTTTACAATAGAAGCTTAAGCTCAGCTCAACTTTGAACCAGCCTTGAGCTTCAAATTTGACAAATTATGGGTTTTACAATGTGCGCTTAGTACTTGAGCCGAGCTCAACTTGAAGCTTTACATAGGTAAAGCATAGGTGCGGTTCAGCTGAGCAGCGGCGGTTCTAGGGCGGTGCGACCGGTGCGGTCGCCATCCTAAGGGGGCGCCAAAATGACAACAAATTCTGAATTTTTTTTTGAATTGTTATCAATCGGTTATTATTATCAAAAACCCTAAGTCCTGATGTGATTAAATGTGATCGTAACATTTTCTATTCGCGTTTAGCTTATTTCGTTTTAGTCGTATCTGCAAGTTTCAGATACCAGGATATATCAGATATCATGATATATCAAGATATCTGATATTAATACGCATGCATTGCTTTTAATATTTTATATAATGCATGCGATGAAGTTTGTTAACGACATATTATTACGTGCTTTTACGTGGATTCTTTTACTGCCTTTCCTAACAACTACTATTATGCTTAACAGTGAAAAAATAAATTAAATTAATTATATTATAAATAAATTCAGTACAATTCTATATACACGATAGTAACAATGTCCCTACCTGCAAAAAAACTATCTGGCGCACAAAACTTAAAAAGAAAACGGAAAAGGCAAAACAAAGCTGAAAAGGCCGTAAAATTGATGGCAAATTTTTTTAAAGTTAAGAAGCCTCCTGAATCATCAGAACTACCTCAAAACGAGACCGAGGAAGACCAACTTAATAGAAGTTCTTTAGACGAATACGAAACCCATGAAGTTGAAGAGCTGCATGTACAAGAAGCAGAAGATATAGCTATTTCTGGAATGTCATCTGTTCAAAATATTAAGGAAGTGGGCATACCATCACCTTTACCAAATACATTTTATGATATTTCTAAATGGTCACTAGTTAACCCCGCCAGCATAGATGAAATAATTATACGAGGTCCTGTAAGTAACCAAATGAACAACGAACAATATCCAAGAAAAACGGATGGACGTCATTTTTCAAATACGCTTTTCCAAAGGGTAATGCCAAATGGAGAAACTTATAAAAGAAGATGGCTCGTTTAATGTATATCTGCAAATAAAGTATATTGCTTTTGTTGCCGTTTATTTAACAGAAGTTCCCATTCTAATTTGGGTAAAGAAGGATTTGACGACTGGCGGCACTTATCAGTGCGTCTCAAAACTCATGAAACTTCTTCACATCACCAGCGCGCCATGCACAGTTGGATAGAAGCGTCGAATCGGTTAAATAACTTTAGTGGAATTGACAAACATTTGCAAGAACAGATTGAAGACGAGAAATCACGGTGGGTTGCTATCCTCCAACGAATGATGTCCATAGTATTCTTTTTAGCAATCAATAATTTGTCGTTTAGAGGAAGATCTGGATGTGAAAAACTGTATACTCCTAATAATGGTAACTTTCTGGGTTTAGTGCAACTGCTCGGAAAATTTGACCCTGTGATAATGGAGCACCTCCGCCGTATTGTTAATAAGGAGACTAATGTCCACTATTTTGGCAAATGTATTCAAAACGAGTTGATCGGTTTACTTGGAAGTGAAGTTCGAAATAAAATTTTGAGTATGGTAAAGTCATCTAAATACTTCTCCATCATACTGGATTGCACTCCTGATGTCAGTCACGTTGAACAATTATCTTTAACATTGCGTTTTGTTGACACTAATGAAGATGAAGTCCAAGTGCGTGAGTGTTTCGTTGCTTACAAGCCGGTAAGTGACTCTTCGGGAGCTGGACTTACTGGCCTCTTTCTTGATGATATTGTACAAGAATTCCATTTGGATATGAACGATTGTCGAGGTCAAGGATACGATAATGGATCTAATATGGTAGGTGTAAACAAAGGAGTCCAAAGCAGAATTTTGAACCATTATCCAAGAGCCTTTTTTAATCCATGGGGTTGTCATAGTTTAAATTTGGTAATAGCAGATGCAGCCAAAACATCTGTAAAATCTGTTTCTTTGTTCGGATTTCTTCAAAAACTGTTTGTTCTATTCTCTGGATCAACAAAGCGATGGGAAGTGATATCCAAGCATGTAGAAAAACTAACTTTGAAAAAAGTTTGTGAAACTCGTTGGGAGAGTAGTTTCTAGTCTCGCTGCAGTTCGTTATCAATATTCCTCAGTTCGTGACGCCCTTCTGGATCTTCATGAAGAAACTAATGACCCAGTTGCAGCATCAGAGGCCTTGTCCCTGATTCAGAATATGGAGCAATTTGAGTTTATAGTAACAATGGTGGCTTGGTATGATATATTGTTTCAAATAAACATTGTAAGTAAGGCTATGCAGTCTCAAACTATGGATATAACAAACGTTTCACAATTGCTGAAAAACTGCTCGGAATTTGTAAAAGAGTATCGAGTTTATTCGTCTACTCTAATAACAGCTAGGGAAATTGCTTCTCAGGCTGGGATAGAGTGTATTTTTAAGCCAAGCCGTATCCGAAGAAAGAAGAGATTATTTGAATACGAGTCCGCAGATGGGACACCAACAGATCCTGAAGAATTATTTAAAATGAACGTTTTTTACCCTATGATCGATACAATTCAGAATGCGTTGGTCACTCGATTTACACAACTATCCAAATTTAATGATGTATGTTCCTTTTTATACAATATTAAAAAACTTCCCGAAAAGTCCAAATTGGAAAGAGCCTGTACAGATTTTAAGCGTATTTTCGCGAGGATCCCGGTTAGTACCGCTCGGTTACTTTTGGTCACCTTTGGTTAGTCCCCCACCACAATTTTTGAAATAACCATTTGTGGTCGCAAAAATGCAAAAAGTTACTTTTGGTTAAAAATTGAAATGAAAACTAACCAAACTTTTGTGAAATAATGTAAACAATGATTTATTCTTCAAGTTGTTTGCTTTTATTTATTACTTGTAAGGACTAATCTGTTTGATAGATATTAAAATTTGATATAGATTTACATAGCAATGTTGGACGGGTATAAAAAAGTAACTAAGAATCTATTTAAAAATATTATTTATTATTAAAATATATAACAATGTTATTTGGAACGACGACGTGGTTTTTTTCTTCGCCCGTCAGATTCTGAACTATCGGAGTCCGTGCTGGAAGTATATCTTCTTTTTTTCTTCTTAATTGTTGTTGTTGCCGTTGATGGGAGCCATATAAACGTTAAAATCAATGCCCGCCAGCAAGATAGCTACATTGATCGGCATCAAAACCATTCTATTAATTTAATGGGAATCTGTTCTGCAGATAAAATATTTACCTACGTGTTTGTTGGATTTCCTGGTTCGGCTCACGATTCAAGAGTTTTTTCAAACTCATTGTTAGTGAAACACATCGAAGAGTTTGGAAAACAAAAATTTTTTCCGAATGAAGATTTTCATATAATAGGTGAAACGTGGCTCATGAAACCGTTTCCTAGATCCTACAATATGACACAAGTGCAAAAAAGTCATAACATCTGTTTAAGTTCAGATCGTGTATGTATTGAAAACGTATTTGGTTTAGTAAAAGGGAGGTGGGCAAGACTCCTATATAGACAGAGGCACAGTTTCAAAAGGAATTGAAATAACTACTGCTGCCTGTTTTGCATAATTTTTGTTATTTATGCCACGATGAATGGCAACTGGAAGACAATAATAATAACGATACTATAGCTAGTGATGTAGGACCACCATGCAGAGAACTACATGAAAAAGATTAATCTAAATATTAATAATTCAATTGTTACAATTTTTATTTACAATGGTTAATATAAATGTTATTAAATAAAAATAAATTTTATATCAGAGTGTGTACTACTTGAAATAATAATTATGTTTTCACATTTTTTCGTTTTCTTAATTTTCAATTATTCTATGGTGTTCCAACCTTATTGTAAAAATGCATATCCGCAGCTTCATAATCAAATTAATACTTTCTTCCAACACTAGGATATTAGTAATCGATCACCTTGCTTTTTCCATCGACCTGAAAATTAATAATCAATATTATTCTAGCAAAAAGTTACAATATAAATTTATTACAAAAAAAATATTAAATTTTAAACACGTAAAGAACACAAAAGTTACCTTTCTAATATAACTGATATGCAAAATATGATATAAAAATAAGGTAAATCAGCCACCGAGTAATCTCTAGCTTTGTAGTTCATTTGATTGATCCATTACCGTAAATTGTAACAATAAATTAATTAATACTCATTAAAGTATATTTATCATTATCAATTTCATCTCAAGTTCAACTTCAAACTACAACGTAGGATATCTACCTACTTGTAAGGTCGATTAATTATCCCTGATTTTCTGAATACAGTTCCTTTATATATTTTATTGCTTCTTCAAGATCTGTAAATTAATATGAATACAATGTTCAAACATAAAAAGAATTTTATTTACTTACATTTACCCACGATTGCAAAATGATTTGCAATGTCATTCTTCACCAAGAAAAAGATACACCTTCGCACCTTAGTGTAAATTATATTCGTTTATTTCACTTTACCAAACTTTATAATAATCAAAACGATTTTATAACTTCGAAAATTAATTTATAATGATTGTTTAGTTTTTAATTTAACATAACCTCAAATCCATTTTAGAACCACTTCCAACTTTAAATTTTAAATTGTGACGCACACAGATGGCGCAAAAAGTAACCACAAAAAGTAACCAGTGATTTTGAGCGGTCGTCTTTGGTTAACTTTTTTGGTTAACCAAAATCTACCTCCCCTCTAACCGTTCTCGCGAAAATGACATAAAATCTAACCGGTTACTTTTGGTTAACCAAAATGCCTCGCGAAAATACGCCTTTAGAAACAGGTTTAACCGATGGAAACAGTTGTGACATATCTGGTGGTGAATTGGTTGAAGAACTTTTACATCTGAATCCATTGTTGAAAGAGATTGAATCAGTAGAACCAACAAAAGTTCTTCAACTTATTAAGAAAAATGGTTGGCAGGATATATTCCCGAATGTATGGACAGCACTGCGGATTTTGCTAACCATACCTGTAACTGTTGCTAATGGAGAACGAAGCTTCAGCAAATTAAAACTTATTAAAACATATTTACGTTCAACTATGTGTCAGGAGAGACTGTCAAATCTAGCTATTTTATCCATAGAAAATAGTATTGGCCAAGCCTTGGATTATTCTGAGTTAATACAGAAATTTGCAAGCGCAAAAGCGAGGAAAGTGGCTTTGTAGAATCTTTTATTTTTTAATTTGTTTACATTTTTTTCTTTTTTTAAATAAACCTTTCAAACAAATATTTACTTTTTTTTTAAGTTTCTTTTTACTGTCCGGGGGGGGGGGCAAAATGAGATTTCGCACCACCTAAAAATCTTGCTAGAACCGCCACTGCAGCTGAGCATCGGCTTAGTTGAGCCGATGCTAAACCTCCAATTGTAAAACCGGCCCTTAGGAGATTCATATCAAGTGGCATCAACTCGCTTTAAATTATTAAAAAATAAGTTTGAAAAACAAGAATCATTTAAAAAATTTTATTTTGCATGTATCAATGATTATAAAAATTAAAATCATATGACAGTAGTTCAGAGCCCAAGCGAAAATTCTTTTTATTTATCACCAATAAATTATTTAGTTTTTTCCAATAAATACATTACAATGCGTTGGTCCCACAATACCAAGTCTACTATTTTCTATTATTTCAAGATAATGACAGCAGATATTACCCAAATGTACCGTCAAGTACAAGTTAATCCATTGGATCGACGATTTCAACAAATTCTGTGGCGTGATGACTAATCCCAACCCATAAATACATTTGAATTAAGGTAGTAGGGTCGCGCAAACAAAATATTGAGAAATCTTTTAAACTATGAATATAATTAAATGTAGCATACACACGCTGTTAAAATTTCAAGGCGATTTACCGTGCCTAATAAGAAATAATTGCAATTAAAAATGACATTATTTGTACATGTGGCATGGAAGAAGCGAGTGAAAATTACAGGTTTTTTAATTTTTTTCCTCGAAGGAGTATTGGCATTCTGACGAAAAACTAGTAAAATTGAAGAAACATATAATTTGAACAATTAAAAAAAATGAAAATTATTTACCGTGTAGTTTTAATAAAAATTCCATGTTTAGATTATTATTTTTAGTGGAGGGATATGAGCTTAGATATGAGTGACCGAGAGATATGATATGAAAGACCGAGTCAAGTAGACGTAAGTATTGTGGGGGGGTACACTCACGTTAAAAAAACTTCTCCTATTACGGTAGTGCAGCCGCTTCGTATAACATGGGTAATAAGCCATAACTTTCTGACTGGAATGTACAGAAAGAACTACCTTAAATACGGTAACATTTGGGATGGCAGCAGCTCCATTTTTAGCCATAAGATGTTTATTTGAATTATCAAATTTAAATCAAGAATTACACCCCAAAGAGTCAGAAATTATACGAAAAGATTTTAAGTTGATGACCTTCTCACAGGTGCAACAACAATATCGGAGTTAGAAACAATAAAATATAATTTAATTAAAATTTTAAATCAAGCATCTTTCAAATTAAATAAATGGAAAAGTAATTTACCCTCGTTTAATGACAATGTACAAAATCCCCACGACAATGACCAAATCTGTATTACCAATAAAACTTTAGGCTTATTTTGGAACCCCAGTACTGATTGCTTCTCGTATTCAATAATCTAAAATTTCATTCCAAAATAACCAAACGCACCATATTATCAATGACTGCACAATCATACGACCCCTCTTGGTCTTCTAGCACCCATAATTTTCATGGCAAAACTTATAATCCAACAAATTTGGCAATTAAAGTTGTCATGGGATGAATCTCTTCCAGCTGACATACATACAAAGTGGATGTATCTGAAAGACAATTTAAACCAAATTGACAAATTTATAATAGAACGTTTCATTTTATTACCGGACCCAATTTTTCTAGAACTCCATGCTTTTTAGACGCTGCAGAGCTTGGTTATGGAGCTTGTATAATAATTATACATTAAAAGTAGTACTATTATTTATCTGTGATGGCAGTCATGTTTGTGACTTTGTTTTGAGTAAAAATTTATAATAAAAATATCATCAACGTGTATATTTAGTTGCAGCCGTTGTAGGGGCTAACCAAAAGGAAAACAAACCCCACCACAATATTTTGTGCATCACAACAAACCGTCTCAGGTATAGTTCTATCTAGTAAATAGATGATCGAAGGGCAAGACAACATAGTGCGTGTAATGAAAATTTAATGTTCCACGGGAATAATCAAACGCGCGGTCACAAAAATTTGTGTTTTACCAGTTGAGAGTGAACAATCTAAATGTTAATAAACAATCATTGAATTATTTTAGAATTTAAAGGACTTTTTATTGTTTGTAATTTAGATTAGTTTTTTAGTTAAGATATTTTTCAATGTATTTTATTCTCAATTCTTTATATTTAGTTGTTTTCTTTATGTTACTCATTTTAATAATGATCTTGCAAAATTGTATTTTTTCATTTCTTATTTTTGAAATTACAGGATATTTCAAAGTTGCGGAATGTTGAGATTTGAATATACCGCCACCGACCGCAACTAAATGAAATGTAGAGTAGGGTAGTTGAGGGTTGCGCAAGGGTAGAATTAAGTAGTATTAAGAATGTAGAAATGTAAGCCAGTCATGGCGAGTTAATAAATTATGACTTAAAATAGCAAATACAGTTTTTAATATTTCGATATCTATTTTAAAAATACAAGCAGGTGAAAATCAAACTCAATTATTCAATGAGTTTTTAAATGATTTTTTAAATGTTCTTTACGTGCACATTTATAGTCACAAATTTCACACTTGAACTCTTTTTTATCTGTATGAGTTTTTAAATGAGATTTTAAATTACTCTTAAGTGCACTTTTATAGTCACAAATTTCACACTTAAAGCTGAGGTGGAATTGATTGTCGCGATGACAAGAACCGACAATTGGCAACGAAATTGCTATTAAAGAGCATGCGGAGGCATTTAAACGTAGACGTGCAAGTAATAAGCGTAAGGCGGAAGAGGAATTGGCCGCAAAAGAGGCAAAAAGAATTAAGAGGGCTGTATACCTAACTTTTAACGAATATCCATATAGCTCTTTTATTAATGTATGGAATTTAATGCGGTTTGAAGTAAACGATTAGAAAAAAAATCTAGTTTCACGGAAAGTCATTAAGAAGTTAAAAAAAATTTTTTTCATTTTTTATTATAATAATTAATCACTCCAGTGACCTGCAAGTGACTTTCCATGAATATACAAACTATTTAAATTAAAACTATTTTTAAAATATCTATGTATATAAGACAAAACCCTTATATATTTGCTTTTTAAGAAAGTGCATTTAAATCGTAAAATTTGGTTTACACCCATAACATTGCCGGTTTAACGAATTATTTAATTCAATTATGAGTGTAAACCAAACTTTATGTTAGGTATAAAGTCCTCTTAAAGAAGAACATGCAGAAGTGACAATATGCCTAGAAAGCTTAAAAGAAGATATTTGTAATGATGAAACACCAAAACAGGCAAAAACATTATAAGATAATCTATTGTAAATTACGGTTCAACGGATAATTAATTATTGTCTATATCTATATAGGTTTATCGAGATTTACATAAATGCATAAATATATTTGACAAGAATTTTAAGGTGAACCCCAAGAATGGATTCCTACCAATTCGCAAAGGAAGATAAAGCTGCTGCCGATTTTATTTCATACATACGAACATACACACAATTTTCGTTACATAGTTTTATTAAATTTTTCAACATGCGGGGTATACTTTTCGTACAAACACACATTGTTCGTTACATAGTTTTATTAAATTTTTCAACATGCGGGGTATACTTTTCGTACAAACACACATTTTTTCGTTACATAGTTTTATTAAATTTTTTAACATGCTACCGATTTTATAGAAGTATTCACGTCAAAAAGTACTTTATCTGCCCTTGCTGTTACAAAGTGTTACTTGTTTAATAATTATTTTGAGCCGGACAAATCGCACTTTAACATCTGCTATAAAAAAAATACATTTATAATTTTGAATTTTTTGTAAATGGTTTCTTTAACATCTGCTATAGAAAAAAATTAAATTCTACACACGACGATAAAATTTCATTATCGTAAAATTAACAATTTCCCTTGGTCACTATCGGATGAATAGTTTCCTCTTCTACTAATAAGCAACGATATTGCTTGTCTTATTGTTGAATTTGATATATTAAAATTTGGTGGTAGGTAAGTAACCTCAGCTCGGATTTTTTAAATTTCCACTGTCAAGAATCATTAAAAACGGTACAAAAAGCTATTATAAAACAAAATATTTGCGAACCATTGTAAATAGGGCTCTAAAAAGTCAAATTTTCAAAATTTGTATTGTCCCATGCAGTCTTACGAGTTAGAAACGGTTTAGAACATTCCATTGGCTGCCGAATCCCCGCCTCTAACATATCCCACCAAAAGCTTATATAAGGTGTGTACTTCATAAAATGCTCTCAGTACATACTGGCGATCACAACAATGTGTCGTGTGTTGAGCGTTAAACAACAGTTCTTTTTAGGGCCAAAAATACTTAGAAAGGGTTACGGTTTTAACGACGTTGAATCTCGCTTTTTTTTGAAACTCTGGCGGGGGTGGTTGTGTTGCCGAAAAATGGGTCTGTAGCGTGCGGAGCGCAGCGTACTGCAAACTAATCGATATACGACTTTCATCCTCACCTTAATCGCTTCGTCTATATTTTTTCTATCTAAATCCGTCGAGTTTTTTTTAATAAATTTAATATTCTCGAGCTGAGCCTACTTACCTGCTACCTAAAATTTTAAGTTAGGTGACTATTGCAGGGTTGCCTGATTGTGCCTGATGCTTGAAATAAATAATGTTACATTGGATAAGAAAGTTAAAAAATATCTAATTCTATATACAAGGCACACAAAAACATACTACAATACCACAAAGAATACTAAATAAACGAATGTGATAATAAAAATAATGAAAATATTAATAATTAAATTAAAATGGCATATCAATGGCAACCTTGTCAATAGCCACTATTGACAGGCTCATGAAGCCCACGAAGCCGTTCAACTACAGTAAACGACTGTAGCGCCCGTGGGCGAAAACGTATAAGTGAAATGCTAAATTGCTAGACCACGACCGCGGTCGTCGTGGGCTTTAGTGGTACGCACACGGGTACGCACTCTAAGAGTTACATCACCGCACCATAGATGGCGCCACAGTCACAGCCAGGTTATTACTGTCGCAAGACAATCGAGTTTAAGAATGTAGAAATGTAAGCCAGTCATGGCGAGTTAATAAATTATGACTTAAAATAGAAAATGCGGTTTTTAATATTTCGATATCTATTTTAAAAATACAAGCAGGTGAAAATCAAACTCAATTATTCAATGAGTTTTTAAATGATTTTTTAAATGTTCTTTACGTGCACATTTATAGTCACAAATTTCACACTTGAACTCTTTTTCGCCTGTATGAGTTTTTAAATGAGTTTTCAAATTATGCTTATGTGCACCTCTATAGTCACAAATTTCACACTTGAACTCTTTTTCGCCTGTATGAGTTTTTAAATGAGATTTTAAAGATCCCTTTTGTCCACTTTTATAGTCACAAATTTCACACTTGAACTCTTTTTCGCCCGTATGAGTTTTTAAATGACGAATTAAATTTCCCTTTTCTATAGATCGGTAGTCACAAATTTCACACTTGAACTCTTTTTCGTCTGTATGAGTTTTTAAATGTCTTTTTAAAGTACTCTTATGTGCAAATCGGTATTCGCAAATTTCACACTTGAACTCTTTTTCGCCTGTATGAGTTTTTAAATGTCTTTTTAAAGTACTCTTATGTGCAAATCGGTATTCGCAAATTTCACACTTGAACTCTTTTTCGGCTGTATGAGTTTTTAAATGAGATTTTAAATTTTGCTTATGTGCGCATTTATAATCACAAATTTCACACTTGAACTCTTTTTCGCCTGTATGAGATATTAAATGATATTTTAAAGTACTCTTATGTGCACATTTATAGTCACAAATTTCACATTTGTACTCTTTTTCGCCTGTATGAGTTTTTAAATGAGTTATTAAATGTACCTTTTGTGTAAATCGATGGTCACAAATTTCACACTTGAACTCTTTTTCGCCTGTATGAGTTTTTAAATGATTTTTTAAACTATGCTTATGTGCACATTTATAGTCACAAATTTCACACTTGAACGCTTTTTCGCCTGTATGAGTTTTTAAATGATCTTTTAAATTATGCTTACGGGCACATTTATAGTCACAAATTTCACACTTGAACTCTTTTTCGCCTGTATGAGTTTTTAAATGAGTTTTTAAATTATGCTTATGTGCACATTTATAGTCACAAATTTCACACTTGAACTTTTTTTCGCCTGTATGAGTTTTTAAATGAGCGTTTAAAGATCCCTTGTGTACACTTTTATAGTCACAAATTTCACACTTGAACGCTTTCTTACCAGATTTATATTTAGAAATTTCACGCATATACGGTTTTGCACTTGCTTTTGTTTTGCGACGGTGAAATGAACTGTCTGCTTGAATGTTAATGGAATGATGGTACAAATCTTCCAACTTCAGTTCGATTTCTTCTGATTTAATTTGGGAGTGTTTATTTGAACGCCATAGAGTACCCTGCAACAAAGCTACCGTTACTAAGTGATCCATATCTGAGCAACTAACGATATTTTAATAAGGTATTGTTGTGATATTTCATGATTTAAGGGATCGGGATGGATTAAAGGGTGATAATTGGAAAATTCTTGAGTTGAAGTCAATAGTCAGTTGATTTGGCTGATATAAAAGTGATATTTGCATCAATTACATAAAAACCACTATTTGTAACAGATTTTACACATAAAACAAAACATTTCTGTATTTATTTGTGAGGTACAAAGTTTGTGACACGCCTTGTGTATGATTTTCATTTGAAAATAGCGCCAAGTAACTGGAATAAAGTAAAGTGTTAATAACAATTCAGTGCGTACGCAATTAACGACGTTGTGTTACCTGTCAATAGTATCAATTTTGGCTAACAAGGAACAAAATTCCCACCATAGGCAAATGAAGCAAACAAGATATATAATTACAAATATGTATTCTAAAGTTAGGTAAAGAAATGTTTTATCTACTGGGAAGCCCTAAATGGTATTACAACTCATAACCAAAAATTTAAAAAATTCTATTTGTATTTAAATAATTTAGCCCCTGCTAAAATATCGACAATGTTGAGTATCATAAGTGTAAAAAATTTCAATAAACAACTGAGGGGCTAAGGGGGTAGATTTGCGACTCCATGTTGAAATTAAATAAAAAAATCGTAGTGCGCCAAGATCTCACCCATCTACAAAAATCGGCAATATTTGCGACTCCAAGCAGAAATTTAAAAAAGTGAAAAACCATCACGAAAAAATTGAGTATATAAGAAAATAAGAGAATTATACAAAATTTCAATCCCCAAGTCATATTTCTTGGAGGTGGATTTACGACTCGAATTTGAAATTTTAAAGAAAATCGGAAAATGTTTTATGTTAAAATTGATGTTAAACGTTAGAGATTCGTTGGAGCCTGAATGAGCGGGTGACTGTAGTCTGCCCCAATCCATGAAACAGGTAAAAATTTTAAGATGTAAACTGCCCCCCCCAAGAAAAAATCGTCAACACTAATCCCAAATGTAAACTGTCCTAATGTTGGAATCACCTTAAGGCAGTTTACATCCCGCTTACATACCAAAGTCTATGAGACCCTGGTTGCGAGGAGGGTAAGGAATGTTTATAATGCTCACTGGATAGAACTTCACATCACCACCACAAACAAGTAAAATGGTTTTTCGCCACCTTGTACAATACATAACACATAAGTACGCTCCTACAATCTTCCTTAACTATCCTAGTTTACTAAACCCTACAATCGCTGAACCATAACTCTAATAGAGTTAGAAAGAAATAAGGCATTTAGCAAGACTAAAACAAAAGATGTTAATCTCACCTGAATTTAGTATTCAAATAATAAAATTAACACAAAATTCAATAATTACGGCAATCTGAATTGTAAAAAATATTTTAGACATTTTGACAATTTTTAGAACTTATGGGAACGTACATTTCATTAAAACCATGGACTGCGAAGGTTAAATTGATTCTAATTCCTTTGTCTGAACTTTCATCGTTTACCAACAAATAATATGGTTCATAGTTTACCTCATTACAAACCTCTTCTTGTTCTTCTTCTACAGTTGGATCTTCTTCCTTAATATCAATGGAGTGGTGCAATTCTTCAAGTTCAGTGACCTCCATTTCGTCATTTGCAATTTCGTAGTGATTACTAGGAGCTCTCAAACCATCGATGGCTTCTTCAAATTCTGTCGATAGTGTAAACTTATCCATAATAGAAACACAAATCAATCAACTTAATATGACCTTAACAATGCAATTACTTTAACCACTTTAACTATAAAAGCGTCGCGTCGACTTTGTCAAAGGCAAGCTCGGATTTGTATCATAGTAAACTGTATTACCCACCAAATAAACCAAACAAATTATACATGAGCGCCGACTTTTCAAAATCTGCAAGGGGCATGGATATATTTTTTTATAAAATGCGGTGCACACTCGATAAATTGTATCCTGCCTTGTAAGCACAAACGGCAGTTTTGTTTTTTAATCATAATTTTACATGTTTTTTCTCTACCCTTCTTAGTACCTAGAAGTCATTTGTCATAGGAAATGTGTTTTTTGTGTTACCGTAATAGTGAAATTTAAATCATTTTTAGGTGGAAATAAAATTAAAGTCCTTTATAAATAAGGAATAAAAATGATTAGTTACAATAATTTTTATTGCCATTCTTTATTTGGGTTATTTTCCTTCACAATGAAGGTAGCTCATAAAATTCTTATTTTAAAGCCTGGCAAAGATCCAACAGAAGCTGCTTCTTATCGCCCAATTAGTTTCTTGCTAGTCCTATCTTAGGTGTTTGAGGGAAACAGATAAGTCATTGAACGAAAACCAGGACAGGAGTAAAACCTTAAATAGTAGTCCTAGTACACATTCTTGGTGGCGCACATGACTACTTATAAATACTTCTCCAGCTCATGACAACCTTACAAGTGTAAGGATGGAAGCCAGGCCCGTACCCCCCCCCCCCCCCGAAATGTTGAAAAGACAAAGAAAATGGAAGTGGAACAACCGAAAATTTTATATTTTACAAAAGGTGTTTTACAAGTGCCCCCCGAAATGAAATCCTGGCTACGGGCCTGATGGAAGCAATGATACTAACCTAGCAATACGTTAGCGCAGGGAATCGGCTATAATTACCACTATAACGACCACGTTACTCTAGATTATATAATTCCATCATTACCTGAAGCCTTGACAGACTAGACGACTTTAACTTGTTTAATGAAACTTGTTTTCATGAAACATTTGGATCTAATGAGATCATGCTTTCAAAAACAAAAACTACTACGGCTGGTGGGGGGCCTGACAATAAGTTTTACCTATTGAGTAAATAGAGGTTGGTAGACTATCGTAGTGGCCAGTGGTTCTCATGAAAGTAGGTGAAAAGTGTGCTTTAAATATGACCTCAGCGCAACCTGACATTTGCAGATCCCCTCACCTAGGGGCCCTATCTGAACTTGCGACTCAGGGAAGGCAATATTTACCTCTAATGGGGACCCTCAACGAGGTAATATATCGAATGCCGCTCTCCCATGGGGAAGGATGCAGGATAATACTTAATTGAACATCTAGTATCTAAAACTAACAATAATTTACATGACCTAATTATTAAGTTGCGATACTCATTTGACGCAGAATTAAATGCTTTTCAATTTATTATATCGTAACTTTTTTGCTAGGATGCACCATTTAGGAGTTATAGGCGGAAAGAAAAAAAAGACCTAAAATTTTGAGGTTTTTTGAAAGCCAAAATGCAAAAAATGTTTGCACCCATATACAGGGTGTCCCAGAACTCAACGATATCCCTTGGCAGGCTGATAGGCCAATTCATAACTGACCAGAATATCAAAATATGATCTTATTAAAAAATCGTTAGTTTTCGAGATATTGGCACTTTTATGAATTTCGTGAAAATCGATACTTTAATCAGTTATCGTGTGCCACGCAACAGGTACGAAATTTCATATTATAAGATTCTAATTCTGGTTAAGTAACCCTGAATAGCCCTGCTATTGATCACAGATTATAATAGAACTAATAGAGGGCCTTAATACTTAAAAAAAATCAAGTTTTTACCAGACTCAGAATTTTTATTTTTATTTGATAACTTTGACCTTTCATACTGTAACAAAAAATATACCACACTGACCTGGCAAGTTATTTTAAACAATTGCTCATTTAGTGTAAGTTTTCAAAATGGTGTAGAATTTGCTACAATGTTTATTTAGAAAAAAAGATATAGCTATTTTACTACAAAAGGTGTTCGTTGTAAAATTATTACAATATCAGGAATTCAAATAAAAACACTATTATTAAATTAAAGTGACCGAAACGAAACACTAGCAAAACAAAATATCAATAAAAAGCAAAGCATATAACCTAATATGTTTCAAACACACAAAAATTCAGGGTCCTTCGGGGTTCCCCGGCCCCCTAAAACATGATATTTGGAAATTTGTTTACAAACTCACTAGGCGTTTTCGAAAATTATACCGGTAGATATCTACCGGTGAATGCCGGTTCACCGCTTGAAAACAGCTGATGCACCGGTAGATGGAATTTACGAACGCTCAGGTTAATAAAGTACGCGCCAAAGTTTAAAAATTCAGAACCTAAAGATTTGTAAACTGATTTTATGTACCTACCTTTACCTTTAATTTTTTTTTTTTTATGATATAATCGGTTTTTGAAACGCATTACAACTTTATCCGAGCCCAACTACCAGCCTTGCGAATTGGTGTTTGGTTTGTTAGCATTTTACATTTTTTACCTAGACGAGGAGCAAGCCCGACGTAGAACCCCCAACGTGGAGGACCAGAGAGTCCTCTATTATTTTTACTTATCTTATTTCTATTTACGACTTTATTTTTAAGTTTTCATCATCTTAATTAATAAGTTATAATTATTTGACTTGTCTCATCGTCATAACTTCTTCAAAAATGAACAATTCTTAAAAATACTTCTTAAAAAGACACAAATTAAATTAACGTCATAATGGGGATGAAAGAAAAACTGACCGAAAATGAATTTGATTGACGTTCGTGAATTATAATTGTGCCCAAAAATCTAGAAAATCCTAACTTGACAAAATGTCTAAAAAATCTCTAAATCCACTGTAAGAAGTGTTTTTAAAAAGTTTACTGAAACTTTATCAATCCATAAAAAAACGGAAGTAGTAAAAAAAAAATGATTTGGTTAAAGTACGCGGTGAAGTTTAAAAATTCATAATCTAAAAATTTGTAAACTGAATTTGTAATAAAAAATGTATATTGCAAATAATTTATTATTATAAACTACAAATATTCAAATAAAATTACAAATATGGGCCATAACTTCATCACAAATAAGAAAAACAGTAAATTATTGTTCAAAAATAGTTTTAATTATCAAATCATCAGTAAACAACAAATTATTTAAGGTTATGTCAAACTAATGACGTAATACACAAAATCTACCAAATGATCTACCGGCAAAACATCACGGTTCACAAATCATCTACCCGGTAGATGAAGTCGGTGCATCACAATGCACCGGTATAACTTCCGAACGTCGCATCCAGCTTGGCACGGTAGCTGTGAAGCTTATATCCAGCTAGAATCACGCTTCCTACTTTACACGAAACAAGCTTAAATTAAGCTTGCAAAGCAAACTTGAATTAAGCTTAATTAAGCTTAAAACAAACTTGTACTAAGCTTGCCGCGTCAAGTAAATGCGACATGCTTGAATTCTAAGCGTAGAGTAAGCTTGTTCTAAGCTAGCCACGTGAAGCTGGATAAGCAAGCGAAAATCGAATCAAAATACAGCTGTACGTAAGCTTACGTGTTATCTGGGATTGTCACACCCTGGTACTTTAGGGTTGTCTTTGATTATTTTCTCTTCCTCTGAATTTTAAATACTTTACTATTCTGCTTTAATATTTAATTGATTTTCGCTAGCACCAGTTAGAATTTTATTCGAGATTCTAACAAACTCCTTCAAGTTTATTTATTTATTAGTAGACGTGTTTATTCAGAAGCGTAGGAAATTTAACTTATAATTTGTCACTATAAACTTTTATGAATAAAAGAATTGAAATTTTATTTACTCAATTTATTTAAAACAAAACAATTAAATTAAACATACACAAACAAAACAAAATAAAGTAATAATCCAGTTCACAATTATTACAAATTTAATAATATAAATTTTAACTGAATAAAATTAAATAATTCTTATTTATTTAATTTTATCTTCGTTAAAATATAAAAGTTTGAAAAAGTTAAAAATTGTTAATATAAATGAAGTTGAAGAATAATAAAAACATTTAAAAATTTACTTACAATAAAGTTGAAACAAACAACACTGATTTTAATTTTAAATGAAAAATTTGAACTCCTCTGGCTCAAGACACAACTGATTTAAAAAAGATGTATTAATCTTTACTCTTCCCTTAAAATTATTTCTTATCATTTCACTTAATTATGGAAAATTTCCAGTAGGTATTTAGTAATATTATACATCCCATATGTTTATCAAAATCTATAATTGTAATTTATAGCTTTGTTTTTCTCAAAAAAGACTAAAAGTTTCGTAAATTTCATATTATTCAATCATCGCCTCCAGAATTATTACCCTTATCTTTAAAGTTACGATGTAAGTTATCCAACAATATTTAACATGTGGAAATGATTTGAATTGTTAAAATAATATTTTAAATAACTAATTATTTGGTTAAATATTTTTGCTAACTTAATATTCTAAATTAAAATACAATTATAATAAATAAGAAGTTTAATTTGAGTTTAAAATTAAATTTATTTTTATTCAAATTTACCAACTTAAAATTTGTATCATTTCAATAATGAGATAACAATATAAAATTATACAGGGTTGGCTTTAGAAATATAATTTTTATAATAACTAAATTTAAAACTTTTGACAATTGATAATTATTTATATCAATATTTAATTTATATGCAAAAATAATTATATTTCCAATTTAACGGTTAAGGCGGGTTACTACAGGATATACCGGTATAATATTCGAAAACGCCTAAAAGGTACTTTACATTATTAGATTTTGTATTCGATTTTGTATTAGATGTGGTCTAATGTAAAAATTTCCGCGTTTACATTACTCGATTTCACATTGGACTACAACAGTTGGATTTTTCATTAGACTTTGTATTCGATTTTTAAGAAATAGGACGGTATCTATTTGTATTGGATTTTCCATTAGATTTGTATTTGTGAGCATGCGCAGTGTGATTGTTTGACTCATGGTTGATTTTGTTAACCTCAAATTTTTATAAATTGCTTCGTTTGGTTTTATGCTTATGTACTTTATTTTTTGTTTATTTACATAAGAAAATAAATATGTGCGCAGCAATAGTGCCCAAATTGAAAAAAGCAAAGGTAAATTACTGTTTTCTATTAACACTGTAAAATTTAATATTATATTTTAGAAACAAAATCCATGGACACGTGAGGTTCTTCTTACTTTTTTTGAAGTATTTGAACAATATCCGTGTCTTTACGACACGAAGAGTAACTTGTACTCAAATAAACATGCCAGATCAGAGGCCATATCTAAAATAATACAGCATTTGAATATTGAGATAACTATTGAAGAAGTTAAAACAAAAATTAATAATATCCGAACGCAGCTATCTCATGAAATGAAAAAGCTACGGGAGAAACCTAGTGGAGCTGGCACCGATGAGGTTTCAGAGCCAGTGTGGTGGTATGATAACGTGCAGTTTTTAATTCCTCATATAAAACCGCGCAAAGCAAAGGATTCATTTGACATCGAACAGGTTTGTAATTAATTAAAAATGCGTACAAATCACTGCTAATAATGCGATTTTAGGAGTCACAGCAAAGTTTGGATGAAGAACTCAACTTTGAGGAATCACAAATGGCATCTACTAGTAGGAATAACACTCCACAGACGAGTAGATCAGCGTCTTCCATTACAAATCAAGATAGACCCATAGACGATTTCTCATACACACAAACACTAGAAACATTAAAAGTTTTGAATGAAAGAATTGTTAACAGTTCTAACGTAGGACAAAAGGAAGTCAGAGAAGCGGTATTTGGAAGCTATGTGGCCCAAGAGCTTTCAGTAATTGACGATGCTGAAATCTTATGCGATGCTAAACATGAAATAAATAACATCTTATATAAATATAGCAAAATTTATGCACAAACACAATTAACAACATACGAATTAGAATAGTTATAGATTTATTTTTTATTGTAATAACGTTATTATTTATGAACAATACAAAATTTGAGATAAAAAATTAAAAATTAAATTTTTGAATTGCTGCGTTTTGCCAATCAACAGCCCCAACTCCATTAAAATAATTTGTGTACTCTTTTTTAATTTGTAGAGATATATCGGATGCTCGATTTCCACCTGTAGGTTGTAAACCGGTCGTAACTACTTCTTTCCTCCATTCTCCTTCTACTAGAGCTCCAGTTGCAGTGTTTTCGTGATCAGTTCCAAACAAATATTTTTTACCCTCCATTCTTCTTAAAAAATTGTGCAAGATACAACAAGTTAAAGTTATTTTTTCAACTTTTTCTACTGACAAGTTGATTTCTTTTTGCAATATTTGAAAGCGGTTACACATGATGCCAAACACATTTTCTACTACCCTACGTGCTCGAGATAATCTGTAGTTAAAAATTTTTTGTTCTATTGTAGATCTTTGTCCCCATGGTTTCATAATTACACGGGAAGCTTTAAATGCTTCATCTGTAACTATGACGTAAGGAACAGCAGTAGTGCAGTTTGGTAAAGGTTCATCTTCCGGAAAATGTAGTGCATTTTGTGTAATGGCGTTATTTAAACCTGAATTTTGAAATACTCCTCCGTCACTTACACGTCCATTGCATCCAATATTTACATAAGTATAGTTGTATTCTGCATCTACCAGAGCCAATAACACTATGCTGTGAAAACCTTTATAATTATAATAAAAGGAGCCTTCATTTTTCTTTGGTCGAAATGCATATGTTTTCCATCTGTAATAAATATTATAAATAAATAGTATTGCATAAAAATATTACAATTGAAGGGCTCGGAGGAAAAGTGGGACAAGTGCATCTCCAATTGTTTCGAGATAATTGATCTTAAAGTATAATCAAGATAGGAAATTTACTAAGATTGTAATTTTACTTATTCATAGAAGTCAGTAGAATGCGGTTTTATCACTTGTACTATTTTTGCTTTTAATAAAAGGGAATATCTTTTATACGAATATGTACATATCTCATTTTTTACCAAAATGTCACTTGTACCACTTTTCCTCTGAGCCCCTCAATTGCTACTTCACTAACCTAATGCTCCCAAACACATAGGAAATTCCCATAATTTAAAAAATTTGTGCGCAATTTGTTTCCATTCATTGCTGGTTGAAGGTGTCTAAAATTTATAAAGGTGTACATGAATATTGAAGTAAGTAAATGTAAAATAAAACCTTCATATATTCTTCTTTTAGTGAATCACAAATTGCATCCAAGGTTTCTGGAATAATCAAAGATAACGCTGGTACTGAAATCCTAAAGGAGAAGCTAAGGCTTTGAAATGTTTCACCTGTTGCAAGAAACCGTAGAGTCGCAAGTAATCTGCGACACAATTTATTGTACCTATAGTTATTTTCAACCTTAACTTATTAACAAATGTTACCTGTTTTGAGGTGATATACTTTCACGAAATTGTGTATTCTGTCTTTGTAATTTAAAACCGACTTTCTGCATTAGTACTTCGAAGGTAGGAATACTCATACGAGTGAAATTCTTAAAGCCAGCAGGGTCTTCAATTTGTAATTCACTAAATACCAAGCTTGCAGCACCTCGATTTTCATCCCTACGTAACAGCCACTTTAGTGACCATAAGACCCTTGGCTTTCGCTGTTTACGCCGTCTTGGATTAAGCACTTCTCTATGCAATTGTTGCGTTAGTACCATACACAAGGCGGAATACAATTGATACGCCAAATACGTACCGATTGGCATTGTTTACAACAAAAACTAAAACCTAACTATGAACCTAACCAAAGATTTTACAATGATTTTATTCACAGCACTGTCATTAGTCATTACAAATCCAATGCAAATATCCAATAATGTAAATGCATTTATATTCGAGCATTGGATATAAAATCCAATAAAAATCTCGAATACAAAAATCCAATTCAATATCTAATAATGTAAAGTACCTTTAATATGCATACTCCCTTATGCCCGTACCTATAGTCGCGGATCAAGCCGATATCAAGGATTGACCCTCGGTTTTCTCTCTCTATCTCGTTACCAGGTTACGGTTTAACCGAGGGTCAATCCTTGATCTCGGCTTGATCCGCGACTATAGGTACGGGCACTAGAGGCATGCTCCTGTGTTTATATTATGCATTTTTATATAATTATTATTATTATTTTTGTGTCTGAAATATATTGAAGTGAGAAAAAGTCAATCAAATGGGCAAATAATGATTTTGGTTAAATTTAAATTTTGTCGTTTGCAGACATTTTATTTTGAAGCAATTTTTGAGATGACGAAAGCGATTGTATTGTTACTTCCAACACACAAAACAATACAAACTTGATTTTTCTTAAAAACTGATATTTCTTGCGAATTTGTAGTGTTATCTAAGATGTGATAAGTGATAATTTAAATCTATCGCGGCAAAAGTGGCGCATACTTACAAAATTTTGTTTGAAATTTTATTGTTGTTAGGATGGTAATTTGAACTGTGAAGCCAATTTGCGGAGAGGCCTTTGTCTTACGCCGACCATTGATGTAGACGGTGCATTTCGTGGGGTTGCGAATATTACCTCGCAATTTAACCCAAGAAGACCTTTTGTGAGAGTTTTTGTAGTCACAAAAACCATCATCCCAGTGATAGGAGATAAGCGTGAGTCATTTTTGAAAGGTATTATTTTCATGAATCAGCATTTTGCGTGCATTTTTGTGGGCGCAAGCAATATTCGACTTTATTGGATGCCATATTGCTTTTGGATAATTTGTAGCTGAAATTACGTTTAGAAGTTTAATTTTGATGATTTGTACGATTACACAAATCAAATTTAATTGTACGTACCGAACAAGTAGATGTTTCGCTAATTTTGATGGTTTAAAAGAATCACATGTGGAACTTGGAGGTTACAATTGTCCGGCCAGATGTTAATAGTTCGAATTTAATTAAGAAGTTGGAAAGATTTGTTTAAACCGATATTCAAGGTTTGAACCTTACACTGGACGATTTCTACACGTTCACTTCACTGTTTGCTTGGATAAACGAAGAATTTTCTGGATCGATGCAGATGTTGTTTTGCTACCGTTTATCAACTGGACACCGATTAAGAAGTAGATGTTGAGCAGTGGCGTACGGTCCGATGTACAGAGTGCTTCACAACAAGTATCTACTGCGAAATTTGTATGAGTAAGAAATTGAACATTATTTATAAAAACACCTTTGTTGAAAAATTTTCTTTATTAATGTCACACATTTCACATTTATGGAACATCCAATAAAAGTATAGCTGAGGTGTTGTACATAAATGATACGATTTATTGGATGTTTCTACACATTTAAACACCTGTTTGAGTATCGCTTGACGATTGTGTCAGGGGCGTCCAAAATTGCTTCAATTTTATTTTTGGGTCATTTGAATAAATTGATTTATGATTTATTGTGCTCATTGATTTGCTTTAATCTCGCCGATACCCATAACCTGCAGATACTGTGGCCTTAATTTTTGTGAACCGACGTAAAGCTAGCTGGGACTATTTCGTTCGAGTGTACACATTAAGCGAGGTTTCGCCGCTGACCATAAGTAGGGGCGTTACTGAGCTGTTGAACACGACAATATATTATTGATTATGGTATACCGTTTGCAGGTGAATTGATTCTTGTTTAAGAGGAATCCTTAAAGTTAGAAAACACTTTCGTAATTCAATGCTATCTTGTTTACTCAAGAAAATTGCACAAAAGTATATATTTTTTAAAAGAGGCCACTTGGACGCAGGTCACTGTGTTTTTATTTTTATTAAATTAAAATTTTTTGAAAAAAAAAAGTTTTGAAAAAAATTGATACTCTTTTATTGAGAATATTCCAGCAGTCGACAGCATCCAAGAATATTATTTGCCAGATGAAGAATTGGAAGAAAGTGAATAGTGTTTAAGTAATTATTTTTATTTTTGTTATTATTACTTTTATTCAATTTTGCTTTTATCTGGATAACTTAATAAATTATCTTAATAATTACAAAAAATGTATGTGAAATGTATGTTTTATTGATTATATTACAGCCAATGTCATTCCAAAATATAAAAATTATATACAAAAAAGGCCAATGTCAACTTTTTTCTTCAAAATATTAACTTCTGAAAACGCAAAAAAAAACAATAAATTAGAATAAAAAAATTTATTAGTGAGTACCCAAAAGTTGATAAACATACATTTTAATTTAAATCGGTATTAATTAAAATAATTTTTAGTAGAAACATAGTAAAAGAAATAATACAGTATGGACAGTCCCTGGTCGGCCCTTCGTTCTTGGGTGTTCCAAAAATTCTAACCTATAAGTTTGACGTTTCGTGAATAGTTGTCGTCACATGTCGTGCGACCGACTGCAACATCTGTGAAATCTCTACGAAAGAGCACCAAATACAATTGAAATACACTGCGACATCTGTGAACACCCACCGAACACCTATACATACTCAAACTATTTTCAGACATGCGTATAAAAATTTGGAACGGCAAAAATGCTCGATTGTCCATACTGTATTATTTGTTTTACTATGGTAGAAACTTAAAAGTCGAATTTTTCGATTGTACAATATAATATGACATTGGCCCTTTTACCACCACGCTCAAGAACTAATTTTATGTATTTTCTTAGACGTTAGACGGTAGACGTAACTAATAGTTTGTTTTATTTACAATTCCCCCAGAAACCCGACATTGTCCTTCCCATATCTGACTCTGGTGTGAGATATATTCTTTATTTATTGATAAAGAAAAAGTTCTCTCTATTTTGGAATGGTATGAATTTTTAAATGAGCCTTTAAACTCTTTTTATAAGCAGATTTGAAATCACAAATTCCACACTGAAACGGTTTATCGCCTGAATGCACTCTTAAATGTCTTTTTAAATTTCCCCTATCTGCACATTTATAGTCACAAAATTCACATTGATGCGGTTTATCGCCTGAATGCACTCCTAAATGTTTTTTTAAACTTCCGCTATTGAAAGATTTGTAGTCACAAATTTCACACTGCAACGGTTTATCACCTGAATGCGTTCTTAAATGAACCTTTAAATGTCCCTTTCGTGCAGATTTATAACCACAAATATCACACTTAAACGGTTTATCGCCTAACTTATGGTTAAATATTTCACCCGCAGTAAGCGGATTACATTTTGTTTTTGGCTTCCCAAGGTGAACTAAAATTTCTTCTTGAACATTAATGGGATGGTGATGTACCTCGTCCAAGTTCAATTCTATTTCTTCAGTGTTAAATTGAGAGTAGTTATTTGAATGCGATCGAGTACCCTGTAACAAAGCTACCATTACAAAATATTCCATATCTGAACTTCAAACATTGTTCACATTATCATTTACCTGATGATGTTGCAGTGTAACGAAAAACGTTTACGTATAAAATTAATAGACTTTCAGTATATTTACATTTTTGCCAATAGTTTTAGTCTGTCTAAAATATTTAAGTTTACCTCCTCAAAACTACCCATTGCCGATTAGAATTTTTTCAATATTTTAGAAGTATTCGCAAGTTTAATATGCACAGAATTAAATTATTTCAAAATTATTAGTCTTAATTTTTGTTCCCCCCCCAGCCCGTCAAAAATGTTCACTGAAACGATTTTAATTTTTTTACTATTTTTAGAGTATTCATAATTTCCAAACGTTTTAACCAAGTTTGTATTCCTCCCCTCAAATAAAAAATCATGTCGTATTATGAAATTGTTGATAAAAATTAGTCATGGGGATTCTTCTTCCTGATAAGATCAATAATAAAATCTCTGTAAATAAGATTTTGTACCTACATAAACTTGATGAGTGAAAGCAGACGATATTATTTACTTTAAAGAGAACATTTTGTTTTCAAAAAATTATGGTACCTTTTACTGGTGCTTTTGAGTGCTTAAAAGTCAAAACAGTCAAAGTTGAATTTTGGATATTGGCTGTAAGAAAGTCACTTTGCATTTTATTTGAAAAATCTAAAAATAAGTGAATTTAATCTAAAGCGCAAAAATTAGATAGTGTTCTAACTTGCACTGCCTACTCCTCCTATGGAGGTCGATCAAGAAGTTCATGTTCGGTCATGAACTGAGCAGCCATACGAACACATTTTGTAACATTCAAATTTAGCGGTAGTGGCATTTGGCTAAATTTGTCAGTTTTTGGTTATTTTCATTTTGGAACCAAACAAGAATGGTATGGGGGATTAAAAATTTTGTGTGGGTTGGTTGATAATGGCTGATAAGAACAAGGAGGCCATTTTTGTATATTGGTGTTTAACGACGATCAAAAATGGAAAAGTGCGAATTTAGCGGTAGATATCGATTGATAAGTTAAATTAACGTACCAATTTAACTCCGGTTTTCGGATTACACAATCGTATCGATTATTGTTCACCAAGGGCCGTCAAATGTTTATACGTGTTGGCCGTATTCGACAAGTCGAATTTTGGGATGAAAATGGTGTTAAACGTTAGAGCTTCGATAGAGCCTAAATGAGCTCTCATTTTTTTCGTTTGAGCCTCAACAGTCGTGGAGTTATTCGCGAAACAGCTGGGGGGGGGGACTGTAGACATGTTTTTCTATTTTTGCTATTTTTGTGAATTTTTGGGTAAAATTGGTGTCAAACGTTAGGGCTTCGTTAGAGTCTAAATGAGCTTCTATTTCTAACACCTTAATTTAACTTTCTAAAAAGTTATGGGCATTTCAAATTTCCGATTCCTCCGAGCAAGTTGCGTCCGATAAATCTCAAGTTTAATTTTATTTTACCAATTAAAACTTTTGTTTAGATTAAAAAAATTAATCCTGCTTGCCATTATAATCTTCATAATAAAAAAATGGAAAAATTAATACAGTAGAATCCGCTTAATGTGATCACTTTAATTAATTAATAATTCACTCTGGTCGAGCTCGCAAAACTCCCCTGTTCCAGATGTTTACAAATAGAAGCTAGAAACACCACATGACACTATACCAGCGGTTCCCAAATGGGGTTCCGCGAAAAAATCCAAGGGTTCCGCCAAGAAGAATTTCAAAATGGCGTAACAATAAATTTTGTATCTTAAAAAATATTTTTTAACTTTTTTTTATCTTTTGAATACCCTGTATGCTTATAAGCTTATATGATCCGTGTCCGAATGTTATTCTTCTCACTAATAGATATTCGGGTCTATTCTGTAACTAGAAATTATCCTAGCAACTAGCTAAAAATGCTTAAAAATGGTTTTTGAATTAATAGTATGGTACTTTTTGACAATAAATAAATGTTAACAAAGTTTAATTACCGAATATGTTATAAGTTATAAGTAGAGACAGGATAGTTAGGCAAAATGCCTTTTTTTAAAAATTGAAATATTTCAGGCAGACCCAATTTAAAATCCGTTTCAGAGCATGTACTATTCAAAAATTCATTTTTTGTTTTGCCTTTTTTGCCTTTTTGAGGGGGTTCCAGTCTTTTTGCCTTTTTCACCTATTTTGCGGTTGTTTTTGCCTTTTTTGTGCTTTTTGAACCAAAATATTTCTTTTTTGCTTTTTTAAAATTTATTTCTTAATTTTATTTAAAAATTTCTAAATGTTATGTTTAATTATAAAAATTTTAAATTTTTAAATTAAAATTCTACTAAAAGCGGTAGAATCCGATTCTTGAAAATAATAATCCAGTTATGCTAGACGTAATTAGTAAAACAAAACCTCTTCTCGATTCGATTATGAAGCGCGCGATATCAAATTACTACGATTCGGCGACGTTATGCTTACTTGCGAATTCCAAACTGACTGAGATGTTATTGTTATATTAGCTTTTCAGTGAAGCAGAGAATCGACACTAGGGAAAAAATTTAATGAAAAATTAATATAATGTTTTAGAAAAAAATCCATTGTATTTTTATACATTTATTTTTTTATTTTTATACAGGAAATTTCTAAAATACATCAAGGAATTTCGAATGACGATATTGATTTAGAGCTAACTCCAGATCAGATAAGTTCATTGAAGTTTGCCCCTAGCACGTCTTGCGATGTGGAGAGATTGTTCTCCACATTAAAATAAATTTTGAGTGACAGGAGAACAAATTTAAGCTGCTGTAGATAATATCGAAAAACTTCTGGTAACAAATTGGTAGAAAAATAAAGAGAATTAATTTGAATTTGTATGATTTTTGTTGAAAAACGTTTTTGCCTTTTTTGTACCTTTTTGACTTTTATTTTGCCTTTTTTGCTTGTTTTTAATGCCTTTTTGCCTGCCTTTTTTGAGGTTTTATTTTGCCTAACTATCCTGTCTCTAGTTATAAGTATTTAAAAAAATTGTTTTTGTTATTATGATACTTCAGTTTAGTGGGGATATAGAAACTTGAATTGATTAGCAAACGATGAGGTTAGCGTCAAAGACCAGGCTTTCGAGAAGCTTATTATTTTTCAAAAAATAGTTTTCTGCCCCTGAAATCACAAAAACTAGTACAAAAACATTTTTTTATAATTTCTAACTTCAAATCTAAGCTCTGTTGACCTTGAAGATCTAAAAAATTTGCCTGCGGGGCAATTTTACCCCCGCCCTTAAAAAATATCTTTTTTTAATTGCTAGTAAACAAATCGAATTAGGGTTCCGCGAAATTTTTTACATCACCCAAGGGTTCCGCGGCCAAAACTAATTGGGAACCGCTGCACTATACTATTGCTTCATACGACAACTCACCAATGAATAGTTGCGCTGGACCAAAATTACTTGTCCACGCACTAACAGGCACCAACTAAATCCTTGTGAAAACAGCGTAGTACGATCGCTATCGTCGAACTCGCAAGACCCCTGCTCAAGACTGAATGTATTCTTACGTCAGAAATGTTCACATCGATTCAACGCTTACGGTTCCCGCCACTATCTGCTTAGCAAAATGCAGTTCAATCAATATTTAAAAATATTGTGAAATGATATGAAAAGTAGAACCCGTAACAAATTGCAAAAATTCGTTACATACTAACAGGAGCGATGGTACAACCAGAACCCAGTCCGTCCGGGGATTTTCCCAATCTCTTGAGAAATTTCTCGAACTCGCCGTGACCTGTACGTAATAATAATAATAATAATAATTTTTATTAGGCAATATTCAAATACACAAATACATTTTAGTACATATTACCTAAAAGGATGAAGGGTCAGCAAGGCTGTTTTTCACCTAAACCCTCAATATAATTTGACCATCAACTTCGCTTTGAACGACTCAACGTTCCGAGACTCCGAGTATATGTCAGCATATTTGTTAAAGATATGTGACCCTAAAAATTGGAATGAACCTTCGAATTTGGAACCAAGGTGTTGTGGAACCTACAGAAGCGAATTGGAGCGTAGATCTCGGTTATGAACTTCCGACCTTCTGATGAGGAGATCCTTAAGATAGCCTGGTTGACCAAACTTTAATATTTTGAAAATCAGCACTGCAAATCGGAATTTGAAGCGAGTATCAAATTTCATTATTCCTTGAGCAGAATAATGAGGGGTAACATGGTCCCTATACCCGACGTCATAAGCAAAGCGAAGACAAGCGTTTTGTAGGACTTGGAGCTTATTTCTAAGTTCGTCAGTCAGGTTACCATAGTATACCGTGATGCAGTAGTCGATATGGCATAGTACCAGGCTCTCGACGATTCTCCATTTTACCAGGGATGACAGGAAGGTCTTGTATCTATATATTGTCTTGAGCTTGAAATAGCACGTCCTGAGGATCTTCTTGACATGAGCAGAAAAAGACAAGTGTCTATCCCATTATCACTCCAAGGTTTTTTACTTCGGTGCACCATTTGACTACGCAACCGTTAACGAGTACGTCGGTAAGTTTGACTTCTTCTGCTGTCTGGCAGTGATGAGGACTGCCCATACACATTGTAAATGTTTTGGACGGGTTTAGCAGTAGCCCATTTTTTAGACACCAACTTTGTATCAAGGACAAGACAAAATTCATTTTGATGATAATACGGTTTATGTCAAACGGTGAGCCAGATATGTAAATCTGTATATCATCGGCGTACATATGGAAGAAGCAGAAATCTGGTAAAATTTTCGGAAGATCCGCAGTGAAGATTATAAATAGTAGTGGTCCAATGAGGCTACCTTGAGGAACTCCGCGACTGTTTTCCCTTTCATTGGATACCTTACCATTCAGCTTGACCCTCTGGGTACGGTTTGTAAGGTAATAATATAGCAGATTTAAAGCCATGTCGCTAAGGCCATAATATTTGAGCTTGGCAATAAGTAGGTCAGGGTCAATGACATCAAAGGCTTTGCTGAAGTCCAAAAATGTGATCAGCGTTATTTTAGAAGAATCTATATTGGCGAGGACATCTCCAGCTACTTTTAATAAAGCAGTTGTAGTGCTGAATCTTGAGCGAAAACCAGATTGAGCGTTAGGTACTACATGATTCAGTTCGATATGATCTAGAAGTTGTTTACGAATAAAATATTCCAGTACTTTCGATAGAGCTGGAAGGATATTTATTGGCCGCAGTTCTCCAAAGCTGCAGGCAGTACTAGATTTTGGAATCGGCAAAATAATTGATTTTTTCCATAAGTCAGGTACCGTCGAGTTCACCAAGCAAGAATTTATGAGGTCGGTTAAACTGGGCAAGCAATAAGGCAGAATAAGCTTCAACATTCTGGAGTTGATTCCATCGATACCAGTGGCATTAGACTTCATCCTACAGATGGCGTTAGCTACGTCTTCCCAACTCACTGGGCAGAAAATCAAGGTCCCAGTCCTTAACGGATGGTTGTTACGCGAGAAGTCATCCAATTGCGAGAAGTCATCCAATAGTTATGGATGGCATAACGTAGTTATGCCATTTTGAAGGAAATGGGAACAGATTGTATAGGGTCAACTTCATGGAAAAATTTATAAGAAATCCTACAGTTGGGGTGAGAATCTCCATTTCTTGGATCAATAAATAGATCGCCCTCGTAAGAGAAAAAGATGGAAGCAAGCATTTCTGTTTGATAGAAGATGCTTAAATGAAGTCACCAAACCCCGCGCGTACCCCTTACCATATTATTGAGACAGGCCACACCAAGCTCTATTGTGCAGAACGTAGAGGAGTCTTTCATTTGGTGCTCCCCAAATCGTCATATGCGATAATGGCACACAGTTTACAGGCAACCTTTTTAAGAAGTTGATGGCCGAGTACCAAGTCCATAAGACCTGGTATAACTTAAATTACCATCCTCAGGTTAACCCGGTCGAGCGCACGAACCGTATCAGGCACCAGCCTACGCTCCTTTGTAGAAAAATATAATAGTAAATACAAAAGCTGCTAAATCCCAAGCAAATTTGGTAAAGTCTCGAGACATTCTCGTTATTACAGCAAAACTTTCAATATTAAAAATTATATCAATGTTTGGTAGAAACCTGAGTCTATGTGGACTTCTATGGTAAACTATCACTAAAAACAAAAAACTAAATAGTTTTATTATGGAAAAAAGTTTTATTTCTGGGAAAAGTCATTTCTAAAGGGTAAAAATACATAGGTAAAAGCATTAATTTTTTTGCACGAAAAAACTAAACCTTTACACACACACAAAATGAATTATTTGTTCACTTTTGTACCGCAGTATGCTTGGGGTCATATTGAAATCAGAACGAATCAACAAATCACCCAGATCTGTGTGTAGGTGCCTAAATCCACTTTTAACCTTTAGTTAGTGAAATGGGCGCCTCCGTGGCAAAGATCCCATTTGAAATGTATATCGGAAAGATTCTCGTCACTAATCAAAGGTTAAATCATTTTTAAGTGCGGTTTATGGCCGGAATGAGTTCTTAAATGATCCTTTAGACTTTGTTTCCGGGCACATTTATAGTTACACAATTCACATGAAAACGGCTTGTCGCCGCTATGAGTTCTTAAATGAACAACGAGATCATTTTTACGTGCACATTTATACTTACAAATTTCACAAGTAAACGGTTTTTCGCCGGTATGCCGAGTTCTTAAATGAATTTTCAAACTGCTCTTTACAGAGCATTTATAATTACAAATTTTACACTCAAATGGTTTTTCGCCCGTATGAGTCCTTAGATGAAGTTTCAAAGAATCTTTTGCCGAACATTTATAATCGCAAATGTCACACTGAAAGGGTTTCTCCCCAGTATGGATTAGTAAATGACGTTTCAAATATTTCTGTAACGAACATTGATAATCGCAGAGTGCACAAGTAAACGGTTTTTCGTTGGTATGGATTTTTAAGTGACATTTCAAAATTTTCAGTAACGAACATTTATAACCACAGATTTCACAAGCAAATGCTTTCTCACCGGTATGAATTAGTAAATGTCTCTTCAGACATTGATTTCTTGAAAATTTATAATCGCAAAACTGACACTTATACGGTTTCTCACAAGCATGAGTACGTAAATGAAGTTTCCAACTTTCTCTTGCAAAAAATTTATACCTACAAAATTTGCACTCGTATGGTTGCTCGCCAGGATGAGTCAGATGATGAAGTTTCAAAGTATCTTCTTCAGATGTTTTATAATTGCAAACTTCACAGGAAAACTGTTTTTTATCATGAGTTCTTAAATGATGCTGTAAACTTTCCATTTCATAAGTTCGGTAGGCGCACATTTTGCAGGCGTAGATAAAATTGTATGTGGATGATTCCATAACAGAAAATTTACTACGATCAGTTGCACATGGAAAGTGTTCCTCTACTAACGTGTGAACTTTTGCAGGTAATCCAAGTTGCAATTCATTATCTTCTTTTTTACACCCTTGATCCACTTTGTATTCATTCGCCCAAGTCTCCTCTTTAACATTGACGGAATGATGAAAGTCTTCCAATTTCATGTCAATGTAGTCTTCCATCTTTTCTGTTTTAATTTCATGACGACAATTTTCAAATTTTTCTGAAACCACGACCTTATTCATATTAATTTGCTATCACAGTGGTGACAGTTTTTGTTGTTTCCTAGATGACATTTAAAACTAGGTACTGCCTCCGTTGCCGGTGACGGCAAAATTAATGCTTGCCGACAAGGCCAATCGCTCATAATTTCGTGATTAATTTAAGGTACACTGCCATCAACTCAGGTATTTTTTTTATTTGACCCTGAAGTAAACTCATGATTTAATAATTCGGAAGACATGGATTTTCAAAGGAAGCGTGGGGAATATTGAACCACAATTTCACACTTAATAAACTTTTCTCTTAATGAGAAAAAGATAATAATTTTGAATATAATTTTACTTTAGTTTATTAAAAAGGTAATTAATTAAAATATTACAAACAAATTTATTGATTTGATCAAAAAGACGATTGCTGATAAATTTGAAATTGGCGCCAAAAATGTTTACCTACGATTTTATTTAAATTTGATGAAATTTTTTATTTGAAGGTGTGGCACCTCCGAAGTGAAGAGGACTCTCAAAGCGTCCTTTCTGTGAAAGTGACGTGATTTTGCGTTTGTCGAGCAAAGTGGAATTTTGCGTATCCCTGGTGTCAAAATTTGATCTCAAGTATCTTTTAAGTGATTATTCTGCGATATTCTTGTAACGGGAACTTCAAGATTTTGGTTTGAAGACCAAAATTACGAAGATTAGATAAAGCTGACCGATAGTACCAGTGTGCGTTGGGTAGTTGATTACAATAATTTGTAATTTTTGGACAAATTATTGATCATCCGATTGTTAATTTGGCGGATATTTGTTAATCCAACGATAATAGCGTTGGATGAGCCTAGAAATCAAAGATTTAAATTAGTTAGTTTTTTATTCGTGAAAATAAATTAATAAGGATATTTATGTAATTACGTAATTTCTGATGAAGAATGCATTACGCATTTGAAAGCTTAAAATATACAATATTAATTTAATTTCCTTTATTAGTAAATTATTAAAATATCCAGCTGGTAAAAGCCAGCGAATTACTGGGGTTTGTTACCATAAAATGGTTAGTACCAGGGAAGACTAGGTAAGTTATTCAAATTTGGTTTAAAGGTCGGTGTTACGGTGATTGTAGAGTCACCTTTATTTTTTATAATTGAGACAATTGGTTGACGCTTGCGGCACACTATTAAATTGGAGGGTTTCTAATTCTACGATAGTACCAAGGCTAGTCACACATTAAGGTTAACTTCAATTCATGTTTTAGGCGCTAACTTCCCATTATTCTAGTTTCTTTTATGATGAGCATTGCGTTGGAAAACAGTAGAAGTAAATAAGAAAATTAGTTTAAAATTATACAACATTTACAAACATGGTCGTTTGATATACCAATCACTGGAGATGATGGTTTCAATTTATAGATTAATTAAGTTTCCTGAGTTCTCTTCATACGAAGTACGTATGCAGTGGGGGTCCCTCTTCCTTCTGCATAGAGACAGCCAGAATAAAGTTCAAACAGCCAACGTACTTAACTGTTATGCTCCGACCGCCTCCACGGCGGTCATTGATTGAGAAACTATTTTTTGTGGAGTATAATGTAAAGAACTTCAAATTATGAGTGAAATTGTAAAATTCTCGTAATTTGAGCAGTTACGCATTTAAAAATTATATTTTTCACAACATACCTGAATTCTTTTATAAGAATCATGGCCGGTTTCAAGCAACGAAATGAATAGTGCAATTTATTAATTTAAGTTAGGGAATTATTAGAACTAGTTATTAATTTATAGAATTTTTAAATAAATGTCATGTTAGAATTATTTAGGAAGCAATAAAATTTTCAAATAAACTTTTGTAACGAAAATTTGTTAATAATTATTAACATTAATTGCGTTTACTTTTCCTATTTCTTATTTTTCACCATTTGATGCATTTTTTTATAATGCACCAATTATTTTGAAAGGCATTTTCATGGGTACCCTCATTAAAAAATCGTTTCCTAAAACTAACATAAGCTCGACAGGTGAATCTTCCTTTTATTGGTCCCCTCCTTAAAAAATTCCTAACGATCCAAAAAATATTTCAGTTTTTGTCTTCATGGTTTTTGTACCGTAGTTTTGTAGGTTTACAAGATTTGATCCATATTATATATTTTATGTTGTAATAACGTTTGATTTTGCCTTATTGGTTTCGATAATGGTAAAAAATAAAAGGTATAATAAAAAAAATGTATTCTGGCCCCATGCAGATTTTGAAAAGTCGCCGCTCATGTGTCAACTGTCGGTAATACAGTTTTCTATAATAACAAGCCAATCTTTTAGTTGACGTAACCTCGAAAATTATATTGTGTATCATAAGTTAATTAATTTATGTTTGCAGTATGGATAAGTTGATACCCGTGATCAAGTTTGAGAAATTAGAAGAAACTATCGATGGTTTGCCAGTCCCCAGTGATGAACACGAAATTTCAACAAACGAAATGGAGGCCATGGATGCCAAATTAGACGAATTGCACCACTCCATAGATATAAAGGAAGAAGACGATGCTAATTTAGAATATCAAGAGGATATTAATGAGGTAAATTATGAACTATATTATATGTTGCCAAATAATGAACGTTTAGACAAAGGAATTTCAAAATTACTGTACCGCTGTAAAGGGGAAACAATTTGCGTTACAAACGGTTTCAAAAACCGAGATTTGACTGTCGAAACCAGTCTAATTTTTGAGTCTTCGGGGTGGCTCAATAATTTCCTTTTCTGTCAATCAATTTAATGTCATTAAACGGATTGATTTACTAAATAAATAAAAATTATATCTTGTTAGAAGCGGATTTCAAATACTTGTCGCTCTCGATTGTTCCTATGTGTAATTTCCAATGCTTAAGCTCCGACCACCTCGATAGTTTATAACTACCACCCCTTTTAAGCAATATTCGATTGAAGTTATTGTCATATAACTACCTTAATTTTAAAAGTCGGCATTTGAAATCTAGCTACCGGGTTAGACAATGTCATTATGAACCATAACTTTCAACTGTTTTATCCTCTACGACTTACCGTTTTTGAAAAAAATGACTGATACGGGTGGTCGCATTCACTCATAACATGCAATCGAATATTTTATTACTTAAAAAGGGTGGGAGTAATAAAATAATTTTTCCTACAAAACTTTCTTATTTTTGCAAGATCTTTTCAACGATACCATTTTCGACCTACGGTGCCATTTAAAATTCTGGAGCAAACTACTCGGGACGCCGACCTTACCGAGATATAATAATATCACCATTCGATTCTTTATTATGGCTTTTATAATAAATTATTTTGACCCAACTCTCTACGACTTACCGTTTTTGAAACAAATGATTGATACCGGTGGTATCTCATTCACCCATATACAATCAAATATTACTTATAAAGGGTGGGAGTAATAAAATAATTTTTCCTACAAAACTTGCTTATTTCTTAAAGATCTTTTCAACGATACCATTTTTGACCTATGGTGCCATTTAAAATTCTGGAGTTCTGGATTTCTGGAGCAAACTACTCGGGATGCCGACCTTTCCGAGAAATAATAATATCACCATTCGATTCTTTATTACGGCTTTTATAATAAATTTTTTTAACCCAACTCTCTACGACTAGCCGTTTTTGAAAAAAAATTGCTAATACGGGTGCTCTCATTCACCCTGCATAATTATTAATAAGTATGAATTGTTACAATAAATTTATATCCCACTTAATAAAAACCATAACTGACAGACAACGCACAGCCTAAACCGGTGGGTCTAGAAGCATGAAATTTGGCACACAAGTTCCTTTTATGATGTAGGTGAACACTAAGAACGGATTTTACGGAAATCCTATTCAAACGGGTTTTATCACGGACTACCTAATTAGTGGTGACGCGCATGAATGGATTAACGATATTCTAATGCGCAGCAGGAATGGATTAACGAGATTCCTAACGCACAGACTAAGCCAGCCGGTGGGATTCTGGAAGCATGGCATTTTGATCGCCTACGGATATAATGTAGGTGACCATTAAGGAGAGGTTTTATCCAAAAAAGATCCAAAAAGAGTTTTAGTTGTTACATAGATAGATTTAGTTAAAAAAAAACAGGAAAGCTTACCGGTGAAGGTCGGTTACTTTCTCCCAATAGATGGCGTTAATGTTAGAAACTTCTTCTTCAACTTATTATCAAGTTAATAATAATAATATAATAATATCGGTATTACATTCAAATAGAATATTACCATCTCTTAACCGAGATTCACAAATCCTTTTGTTGGGGTGGATTAGTCCCCGTTGTACAAATGCATATATTCAAATAACAACTCCTTCCAATTTCATTCATAGATCTCTGTGGTCCTTTGCCTCCTCTACGATCCTTCTCCATCCTTTCCTATCTCGCACAGTCTCTCTCCAGTTCTCTACTCCCATCGTTCTCAAATCGCTGTATATCTCCTCTTCCCATCTCGTCCTTGGTCTTCCTCTCGGTCTGTCGAGGTCTGGTCTCCATTTCATGGTGCGTTTAATTGCTCTATCTTCATCTGCTCTTTCGACGTGTCCAAACCAACCTAATCTCATCGCTTTGATATGCCTTATTATTGTTTTTCCTTGAAGTTCAGTTTCAATTTCTTCGTTTGTTCTTATTTTATATCTTTCTTCATTAATCTTGTTCAGTCCCAGAATCTTCCTAATTATTTTCCTCTCAAAGACCCGTAGTTTCTCTTCCTCTTTTTTTGTTAGACACATTGTTTCCATACCATAAGTTACGACGGGTCTGATTAGGGTTCTATATACTTTCATCTTCGTTTCTTTTTTAATTTGTTTGCTCGTTATTATCTTCTTGTTACAGTAGAAAGCTCTATTACCAGCCATTATTCTGTCTTTTATTACTTCCTCTCTCTCGTTTGTGCTGTTAATCTGCATTCCGAGGTATCTGAAAGTACTCACTTCTTCAAAACTATACTCCGCAAACTTGACTTCCTTTAACTCTCTGTTTTTTCTTCTACAGCATCTCATTACTTTCGTTTTTGCTTCATTTATTTCCAGTCCCGCCTTCTCTGCTTCCACCTTTATTTTCGTAAACATCTCCACCATTGCCTTGCGTGTTCTTGCTATTATCACAATGTCGTCCGCGTAGGCAACTATTTGTACATCTCTATTTGCAATGGTTCCATTGTATTTGGTTTTTCTCATTATTCTCTCTAGTACTAAATTGAACAGAGTGGCCGACAGTGCATCACCTTGCCTCACTCCAATATCTATACTAAATTCATCTGTGATACCCTTGCCTGTCTCTACCACTGCGGTCGTCTCGTTGAGAGTCATTTCTATTAGTCTCACTAGTCTTTCAGGTATCCTCAATTCTCTTAATATCTTTATAACGTAGCTTCTGATGATTCTGTCGAAAGCCTGACGAAAATCGATAAACAACATCTCCATCTCTATGTCATATTCGTAACATCTTTCCATAGTTTGCACCACCACGAATATCGCATCTGTTGTCGATCTTCCCGGCCTGAAGCCTTGTTGGTAGTCACCTATCTCTTTGCTTACATGTTTTAGAAGCCTTGAATGTATTACTTTCGACAGTACCTTGTAAGCATTATTCAGCAGAGATACTCCTCTATAGTTATTACAATCCTTCCTATCTCCCTTTTTATCGATTGGGATTATCTTTGCCACACTCCATTCCTTTGGCATTCTTCCCTCTCTCCACACCAACAAGATCAGCTCATATAATCTTCTCTTCGTCTCTTCATCCCCCACTTTCATCAGTTCAGAGTCTATTGCGTCCAATCCCGGAGCTTTTCTGTTTTTCATTGCCATTAGTATCTTATGGTACTCATCATACTCTGGTTCCGGCTCTGTTTCTTCTTCATTTGGGTCTGATGTTCTTTCGTCCAATATGTTCTCCTTTTTTTCTTTATTGAGCAGTTCTTTAAAATATTCCTTCCATATGGTGTTGATTTCCGCTTCTTCATATTTGATTTCTCCCCTTTTGTCATAGATTCCCCTTGATTCTGTTCTGTTATTACTCTTCTGTTGCTTTATTTTCTTGTAAAATTCATTAGGGTTTCTTTGGGATTCCTCTATATCAGTCATCATATGTTCCAACCATTTTTGTTTCTTATCTCTGCACAATTTAACAGTCTGACTTCTTTTTATTTTGTATTTTTCTTTATCTTCTGGTTTTTGTGATCCCATCCATTTTAGTCTCGCTTCTTTTTTGGATTCTATCATAGCTTCACATACTTCGTCAAACCATTCCTTTCTTTTGGGTATTTTAATTTGACCTACCGTTTTCTCTGCCGCGTTCAATATACTACTCTTAATATTCACCCATTCCTCATCTACGTTCTTGACTTTTTGTTTATTTTCTATCTCTTCTTGTAAAACTTTTGTATATTTCTCTCTTTTCGTTTCATCTTTCAATTTTTCGACTGCAAATCTTTTTTTGTTCTTCCTTTGACTCCATGACTGTGCCCGGAACCCTTTCAGTTTTATCTTCATCATCACCATATTATGATCTGTGTCTACCGTTGTTCCTCTATATGATCTCGCATCATCTATCTCGAAGGATCTTTTCTTTGCTACCAGTATATGATCAATTTGGTTTCCAACGTCACTGCCCGGTCTCGACCATGTCTCTTTATGTTTTTTCTTGTGTTTAAAAATCGTTGTTATTATCTGCAAGTTGCACAACGTTGCCACATTGCACAGTCTTTCTCCATTTTCATTAGTTTTCTCGTGTATTGTGTGCTTTCCGGCAACATTTTCTACATATGTCTCTCTTCCAATTTGGGCGTTGAAGTCTCCCAGGAGTATTAAATCATCTCCTTTCGGTATCCTTTCATATAAGTTTTCTATTTCTTCGTAAATTTCTGCTTTTTCTTCTTCTCTTGCTTGTTCGGTTGGGGCGTATACATTTATGACTGATAGGTTGGTGTGTTCGCCTTTGATTCTAACATAACATAATCTTCCGTTAATGGGATCAAATTTCATTATGTTTCCAGCCATTTTTCTCTCCACTATGAAGGCCACTCCATTTCTACCTTGTTTTTCTTCTCCCGAGTAGAGTACTGTATAATTCTTTATTTTTAGTTCCCCATTTCCTCTCCATCTAATCTCCTGTATCGCCGCTAGATCTATCTTGTATCTCACCATGTCGTTGACTACTTCATTTATCTTTCCAGGAAGTAGCATTGTTCTAATGTTCCAAGTTGCTATTCTATTGATTGTTTTATTTTTCTTTCTTCTTTTCTTTAATATCGTATCTCTTCTCTCACCTTCCATGTTATCAATTTCTAAGTCAGTGGACGTCGGCGTCGCAGTGGTCGTTATACTTTGTGTGTTATGTTTCTTATTTTTTAGTTTTTTGGAATCCGTTAGTTTTTTGATTCCAATATATCTCTACTACTCTCCTGAGGTTCCAATGATTTCTCCAATTCCTTCCATTGTATAGTTTTACCGTTCACCGTTAATTTCTGATATCCTGTTCTGGCCTTGTTTCCTTTCTCATTTTCCTTCTTTGCCAGTTGTCTAATCTTACCCTGGATCTGCCTTTCCTTCACTGTCATGTCGTTGTCTATGTAAATTTCACTTCCTCTCAGTTTATTCTTGCTCCTCATAACTTTCATTTTTTCGTCCCAATTTTGTACCTTTGCTACTACTGCCATTCTCCCTTCAACTTTTCCTATCTCGAATGCCTCTATTATTTTCACGTTTATTCCCATTTTATCCATTAGCAATTTACATACACCTTCCATTAGATTACCCTCTCTATTCGTTCCCATTCCTTTTAACACTATATTGTTCTTTCTTCTTGCCTTTTCTTGGTTTTCAATAGTATTTTCCATAGCTTCTATTCTTTGTGTTAGTTCCTTTTTCTCCTTCTCCCAAGTTACCTGTTTGATCCTTATCTCTTCCTGTATTCCTCTCATTTCCTCTTTCATCTTCATTATCTCTTCTTTGTTTTCTTTAAAACCTGCTCTCATCTCACTTCTCATGCCTTCGATGGCTCTCACTATTTCATGTGTTCCCATTTCTGTGGTATCAGTCTCTTCCCTTCTTGCGATTGGTGATCTCGCTGTTTTCTTGCTCAAATGAAAGATGCTTTGTTGATCTTCGGTTTCCTCTTCCTTGCTCGCTTGCCTTTTCAGACTAAAGTAAGATGTTATTCGACTGTCGCTATATGTTCTGTCTCTAAATTTTCTGTCGTTTTCTCTGCTCATTAATATTTTTCTTTTTTATTTTTAATATCCAATCGCTATAGGCAACCCACCGTGCAGCTTGCAAATTTTATTAACATCTCAACTTTGTACTTGTTGTTAGACAACCCAACGCACAGCCTAAAATTACTATTTATAAACCCAATTTCAAATCTTATCCTTATTTTATTCCTGTTTTACACCAATTTTTTTTTTGCGTCAATACGAGCACCCGAATCAACTTCTAGGAGGCAGTCGTATTACAATACATTCGATCAAAATTAAAGGATACTTGAAGTTAACCTCAAAAATTTTTGATTACGTGTTTTCCTTCTGCTGTCTTCCTCGTATGAATTTGCGTTCCACCAACGATTTACCTACTTCTGCTACCCTTAAACTCTCCAATTATCACATCCAAATCAAATTAGACCTCTTCAATTTTTCATTAATTGCCAATAATTAACTAGGTCAACTTCGTTCTACTATGCACAGGACCGGCTTTTCTACTCTCCTCCTCCTCCAAAATAAATCGAAAACACGATTTCAGTCACGAGTACCACCGAAAAACGCCAGTTGCGATGAAAGGGACAAAGGGCTGATGGCTGAACCTCTCCACGGTTCACTCGGGCGACCATTTTGTTCCGAAGCCGCGATCGCTCGCAAAATAGGGTTTTGTAAGCGGTCCCAAAATGTCGGAAAGACTTCGAACCCACGGACCTAAACAGTGAGGAGCCTACAACCATTGAGAAGGTCTGTTGATGCTGCATGAGGGATGCGGCTCTAATCGCACCCCGAAATTCATATTCAAAGAATCCAAGGGTGCAGTGGGACCAGGGCGCCGCCCCGCGACTTTTTTTTTTAAAGAAAAGGTCATTAAAAGTTAGATCCACCGGTCGAGGCTAGGTTAGTGTTAGGAATCGACTTTTATGTAAAGAGAGGATCATTATTAAAAGGTAGATCCCGGTTGAGTCTAGGTTAGTGTAAGGAAACGACTTTTTTTTTTAAAGTGAAGGTCATTAAAAGGTAGATCCACCGATGGAGGCTAGGTTACTGATAGGAATCGACTTTTATTTAAAGAGAGGGTCATTATTAAAAGGTAGATCCCGGTTGAGGCTTTAGTGTTAGGAAACGAATTTTTTTTAAAGAGAATGTCATTAAAAGTTAGATCCACTGGTCGAGGCTAGGTTAGTCGTAGGAATCGACTTTTATTTAAAGAGAGGAACATTATTAAAAGGTAGATCCAGGTTGAGGCTAGGTTTTATCAATAACCTAGGCACCTAGGGATAATCAAGAGGATCATTATTGAATGGTAGATCCCGGTTGAGGCTAGGTTAGTGTTAGGAAACGACTTTTTTTAAAAGAGAAGGTCATTAAAAGGTACATCCACCGGTATACCCGGGGATACCCCCTTACTGGTAGCAATAACTGCGGGCAAAAGGGAAGCGATACAGGGTGGATGATAAAACAAAAAATTCGAAATTATTACTGTTTCCAAAATCCAAACCTGGAATTATTTTTTTACATGTGAAATTTTTGTTTTAATTATTATTGGTCAACATATTAGGATGAATTTCAGAAATTTATTAAATAGTCTGAAAATGTTGTAAATGTTTTTAGAAAAAAAAGGAATGTATTAACAAGATTCCCACTGTCGCTCCACCCTGTGAGGCCGAAGGCCGAACAACCACATCCGACACTCACAGGGGGTGAAGGCGGCCGAAGGCCGCAGAACCGCCTAGTTATTAAATAAAGCACTGAAGAAACGTGGAATAGTCAGAAAGTGGACTTCTCAAATTTGCAATTTTTTTGGTTAAAAGGTAAATTCATGTAAAAGCGACAAACAGTGGGATCAAAAATCAAAGGAGTTAATTTTTATAGGATATGTGAGTGATACACAGGATTATCGTTGCATCAACCGACAAAGGAAAAAATTTAAAGTACATCTAGCATCAAGCGAAGGATGTTTCAAGTGACGATACCAGGTATTGAGAAGTCCAATTTCTGACTATTCCAAGTTTCTTCAGTGTTTTATTTAATAATGTAAATTTATTGTAACAATTCATATTTATTAATTATATCCATAATATTATAAGAGCTTTGTTGGTTAAAAACACAATGTACGTCAATTTTAGGTTATATGTCAATCAGAAGCAGCTGTCAAATGATTTTATCCAATACCTGCAAGTAAAATAGCTTTTACGTTGACATTTTTAAGCAACCAAAGTGGACTTTTATTCACTAGTGAGCGAAAGTGAAGTTTTCGCTCACTAATGAATAAAATGTTTCTATAGCCGGCGAAATCCAATTTACCCACAATAATTTCGAGATGAAAGTTTATAGAATTTATTTAAAGAGATTTAATATGCAAATTAATAACACCTACATTTCCATGAAAATTAATGGCACCTGATGATAATTTTGATAACACGGAATCCGTAATATCGGTAATATTTATCTTGGTTAAAGGCCGTGTGACACTTGTGTAAATTTTGTACAAAATTTATACAAATGTCACACGGCCTTAACTCATCACAGCGGCAACCTCCAGATATACCGAATAATAAAACAACCTAGAAAGGTACAAAAATGTAATGAAATTAAAAATTCAGTATTATATTACAAAAATACCTTCATCATCAAATATTTATCGTTGGGTGCATCTGTTAAAAATTGTTCAATATGTTGCCTTTCAAAATTTTTCGCTTTTTTCTGGCTTTTGGGTCCGTCGTCCTTGTGATTTTAGATAAATTATCAGTTTGAAAAATTTGGATATGTCCACATTTTCGTGTAGTATAATTAAGGTCGATTTTAACATTGAATACCTACTCCACATAATAGATGATATTTTATATGTTTTTCCCAAACCAAAAAAATAAGCAAGCACGATGTCTTCATTAACTCCTTAGAATTAACTCCACCAACACCACATGTTCTGTTCGCCATTTTTTATCAAATTTTTGGAACTCTTGATGGTATGTTTTCATAGACTCGATGGTAGTAGGTGGTAAGTTGCACTTTTGCTTCTGCCTTGATGCACTCAGGTACATAATACTGTTTCACAACTAGTCATATTTCAATAAATTAATAATTGTAAAGAGCGAAATTATAAGATCATTAACTTATAGCGTCTCTAGTTACATAACAATGCCTTATTTACGATGATAACTAGAGTGTGGAATTTATGCACTAAAAAGTACCAAATATATGCACATACATATGCAGCAATAAATGTCTGAAATATGCACGTATATGTTTTAAAAATAAAAGATTATGCAGTAAAAAAACAAAAACGTAACCCAAAAGTAACTAACCAGCAGTAAAATTTGGCACGGAAATATTTTTATTTTAAATAATAAATAAAAATAATTTTTAAAAAAATTTTAATTTGTAAATATTTTATAAAACTTTTTTTAAAACTTTTTTTAAAACTTTTTTTAAAAGTTTTCTTAAACTTTTTTTATGGAGAAGGCAAAGGGAAACCACCCCATTAACATTTCCCTAGTAAAGTCTTTCTGGCTTAGCCAGGAAGATCGCCTACGTCTAAAGAAGATATGGCACTAAGAAGAAGAAGAAACTTTTTTTAAAAGTTTTCTTTAACTTTTTTTTTAATTCTTTCAATTGGGTTTGAAAAAGTAACTAAAGTAACCAAAATTTGAGAAAAGTAACTTAAAGTAACAGAATAAAAAAAAAAGTAACCATTTATTAAAAAAGTAGCCAGCGAGCACCCTTTTGAAGCCGTGTATAGGACGCGATTTTTTTTGCAAAGCTGTTCTTTTTAAAGATATTTTTGCAAAGTTTATCTTTTTAAAGGGGATTAAATTATGTTGTCAGAACATTTTTAAATAATATTTTCTTCAAGTTAAGAAAATTATGAAAAATATGCACTTATATGTCTTAAAAATAAAAACATATGAAATATGCAGTAAAAATAAAAACATATCAAATATGCACTATCAAATTTTGGTTTTAAACTTTAAAGTTTTAGAAACGGATAGATACAATTTTTTACGACTCTAGGAACAAGCAACGAAAATATGTATTTACATATAATTCCATACTCTAATGATAACCAAAGCGACCAAAGCAATCTATGCTGTAAAATCGCAGTATTTTATTAAAACTCAACCAAAAGTCTAGAGTGTCAAATTGATTACTGTCACAAGCAATATTATAATTATGTAATTTAAATTTTTGATTTTGAAATTTTCATTTTACTTGCAGGTATTGGATAAAATGTTGTATGCCACTCTTGAGTAAAGATATTTTTATCCACTTACGGAAGATAGCACACTCGGCGTTGCCTCGCGTGCTAAACTTTCCGTTCATGGATAAAAATTGTCTTTACTCACTAGTCCCATAAATAACTATTATATGTGTACATTCAAGGTATATTCGAACAAAAAAATTCAATTTTGCATTCGTTTAAAAAAAATTTTTTCTCCAAATTGGCTGACTTTAGAAACGTTAAATTTTGATTTTTATTACGTGCTAATTTCACACTACGCCCTTTTTCCCTCGATCACGTAATAAAGGTTATGACACTTAAGGAAAGCACTCAACTAACTCAGTGGTTTTCGGCGTAGATTCTTTAATTACTAAAATTACGGGAAAAAGTGTTATGGCATAGTGTCGCTGGTTACTATTTACAATGCTCGACTGATAACCCCGATTTTGTGGAGTTACTAAAGGCGCCACTCTGTTAAGTTTAATTCCGGACCGCCCCTGATCTTAATTGCTTGGATCGGTAAACGATGTAACAGAGAACACGGTTTATCCCCTTTATCCACGCACGGCTGTTGGTATGGAATTAATAGTTTTTGTAGGTAATGAATAAAAATTGTTTAGTGAAAAGATTAGATGTAACTTATCAAGGGACGATGGACTATCGTAAATCTATCGAGTCTCACAATATGGAATATCCTGTAAAAGAAATATCGTAACACAGTTACGCAATAAAAACAAATGAAAACTGGAAAACAAATATATAATAATAAGATAACTTCAAAATACAAACTTACTTACATTCAATGCCAAAAGCACTGATCAATACTAATAATAAAACCTATCAAAATTATTCGAGCTCGATGCAAAGCTAAGTTTTCTTAATGCTAATAAAATAATGATTTTTAATGATTTGAGTAACTGACTGATTAATCTTTATATCAAAGTAAAATTCCCTTAATTTCAATAAAAATCCCCCAAAATTTACCATAGACAAAATTAGAATTATTAATTAAATTTATGACGATTTGAATTACAACCCTATTCTTTAATTTCTGAACTTAAAACCCAGATTTTGTCAGCTACTCGCATCCATATATTTCTAATGAAGTATATGTAATGAATTAGTACAAAACTTGAATAAACTTAGGCAAACTTTAAATAACCTAACAACAATTAAATAAACTTCACACCGATTCTTGAAAATTATGTGTTTTTTAAAAATAACAAATTATCACTTACTATGGCTGGATACAGGTGTCTTACACAATGATTCACTCGTTGTGGATATTCCTTGACTGCAATAGATTTGATAGTGTCGGTCCTTGATTTGATTGATGAAATGGCTCCTTGGCCCCAAAAGATGTTAAATACGGTGTTTGAACTTTATGATGGTTTCACACGAATTATTAATTTAAATGTGTATAATATGAATGAACTCCCAACTTAATAATTTTTATCAGATAAAATAATGTTCATTCGCTTTGGATAAGTTCTACTTGACCAAATTAATCACTATGGTGATTTTTTACGTCGTCGAAATTATAATATTACGCACGTAATTTTGTGGATTCCTTATGAACTTTAGGTCAGAATCTTAATAAATCGAAGGACTTAAAAGAATTTGAAATCAAAGATCGCTTTACTTGCACCCCTGGGCCACGACGATGTTTCAAACATAAACATTTAATTCACCTTAAACCGTATAATCCCGCTAATTCGCGTTAAACTTGCATCGAGAACTAATTTTCTAATTATTCTGGATGACTAAAACTTAATAACTTCGATTCTTCCAGACGCTAAATGTTCTTAATAAATATAATTAACGATCGGCTTTATACACTCTTAAAATAAACGTGATAAGTTCAATAGTTTATTAACGAAATTCACTACTTTAACACTCGAAATAATGTCTTTATTCACTAATAATTTCTATTATTACTTTTGATTCGACTACCGATTTAGATGTTCTTGGTGTATCCAATACTTATAAAATAATTTTTTACAAGTACTGACCGTCGAATCTTTAACTATTTTTGACCCGAAAACTTAGATGTTAAACGTTTTACAAAGTGATCTCCCAAATTAGGTACGTCTTACTTGATCAGAACCACTTTGTCGAGTACTTTAACTGTGTTTGACCCGAAAACTTAGATGTTAAACGTTTTACAAAGTGATCTCCCACGTTAGATACGTCTTACTTGAGCAGAACCACTTTGTCGAGTGAGTCGATCTGCCTGTTCCCTTCTACTCGTTAACATAAATTTCCTAATTTTTAGGAAGGGTCCCATCCAATAAGAGGTCTCATTTTGGGTTTCCCTCTTCCTTTTTTTCTAATCACTCCCCCAATTTTTATGATTTCTTAAAACCTATTAATGAGTTTGTGAATAATAGATATACGTGCTTTTTGGTAATTTTAAACGCGACATTGTGACGCTCGGTACTTTTTGATAAACAGTTCACAAGCACTCGTGCCCGTCCCAATGACTTAACTCACAGCCGCTTCTTTGTTCCCTTCTCTGAAAAAGCCATAAAACTCGAGACCGGCTTAACTAAATAATATTAGTTTTCCCAAAACTAGGCCTATAATTGCTTTTTGGATCTCGTTTTATTATTTGCAGCTGTACTTGACTAAAAATATCATTTTACTTTTGACCATGATGTTGACATTTAATTTAGTAATCCCATAAAATCTAGTATTTATTATTTAACGGAAAAATACTCATGTCTCGATGAATAACCACTCTATTTGATAAATACGAGGTACAACTACGAAATTTTTGTACAAACCCGATTTAAAAACATATTATTCTAGACTAAAATTGTCTTTAGTCGGCGTATGTAAAAATCACGTCACATTTTGAAGAGTTCTAATTGGCTTCTATAAGGTGTATTGGTTTTGGTGCAGATCTATGACTGCCAAGGTTGGCCTGCCCTTGTTAGTAACGGTAGCTTTGTTGCAGGGTACTCTATGGCGTTCAAATAACCACTCCCAAATTAAATCAGAAGAAATAGAATTCAAGTTGGAAGATTTGTACCATCATTCCATTAACATTCAAGAAGACAGTTCAGTTCACCGTCGTAAAACAAAAGCAAGTGCTAAACCGCATATGCGTGAAATTTCTAAATATAACTCTGGTAAGAAAAAGTTTAAGTGTGAAATTTGCGACTACCGATCTGCATACAAGGGACATTTAAACGATCATTTAAAAACTCACACAGGCGAAAAAGCGTTCAAGTGTGAAATTTGTGACTATAAATGTGCACATAAGGGACATTTAAAATCTCATTTAAAAACTCATACAAGCGAAAAAAAGTTCAAGTGTGAAATGTGCGAATACCGATTTGCACAAAAAGAAAATTTAAAAAATCATTTCAAAACTCATACTGGCGAAAAAGAGTTCAAGTGTGAAATTTGCGAATACCGATCTGCACATAAGTGTAATTTAAAAACACATTTAAAAACTCATACAGGCGAAAAAGAGTTTAAGTGTGAAATTTGTGACTACCGATTTGCACATATAGGAAATTTAAAAAATCATTTAAAAACTCATACAGGCGAAAAAGAGTTCAAGTGTGAAATTTGTGACTATAAATGTGCACATAAGAATAGTTTAAAATCTCATTTAAAAACTCATATTGGCGAAAAAGAGTTCAAGTGTGAAATTTGCGAATACCGATTTGCACATAAGAGTAATTTAAAAAATCATTTAAAAACTCATACTGGCGAAAAAGAGTTCAAGTGTGAAATTTGTGACTATAAATGTGCACGTAATGATAATTTAAAATCTCATTTAAAAACTCATACAGGCGAAAAAGAGTTCAAGTGTGAAATTTGTGACTATAAATGTGCACGTAAAGAACATTTAAAAAATCATTTTAAAACTCATACTGGCGAAAAAGAGTTCAAGTGTGAAATTTGTGACTATAAATGTGCACGTAATGATAATTTAAAATCTCATTTAAAAACTCATACAGGCGAAAAAGAGTTCAAGTGTGAAATTTGTGACTATAAATGTGCACTTAAGGGTAATTTAAAAACTCATTTAAAAACTCATACAGGCGACAAAGAGTTCAAGTGTGAAATTTGTGACTATAAATGTGCACATAAGAATAGTTTAAAATCTCATTTAAAAACTCATATTGGCGAAAAAGAGTTCAAGTGTGAAATTTGCGAATACCGATTTGCACATAAGAGTAATTTAAAAAATCATTTAAAAACTCATACAGGCGAAAAAGAGTTCAAGTGTGAAATTTGTGACTATAAATGTGCACGTAAAGAACATTAAAAAAATCATTTTAAAACTCATACTGGCGAAAAAGAGTTCAAGTGTGAAATTTGTGACTATAAATGTGCACGTAATGATAATTTAAAATCTCATTTAAAAACTCATACAGGCGAAAAAGAGTTCAAGTGTGAAATTTGTGACTATAAATGTGCACGTAAAGAACATTTAAAAAATCATTTTAAAACTCATACAGGCGAAAAAGAGTTCAAGTGTGAAATTTGTGACTATAAATGTGCACTTAAGGGTAATTTAAAAACTCATTTAAAAACTCATACAGGCGACAAAGAGTTCAAGTGTGAAATTTGTGACTATAAATGTGCACATAAGAATAGTTTAAAATCTCATTTAAAAACTCATATTGGCGAAAAAGAGTTCAAGTGTGAAATTTGCGAATACCGATTTGCACATAAGAGTAATTTAAAAAATCATTTAAAAACTCATACTGGCGAAAAAGAGTTCAAGTGTGAAATTTGTGACTATAAATGTGCACTTAAGGGTAATTTAAAATCTCATTTAAAAACTCATACAGGCGAAAAAAAGTTCAAGTGTGAAATTTGTGACTATAAATGTGCACATAGGAATAGTTTAAAAAATCATTTGAAAACTCATACAAGTGGAACAGCGTTTAAGACTAATCCTTAAGAATATAATGTCATTTTCCCTCTTATTACATTTAGAATTTATTAGATTTAGAATTTAGGTTTCGAAGTAAGATAGAATATTACAGTTTATAAATGATTAAGACATTTCAAGATAAGTTTTAAAGTAGCGATTACTTAATAATTTAATAAGATAATAATTCCGTTATTAAATCAGCTCTATACAACCGAGTCTTTGATTTGAGTTTGAACCCGACCTTCCCTGAGAGAGTTTTTGTGTTCTCCACCATTCGGTTGTTTTTTATACAAAAAAAACATTACAATACATATAAAAATTTCTTTACAAATATGAAGAATTAAACACCACACAAAATTAAAATTTCAAATTTGAAGATGAGGTAATTTAATAAAAGTCAAACCTTAAAGTACTGGGGATATCTCAATGGTGGCAGCGGTGGGATATCGAATAAAATAAGAGTTCTTTTACGAATTTATACATTGAACAAAATTTATACTAATTAACTAAATAAAAATTGAAATTAAATTATACGTTATAATCCTGAGGATGGGTATTAGTAAATAAAGCCGAAACGTCGACCGACAGTTTACTTGTTTCTTTGTGCGTATCCAATATCCTGTGATTCCTGTTGTTCATACATGATTGCTGATGGAGGAGATTCCGTTGCTTTATCATTAAATTACAGTTGTTTTTATCACCATTTGGTAACCCATTACCTGTATAATATTTTGGATGCTAGTAATTTTTTAGGTCACTCATTTTTAGATATTGGAGAATTAATTCACTTAAGAATTTTGAAACAAGATTTTGGGGAAGAAAAATTTAAAAGGTACCTACCTAAAGTTTTTCAATTGATTTTGATTATAACTTTTTTCCTGTATTTGTTTTTTTAGGGAGGCGGTCGGAGCATAGTGGTCACGAGAGTTGACTACGAAAGCTAAATACCCGGTTCGAATCCGGTTGAAGTAAGAACTTTATTCTGGCCGCTTCTCTGGCCCTCCAGGTTGGAGGTTCTACGTCGGGCTTGCTCCTCGTCGTAGGTAAAAAATGTAAAATTCTAGCAAAAGCCAATTTGGCGTTTGAGAACCGGGAAGCTGCATATTGCAGTATGAACCGGATATAGATAGATGTATTTGTTTGTTGGTTGATTTGATTTAATGGTATCTAGTTAGATACACTTGAAAGGAATTCCTGGTTATAAATTGCATTTTATGAGTTAAAATCCCATAACTGAGGTGTTGATTTTTATAATTAATTTGTTAGTAATTCCTCCTGCTGAGGAATTCTCATTTATTTTGAGTCTTTTATTACAGTGGTAGTAGAGGACAATATTTATTGAATGTGTTTATATTCGATGCATTCGGAAAATTTCCAATGTGATTGAAGTCCAGCATAAATTAATCTCAAAACATTTTTATTATCTTTTAAGTTAAAAAGTTCCATTAAGATATAGCCCTAATTTGTGAAGAAATTTTATTTTACATTTCAGTTTAAAAGATTTATGATCTTTTTTGTATAAAACCAACTAAGGTCCGGGTAGCCAAATGGTCGAGAGCAACAAAAATTCTCTCAATTGAGTAAAATATCAACTTTAAGATCATTTCATAACGTTGCTACAACATAATCTATCCTCGGAGACGCAACCCCTAATGAGAGGCTTGACGAAAACAAAGACCAGAGTCTCTCGCTATCTTCTGGAGAAAATCTCTCCAGTTTATGTAGCTACGATGTTAATAGACTAGCCCTCGATTCTTTGCGGAAGAAGGCCATGGATTCTAAAAAAACAAAAGTAGTTTGGGGACACTCAAATAAAACGCAGGTGGTGATATATTGCTATAATAGACCAAAAATAATGGATATATGTAGTCATAATTGCAATATAGTCAAAACTCTCTAAATCGATCTCACTTTAATTCGAATTATATTCTCTAAATCGAATTATTTATTTGGCACGTCCAACTAACTTACCATCCAATTCTTACTCTCTAACTCGAATTCCCCCTAATTCGAACAAATTTTAATACATTATGATAATTCGATTTAGAGAGTTTTGACTATAATTGCAAAACAATTCACGCAGTACAAATAAAAGCCCACCACCAAAGACCACCGCCCCCTTTCCTGAGCATAAATCTTTATAGCGCCCCCCATTACAAAAAAAGGTCATAAAGAAAATGGTGTTATTTCCACCGCCCCCCCCCCGACCACACCTGAACGCTCCCCCAAATTCTTTCAAGCAAAACTGGACCATCCAGATAATAAAAGATTCCCCTCAAGCGATCCATCTTCCAACGGAGAACGAAGTTTGTAGATTAGGATCTGGTTCAGGGCCGTATATACGGGGGGTCGACCCCCCCCCATGGGAGAGTAAGATTAAAAAAAGGGTCTTAAAATTTTTTGGGGCGCGAAAACCCCTCCATGGCATAGAAAAAACTTTTTTTTTCGGAGAACCCATGACTAATGTTTAGCTACGGCCCTGATCTTGTTGTCAAAACATCAACTCAAAAGACTGCAACCGTAGGGAATCGGAAATAGTCGTGAGACTACGTAGAGCTTGTGCGCATGAAAGAGTCTCTTCTGTTTTTGCTCTCCAGAAGCAAATACAGGAGCTCAAAAACACTACACGACAGCCGGACTACTTGTCTAAAACGACTTGGCACGAAGAATAGTGACGTTGGACCAAAATATATTTGTTTACGCAGTATGTACTTCTACTGTCATCGCTTTTTCAAGCAAAATTTTCGTTGTTTTTCGCTACTCCTCCAGCAGTTTTTTTCCGGTTATGACAAGATTTGAAGGAGGGGTGGGGAACAACAGAACAGACGATCTGTTGGAAATGCTTTATTCGTTTTTTAACGATTTTTTATTTTTGGTGCAAGCGAAAGAATTTCAATAATTTCACTTTGATCTGTTTGTCTTCATTTTAGATTTGCGTTTCTGAAAAAAAAATTGAAAAACTGCCGCGAGTTTTGTACGACTTTTTTTAGTTATCGAATTATGTAAATAAGTTTTGTTATTTATAAAAAAAATTGCATTCGTAATTTTGCTTTTTGCCGCTATTATTGGAAGTGGCGCAGTACGGCCCTGTGTCATCTGTGCCATGACATCTGTCATATTCTAAAGGTCATCATCACACAGTGGGGCGTTAGATGGCTACCATAGGCCATAGTTATTGAATAAAATGTATTAGAATCAATTATTTTATGTATGTATCAACCATAAATTTTATTGTAAGGAGACAAAACATTTCTGCAACCTAATCTAAAAAAAAAAATGGATCAAAAGAAATTTTTTCAACATTTTAAATGTTTTGAAGAAAGCGGTGAAATTTTGCAAATTCCGTGTACTTCGATCACTAATTTTGAAATTAAAAAAGAATTGGAAGATACAAAATTCCAATTGGAAGCTTTCCAATTGCATCACTCAATTGACATCAAAGAAGAGAATCCTGTTCAGGAATTCGGCCAACCTGATATAAAAACTCGTACGGATAAGAAACGACCGTTTACATGTGAAGTGTGTGACAATAACTATACAACCAAACGTGGTTTAAAATCGCATAGGATGACCCATACCGGCGAGAAACCGTTTTCGTGTGAATCTTGTGACTATAAATGCTTCCGCAATATTGAACTGAAACTGCATATGAAGAGAGTACATTCTGATGAGAAGCTATTTACATGTGAAATTTGTAGTCATAAGTTTTCAATAAACGAAGATTTAAAACGGCATATTATAAAAATTCACCACAAAAAACGACCGTTTGCATGTGAGGTATGTGGCTATAAATTTTCACATGAAAACCAATTAATGCGGCATATGATAACCCATACTGATGAGAAGCCTTTTTCCTGTGAAATTTGTGACTCCAAATTTGCCCATAAAGGTTACTTGAAAATTCATTTACGGATTCATACAGGTGAAAAACCCTTTGCGTGTGAATTGTGCGAATATAAATCCTCGGTGAAGGAACGGCTGAGACGGCATATGGATCGGCGACACATGAGAACTCATCCAGAAACCGGGAAACGGTTTGAGTGTGAGAAGTTTGTGACGAAATTTTCACATAGGTGGCAATTAAAACAGCATAAGATTACTAATAGTGCAGAGAAACTCTTCTCATGTGAAATTTGTGGTTCTAAATTTTTCCAAAACTATCTTCTCAAAAATCATTTAAAAATTCATTCTGGTGAGAAGCCGTTTTCTTGTTTAATTTGTGGTTCGAAATTTGCCCGTAAAAGTTATTTGAAAGACCATGCAAGAGTTCACTCTGGAGAAAAACCGTTTGCTTGTGATGTGTGTGACTATAAAAGTTCAGTGAAAGAACGAACGAAACAGCATATGAGAATTCATGTGCCTGATTCTGAGAAACCGTTTGCGTGCGGATCTTGTGAGTATAAAGGTTTAAATACGAAGAAGCTGGAACTGCATATTATGAGAATGCACAGTAGCGAGAAACCGTTTGCGTGTGAATCTTGTGACTATCAGTGTTTGGGTAAACATGAATTGAAGCTGCATATTACTAGAATGCATATTGGCGAGAAACCATTTGCGTGTGAGGTCTGTGACTATAAATGTACCTTCAAGCGAGATTTGAAGCGCCACGTCATAATTCATACGAACGAAAAACCATTTAAATGTGCTATGTGTGATTATAATTCTACTGTGAAGCGAAACTTGAAAGTTCATATTATAAGGATGCATATTGCTCAAAAACCGTTTGCATGTGAATCGTGTAACTATAAATGTGTACACAATTATGAATTGAAACGGCATATGAAAACTCACATTCCAGGCCGCGCTGTACGTGTTGGCCGCCCACGTTCAAAGAAAAAATAGACAATATAATCCCCCCCATCCTAGAAGTAAATAACATCCAATATAATAATTTGCTAGAAAGCTGCTCCTTAATGACATTTATAGTTTGTTAATGTATTGCCAACTGTAATGCATTACGATTAAGTAATAATTCCACTAGAATTTGTTAAGTAGTTTTATTTCCTTCAATATTTTTTATCGGGGCTCATTTTTGCTTTTAAAAATTTTGTTAGTGTGGGAGTGCTTACATTTCTTTGGTTTTTTCGCTACTCATCTCGTAGTTTTCCCCCGATTTGGCCGAGATTTGCAGGGCGGGTGGGGGACGATGAAATAAACGATTTGTTGGAAATGCTTTTTTCGTTTTGAGAAGATACCTGCTTCGAGCCGCGCGGAGCCGAGATTTGAATTTTTTTAATCCCCTTCTCTTATTTACCAGTCGCATTTCAATTTTTTTGCTGTAATATGTTGGTCTCGATTTTAGATTTGCATTTAGATTGCGTAAAAAAGCTAAGGTGGATATAGAGCTTGCAGATCAATGTACGTTTGAATTAAATAATTTCTGGGGGTGCATTCCTACATTAATTCTAAGTGAATGGTGGATGAGTCATATTCTACCTATATAAAAATTGTAAGAATTACTAAAATACCTAGAGTGAAGTTTGACGCTGTCATTTCGACACATTCCGAAGCGAGAAAAATCGTTTCCTAACACTAACCTAAGCTCGACCGGTGAATCTCTCTTTTATTGAATCGAGTGTACCCCGAGCGGGGTCTACGACGAACTGTATTCGTGCCAAATCGGGTCTGCGCTGAAACGGCTGTTCCGGACCTGATTTTAAGTTGGGTTGGGATGACCAATCAGAGTTCGTTGCGTGTTCTAAAAAAATGATACACTGGAGCAGCGTGCTGGCGTTTTATTATTGTAACTACCAGTACTATCCACGGACGAGCAGCTCGCCAAGTTGGAAACTCAATTGTTGTGCAACTCATTACATCATCATAAACTTCTGCACTCTCTCCCGCGCTATATTGAAATGTTTCCAAAATGTCTACTGCATCATCGCCCATAATGTTCATGAGAATGGCAATTGTTTTGCCTATTTTGAGCAATTTTCATCTAGTTTTTGTGTTGACAAAATGTAAAAAGATCCATCGCGTGGAAAACCGTCATCGTTCCCCCTTTTAAAAATTACGTTTGTGGTGGTTCGATCCCACCCTACAAGCGAGTTTAGTTGACAACCTTTATTACAGGGTTTATTACAGGCGGAGGGGGTGATTTTCACAAAGAACGATTCCTTTTATATTACCTGCTAATAGTTGGAGCTCTTCAAGAAGTTGGTGTAAAATTCGTTCCTCTTCGGTTCTTCCACTTCAATATATCCCTTCTCTTGACACAATCGTTTCCAAAAGAAATCATACGATAGTGCAGCCTTCCAACTCACACAAGATGCAGCCGAGTATAAATCTTCAGGTGATAGCTGGAATAACATTTTTACTATAGTTAAGGGAAGGTAAGAGGACAATATATGAGGTATAGGAGAGGACCGAGGACGCTTCCCTGAGGAACTCAAGCATTGATTGGGTGAAGATCGGTGTAATCGTTTTCTGCTTGACTAGGAAATGTCTATTACTAATAAGATAGGATTTAAGGATCTGATAATACTGATAAGGAAGGTTAAGTTTTATTTTGTATGATAGTCTATGTGCCAGACCTTATCGAATGCTTGGCTCTTGGCTTATATATCCAAGAACGCTGCCGAGTAGTATCGTTTGTTGTTTAGGTCTCTGTTTATTATTTTGACTATGCGATGCACTTGTTCGATGGTACCATATTTTTGGCGGCAACAGAATTGATAGTTAGGTATAATGCCTCGGCCTTTATTATTAAGGAAGGCTGGATTCTAGATTCAATAATTAGGAGGCCTAAACGAGCTTTATGTAATTTATTAATTTAAAGAAAATCTGTAGAGTTTGATCTATTGATTGTGACCACATTCGGTCCCAATTTGCCGGAAGTGTATAATTGTGTGTTCAAATTCAGACATCCACTATATTTAAAATCAATTTTCCTGAATGGACGTTTGATTTCTAATTGTTTAAAGTGTAACAAAATCAAATTCATCCAATAATGATGTAAAATAAAGTTTTATAAATAACGAACCAAAATGTTGAGTACCGCTGATGAGTTAGCCACGCCATCAAGCAGCTATGAAACCATATGAAACGGTAGTCGAATGCAATTTTTTGTGGTTGATCCTGTCCAACTTGACCCAACTTAGTGAACTCGTGACAATTCAATCCTCCACGTATGAATTTAGTGCCTCTTGGTGAACCTGTATACGTGTAATCTGGTCCACAGCTTGGTTAAAAAAAGTATTCAACCTAAAAAAAATTGTAGACCACGTTTTTGATAACTTTCCAAATTTTCAGATTAATAAAACCACTGATGCTTGTATTAACTAATACAACGATATTAGAAAACCGATGACCATTACATTCATCAAATACTTTACTTTACAATACGGGAAACTCATGCACATTTTCGGCGACACAAAATCGCAGCGCCACTAGCGGCTGGAACCGTGAATTAATGCTACTTTACGAAGGTTATGTTGATTTATTAAGGGTATAGGGCTTTGTTTAAATAATAATTTAAATAAAAACTCTAATTATAACCAATACGGTTAAAATTGTACTGTAAATTATAGTAAATTACTAATTATCACCCACCAAATCTCGACAGTTTCGTTAGTATACGTCTTAAGCCAATAGGTGGCACCCTTAAAAATGTCGCCGAAAATAACAATAGAATTTGCAAGAGTTTCCCGTATTGTAAAGCAAAGTATTTGCATTCATGAATCCAATCGTAAATTTGTGTGAAAAACCTCACACCTGCGACGATGACGTCACTCTCAATCAAATTAATTACAATTTCCTACCTTAGGAATTTAAATTTGATTATTCCAAATCAAATCACACTAATTAAACGCTTGAAATGCTTCCTGGATGCTTAACTTTGATCCAGAAAAATAAAACTCGAAAATTTCGTCGATAAATTCGATGACGCCAATTTTTATACACCTGGCTGTATGTATAACTGGCTGGCACTTATTGCGTTGTAGCGGTATCCGAAACAAGGTTAATCTGTGCAGTATTACCTAAGGAAAGTAATCGTATAAAGTTATATGTGAGAGATTTTGAAATTTGAGATTTCTATTATAAAATGCATTTATTTTAAAATAAAAATGTATGAAATAAATTTAATACAATTTTATAATTTTAAGCTAATTTTTTTATTTACATCTACTGATTTCCAATGCAATACTGATCACAAAAGAAACACGCATTGTGGGTGCTTACAAATCCGAGAATAATTGAAAGATAAAGAATTTGGAGTGGGGATATCGTGTGAACAGGAACTTGGAGATGAGGAATCCCTGTGGTACTCCTGCTAGCATCGGCCTGGCGGTCGACCTTTGTCTGGAACCACCTGTTGTCCAGGTAGGAGGCGATCAATTGGACAAGTTCAAGTTTACCCCCCCACCCCCTTTCTAGCATCTTAAAAAGAAGGCCGGGTTTCCAGACCTTGTCGAACGCCTTTGCTATGTCTAGGAAGACACTGAAGGCCTTTAATCTCCCGTAATCTTTTCCACCACCATTAGGACCTGGTGGGTGGTCAAATGTCCCTGTTTGAAGCCGCACTGGGAATCGGGAATCAACCCTAGTTGGTTGATTTCGTCGCTCAGTCGGTTTAGAATTATCTTTTCAGCTATCTTGGCAAGGTTGGGGATTAATGAAATTGGCCTGTAGTTGGAAGGGTTTGAATGATTCTTGGAACGAATAAATTTTTTTGTATTCGCATTTTACTTTAACAAAACGCCACCACACGGAATAACTTCAAACTTCATTCTAGACGTATAGTAAGATTAAGATGCAATCTCCAGTGTGTTTATGAGTATTTGGTGTTTTATTTTGTGTAAATATAGTTTAAATTAAAAAAACACGATGTGAAGTATAGTAAAAGCTTGTAATTTATTGTATTTTAATTATAATTACATTAACGCCACCACACGGAATAAGTTCAAAGTCCATTCTGGACGTATTATAGTGGCGCCACCAACGGTAATATAAAACGCGAATACCCTAGCTTGTAACGAATTTTTGCATTTGTTACTTGGTTCCTCTTTAAATTGTAATTTCACATGTTTTCTAATGCAGCCCTGCATGTTTGTTTGAATTCAATCATTGCAAGCATTTTATGCATGCATTTGCGTGCTTGAACGCGGTGTAGGAATATTGAATACCATGGTATAACCATGATTGAATACCTACACAGTAACCTAATAATGATACTGTGGTGACAACGATTTCTGTTTTTCTTGCCAGTTCGTTTGTAACAAGTGGTCCGACTATCTCATGGTTTTGGTTTGATTTTGTAAGCATCAGGCTAGCAGGATACTAGGTATTTATGCGCAAACTACTACAAGTTTTTGGTGCACAAGCTGTACGAGAATATCCGACTTCACTCGTCATCAAGGATCGGTATTGCTTCGTACACCATCAGCGTCTCTCTCACGGTCCAACGTTGTGCATCTGTGAGCAGTATTCTGTATGTCGCAAGCGTTGATCAAATGTCTCGATTCTTACGAAGGCTGAGCCGTGAATTCTGAAATAAAAGGGTAGCGTGGGGGGAACTCCAATGAAACGCAGGTAACGGTAAACTGCTATAATTGACACAAATAATTGAGGGATGTTATCACTAGAGACCGGATTTTAAGCATTTTTCATTTTGTTCAATTTTATAAGCAGCTCTTTGAAATTTGAAGTCTACACGAATTACATAAAAAGAAGTAATTGGACATATACTTTTTTATGCTTTTTTTTTGAAATTTTGCTTATTTGCTTTTTTTATGCTTATTTCTTATTTTAGTGCTTTTTTAGGACTTATTTTAATAATTTCATGATATTATATCAATTAAATTCCCGTTAAACTGCTAAATGTAAAATATACTATTTTTTTAAACATATTTTAAATGATAGGAGACACCAGGACCGTAGCCAGGATTTCATTTGGGGGGGGGGGGCACTTGTAAAAAGCCATTTTCGTTATTCCGGCCGTAAAGTGAGCGGTTTACGGCCTCATTTGAGGTACGAAAAGTGCCTTTTTACGTCCTAGGGAGAAAAAAGACGAGGTAACCAATAAAAATGACTTAGTCCCGAGACACAACAAAAAGCGGTTTACACCAACTCGGCCGTAAAGTGATTTTACACCCTCGGGTGCGTTCGGGTGCCTCGGCTTCGCCTAGTCTACGAAAACCTGCCCCTCGGTTGTAAAATCTCTTTTTACGGCCTTGTGATGTAAACTACTATTTTAAAATGTAAAATTTCCGGTTGTTCCCCTTCCCATTTCTTTTTCTTTTCAACATTTCTGGGGCCCAAGTGCCCCCCCCCTGGCTACGGGCCTGGGAGACACAATTTGACAATGCAACATTTGGAACAATATTTATAAGCTCTTTTTCAGCAATAAATTAACTAATTTATTTTGAAAACTTGCAAAATACTTTTGAATAATTTGAAAAACAAATGAATTGTATGCTTTTTTTAAATAAAAGTTTATGCTTTTTTTGATCAAGTTGGTGCTTTTTTTTATCAAGTTGGTGCTTTTTTTTAGTAACATTTGGTGCTTTTTTAAGCACTTTTTTTTCATAATTACGTGCTTAATTATCCGGTCTCTAATTATTAATATAATTCTATAAAATGAGAACTATTCAAGTTATAAAACATTTCTGTATTAAAACTTACAAGTTTTTGTAAACATGAAAATCCTTAGCTTTATGTTTATGGTGAATTGTTGATCCGTTCTCCAAATTCCACACTGTTAAATTAGAAGACGTAAAAGAATTCAAATATTTTCCGCTTTTCGAAAGAAATCTATCAAAACGATCATAAAAAGGAAAAACCAGATGTTTCATCTACAAAAGATTTAGTAAAAATAAACCATCGCAATGTATTTTTAAGCAATCACGAACCATTTTACTATTAAAATAGTACACATTCAATTTCGTTTCGTCTTCATTGGTAAAAACAAACGCGTCATCAAACAGCCACTTGCTGCTCGGATTGTCAATCTCATAAATAACCTCGTTGTGTTTATTCATTTCCCAGTTTCGATGTAAAGTGTGGTTGTACCAATAGACTGCCTGCAAAAGTTAAAATATTGCAAAGTTGTACTAGTAATCTTTAAGCGACATTACCTGCCAATAGTTGTACCTCTTCAAGTGGTCGATGTAAAATTCGCTCTTCGGACCTACCATTTCGAGGTAGCCCTCCCGTTGACACAATCTTTTCCAAAAGAAATCACATGATAGGGCAGCCTTCCAACTCAAACAATAAGAAGTGGCTGAGTATAAATCGTCAGGTGATAACTGGAATAAAATTTTTTGGGCAATTTCTAACGGTAAGTGTCCAACCACGTCGAACTTGAAGGATGTTGCATCCTCTTCGTTATCACTTTGTTTCGTTGTACTTGGTTCTGTTGCCATTTTAAATTTAAAACTGAAATTACATTATTTATTTGCATATAAAAATACGTAAAAATTTAAGGCGGGAATTTGAATTACATAACCTCAATATATGGCAGTGGCGAAACTACCGGTGTTCCATGCACTGCCAGCCGTGGCACACACACACAGCTCGTATGAGATACTCAAAAATTATTATTAAAGTATAAAATACGCCAAGACGATCATTGCCTTGCAGGTAACGCAGTTGAATGCGAATGCAGGGTACCGGGTTCAAACCTGAGGAGAGTCAAACTTTCTTATGACTGCGTTACTGAATTGCCACCATTAATTTAAAAATACAGGATACAGGCACGTCTGAAGGCAATTCTAGCAAGCTACCTGATGGATGTAAAATCTTTATATGCTCAAAGTTTCTAACACTGATGCCAAAAGGATACGACTCAGATGTTGGGAAATAACAGGCCTTGGCCTATTAGAGGAGAATTCTCTAGTGAATTGCTTCTAGAAAGAAGAAGATGAAAAAGAAGATAAAATAATAGAAACCATGTACTTTATTTTCATTATTTATAAACTGCATAAATAACTACATCTAAGATCTGTCTTCTCCCCCCTCCCCCATTTTTTTCTCTTCTTCTTCAACATAGTTTAAGCCGTAAGGCTTGTTATTACCAACATCTGCCTCGTTTCCTTGGCAGTGTTAGTTCTGTGAGCATATAAAAATTTTACATCCATTAGGTAGCTTGCTAGACTTGCCTTCAGATGTGCCATGTATCCTGGTTTTTATATTAATGGTGGCAATTCACTAACCCAGGGGACCACCGGCTTAACGTGCCTTCCGAAGCACGGAGACTAGTCATAAGAAAGTTTGACTCTCCCCAGGTTTGAACCCGGTGCCCTGCATTCGCATCCAACTGCGTTAGCTGCAAGGCAATGACCGTCTCAATGCGCGTTAAAAAACAAATTGCCCATAATTTAAAAACAGTATATTGCTTACTCCAAATCCTCGCTTCCTAAGAGGATTTGGACGTCATGTTAATAGGGGAAACTGGGGGAAACCCATCGTAAAAAAGCGATTAGGGTCAATAGTTACTGCGAAGCAGCGGTGAAACCCATCATATAATTCCTGGTGACTTCAATGCGAAGCAGCATGACTAGAATTCGATCCAAACGAACGGTCTAGGTACGAGATTGAAAGACCTCTAGCGGATAGTTATCCACTAACTATCAATGCTCCTTCCAAACCCACCAACCCAGGGCCGGATTTACCAGTAGCCCCAACAGGCGATCGCCTGCGGCGTCAAAATATAAAAGGCGCAAGCCGCCAGGAATTTCCCCGTTTATGTTCAACAATCATAAAATATATTACATTCAATGAACTCCGGGACGCAAAATTGTCCCGTTTTGGAAAAATTGTCCCATCTAGAGCTTGCTTTCTTACCAAAGAAATATGGAATAAAATATTTCAAAAAGAAATATAATATTAAAATAAAATATTTCAAAAAGAAATATTTTATTGGGCAGATTTAAAAAAAGTACCCGCATGGGAAGACGTTCAAAAATCTCTGGATGTATTAATTGAAAAGAAATATATTGACTGTAATAAAGATACATAAGTTTTTGACGAATTTTCATTACTTTCTAACTACATCACATCGCAAGAAGTAACCGAATGGAATAATCTAAATGTTTAATCAGAAACTCGTTGGGTTGAAGTATTCAAACACTTTCACACCAACAATCTTCAGCATGAAAACTTTTGTATTTTAATTAAACATATAAAAGACCAGCAGGGCCGTAGATAAGGGGGGGGTTTGGGGGGTTCAAACCCCCCCCATGGCTTAAGTAATTCTAAATAATTATTACATTTAAAAAATATTTATAATGTGACCGTGCAAACAAAATAAACAATAATAAAAAAATACGACGGATAAATTCATCTATAAACTGTAAACTGAAAAAGTGAAAGTACAAAGGAATAAAAAGGGTGCTTAAGTTGGACACCCCATGGTTTTATTACTTTCACATGCACTTTTTTTAAATTTTAACATCTGTAGTATTTTCTTTAGTAAAGTTAAAAGCCCAGGATGGTCGAGGATGTCATGAATAATAAGTGGTAATAATGGAACCAAAATTCTTCATTTTTGCTTTTTTTAAATTATTAAAGTCATTTCTTAATTTTACATTTAAACAGTTTTAAAAATTTTAAATTTTTAAATTCAAATTTTTAAACAAAGTTTTATCTTTGCGTGAGGTTGGTCAAACACGAATTTTGAATTAAATTTCAAAAAACTACATATCAATCGTGTTCATTGTACCTACAATCAAGATCAAAAAGAAAATTTTCATTACTTTTATTCAGTTTAATTATTTAGTTTTCATCGTGGTGGTTACTAGACTACCCTTCGGTTTTGGGACTAAAGTGAGCTAAATTAAAATTAGGTTTAACACGTTAAACGTTAAGAAATAAATCGACCATAACTTCTTTTGTAAAATAAAATATATTATTTTTATTAACCCATATAAACCGGAAGCATCGGCAAAAGTAAACTCTCGTCAAATACACACAATGAATATAAAACCAATTATTATGGTTTCATTTGATACTTGGAAGTATTGAGATACTATTTGTACCTAATATTATTTAGTTAAAATTTTTGAATTTTATAATATTTTTTTACGTTTTCGCCGTGAGCTGTTCGTCGACTCTGAACTAGAAGTCAGCGAAAGTGCTTATTAAAATTATTGTTATTATCAATTTTGATTGAATTATATCAGATTTGGATACATAAAGGACCAATAAACGTGTTTTATGAATAAATTTGAAATTATTTGTCCAAATTAGTAAATTATTATAAAAGGAAAAGTGGTGTCGGTGTCCTTTTAAAAGGACCGGACGGTAGGGTTATCCACTACTATCTCAATTTAAAAGTTTTTCTTTTATAAATCCTGCTTTTAGTATATTTTACGGTTTTTATAGTATAATCTACATTATTAATAAGTAGAAACAGTGTTAGCTATTTTTGTTTTGAATGGCTAGAAACTTGTAAATTAGGGTGTCTTAAATTTGTAAAATAACACATGTGGCGAAACGGAAGGTCGTAAAACATTCAAATAATATGGTCATTTCTGTTTTCGAGGGGTTGCAGGTGGATTCTGTGACGATATGTGCTCGAGTAAGGTTACATTTGGATGCATTCTTCATCAGCCTTTTTCCGCCCACTGCTGGACATAAGCCTCTCCATATTATGGAGGATCTGGCCATAACTCACCACGCTGGCCAGACGGGTTGGTGAGTAGTCCGCAGATCGATTTTGGACTATAGTTGTTTTACATCCGGTGTAGCAGCTTACTAGGCTAGCATTCAGATGTGCCTGTGGCCCTGTTTTTTGTTAACGGTGGCAATTCGTCAACTCAGGGGGACCGCCGGCTTAACGTGCCCTCCGAAGCACGGAGACTTGGTCATAAGAAAGTTTGACTCTCCCCGGGTTTGAACCCAGTACCCCGCGTTCGCATCCAACTGCGTTATCTGCAAGGCAATGACCGTCTCTGCATACATTTGGATGCATATTTGTACGATATTTTGGTCGTACGTGGTCTTGCGTACACTGACGTTTAAATGAAAACAAACGCTTGAAAATGCATACGAGTGGTTATACTGGCGACGGGTTGATACGATGCGCGTCAGATTACACGTACGACATCGCATGAAATCAAACATGTTTGTTTTTTCAACGACGTCGCGTCGTACGACTTTTATTATTGTTGAGATTTGCGAAAGATCAGAATTTACTGTAACTTATAATATTTATAGCTGGTTATCATTGTAAATGTCCCTCCTTTGTTACTTACTTACTTAGAATCAACCTTTTTTTTTCTAAAATCAGTTATGTTTACAATTTTAGGAAAGCCATAAACACATTTGTGTCAAGTGGCACTCATTTATTTACGATGTTCTTTGAGTAATCACTCTGGCAGTTATTGGGGCAATTGTTATGTAATGTTACAATGGGCTGTTCCGACCCATTTTTAAGTCCAGTTAGTTTCAATTACTAACGGTAGTGACACTTAGTTATTTACGATAACACTTTAAGCCTTTTCGTCAAAAACCGGAAATACGGAATAAAATTATTCACGGAAATATATTGTTGATAGCAGGGGAGGTAGTAGGTGGTTTCCGTTACTCTAGTTTGTAAAAGAGCTATTATTACTGGTCAACGAGTACTCCATTGATAACGATTGGACAAACGTCGATGATTGGAAAAAAGAGGAGTGCCTTTTTTTAAATATCTATGACGGGGTTGCACAATCGATCCTTGAAAGAGTTCTTCGAGAATCGAGATCGTCACCACCTCGTTCAAAGTTTTGTTTAACATTAGTTGAAATTAACTATTTACTTTTTTCGGGTTTTAGACAATAAATTAGTGTAAATATTTTTTTAACGAAATTAACATAAGATCTAAAATGAAAAGGCTACATCAGTCATCTCTCTTTGGCTTTATTGAAAAACGGAAGAAAACAAATGATGGTGACAGTGTTGAAACCAAAGCGTCATCAACTACGGATGCAACAATCGACCCCTTTGTTGCTTCGACTTCTTGTAGTTTACCTTCTACCGAAACCGAAATAAATTCATCTGAATTAAGTGAAATTCCATTAGAGATAAGTGGGTCAAATCCGCTGGACATAGGAAATTTTGTGAAAAAAGTTTCTATTAATAATTTGTGCAAATTTGAAGTTCTAACTAAATGCTGGACACCTTCTGAAAACTACGTATTTCCCGTTTCTGAAAAGAGGCACCTCTCATTCCAAACGAAGTGGTTGAAAATCTATCCTTGGCTAGCTTATTCCGAAAGAGAACAGGGTGCGTTATGCAAGTTTTGCGTTCTATTTAGCCAACTATTTGGAGGAAAAGGCAGGCAAGAACTGGGAAATTTAGTTACAAAACCGTTTTTTAACTGGAAAAAGGCCAAAGAAACTTTTGAAGCGCATCAAATCAAAGACTACCACAAAACCTCATCTTTGAAAGCAGAAAATTTTGTATCTGTTATGGGTGGAAAAGTATCTGACGTTGCCAGCTTGATGGATTCGGAGAGAAAAAAACAAGCAAAGGAAAATCGAAAGAAACTAAAGCCTATTATTGAAACAATTTTGTTGTGTGGACGTCAGGAGCTGGCATTGAGGGGCACTAATGACGCAGGTCCAATCGGTTTGGAGGAACCAAATTTTAACGACGGGAACTTCAGAGCTCTGATAAGATATAGGGCACAAGGCGGCGATTCGGTTCTCAGGGATCATATTGCTTCCCAGAAATCGAATTCTAAAGCTATGTACACGAGCCCATCAGTCCAAAATGAGATTATTGAGTTGTGCGGTGATGTTATTCAACAATCTTTAATAATGAGAATAAAAAGGGCCGGATATTTTTCAATTTTAGTCGACGAGACCCAGGATGTTTCGAGAAACCAACAACTATCATTCTGTGTTAGGTATGTAGATACTGAAAATAGTGCAATAAGAGAAGACTTTATGTCTTTTCTAGTAGTGACGGATGTTACAGCAGTAGGATTAGCAAATGCGATACTATCAATTTTAAAAAACTTTGGCTTAAATTTAGATCTTCTTATCGGTCAGGGATACGACGGTGCCGCAGTCATGAGTGGTAAACATAAAGGTGTGCGAACTTTAATAAGTGAAAAATATCCTAAGGCTAAATTTGTACATTGTAGCGCCCATACTTTAAATTTAGTGATTGCTCATTCGTGCGAAATAGCAGTAATTAGAAACTGTATAGGTACAGTGAAATCTGTAGTAAACTTTTTTAGACTTTCATCACAGCGAACCCATGTGTTAAATAGTATTATAAGGGGTAGTGATAGCAAGTCTTCCAATACTTTACTTGGTCTTTGCGAAACGCGATGGACTGAAAAACATGAGTCTCTTGCACGATTTGTAGAATTATATCAATACATCATTGAAGCCCTGGAAGTTCTGCAAGAGACAAGTACCGGGGATACTGCGACTCAGGCAGTGCAACTAGCGGCTACCATAACAAAATCAGATTTTGTTATTTCACTTTTAACTTTAAATAAAATGTTTAGTTATACTATAAATTTAACAAAAACTTTACAGAAAGTGAATGTAGATTTAGTGACGTGCCTGGGTCATGTAGAACTAATAAGAAAATCAATCCAATTTTGGCGTGAGAACTGCGATGAATTCTTCAATGCCATATTCAAAAATGCAGAGCAGCTCGTATCAAATATGGGTGGCGAGATGACAATGCCTAGGGTTGTAAGGCGTCAGATTCATCGAAGTAATGTCCAGGCAGAAAATGCCGAACAATATTATTTACGAAATATTTTTATACCTTTTGTCGACCACTTTCTGGTAGAACTGAAAGATCGCTTCTCTGAACATCACAGAGCTATTTTGAACTTACAGTTGCTTTTTCCAGAAAGATGTCAAGAAATCAAGAAAGAAGCATTCAAAGATTCATGTGAATTATACGAAAAAATTTTTAATTCTTTTTCCGCAGAGCTGGATTTGTGGAAAAACAAATGGCAGGATTGTAAAGATTTGCCAAAAACTGCAATTGATACATTTTTAGCAACCGATGAAAGCTTTTTTCCAATAATTAGAAGTTTGCTGCAAATCTTATTAGCGACTCTGCCCTGCTCTACAGCCACACCGGAGAGAACTTTTTCGACCCTTCGACGACTAAAATCATGGGTAAGAAATTCAATGGCAAACGAGCGTTTAAACGGCCTTGCTCTTATGTCCGTGCATAGAGATATTCAAGTTCAACCCGAAGAAGTAATCGATAAGTTCTGCTTAAAAAACAGAAAAATGGTTTTGTGATTTTAAATTGTATTCTTTTTTATAAAAAATATAATTTTATAATTGTAATATATATTTATAGTTGAAATTGTAATTTCTGTTTAGTATTTCCTGATTACAAGAATTAAATTAAAATATGAGCATAATGCCAAGCTTTTTTTTTTTTTCCTTTTTTTTAATTGCATAAAACCCCCCCCATGGCCAATGTCTAGCTACGACCCTGAAGACCAGCACGCTGCGCCTCCAGCGTGTCATTTTTTTTAGGACATACAACGTATTCTGATTGGTCGTTGGTAGTACTAATTTAAAATCACCTCCCCCTGGCACACCAATCGAGATTTCAACCTTGGTGAACTGCCCGTCCGCGGATGGGCCTTCCAGCTAGTTGAATATATTTTATAACTTAACAAAAGTGTTTTTTTGCCAATTTACTGATGAGTGGGAACTGAGGGGGGGGGGCGTCCCGTTTTGGGCCAAAAAATAAATGGTCACGTTAGGTATGTACCTATGTAATGTATGTATGTAAAAATCTATAAAAGAATAATAATCTTGACCAATAAAATATTGCAATTTTGTTAACAAGTTATTTCTTTATGTAAATTTATGATTAACTTTTATAAGGATAATAAAATAGTAGGTATAGCGTAGCTAACCGGGGCGGACCGCCACGGGCGGCACATTTTTAGGGGCGGCATTAATAGGAAATTGGTTTAAAAAAAGATCATTCAACAATTTTTTTGGGCGGCATTAAGGGCGGCAAAAGAAATTTTTTTTTGGAAATTTTATCAATTAGGAAATAGGATTAAAAAAAAGCTCATTCAAAAACATTTTCCGCCCCGGGCGGCAAAAGTTCTAGCTACGCCACTGTATATACCTACCTAAATTGTAATTTAATCTGAGAGTAAAATACGATAGGCGCCTGAAGTTATTAGCCTGGGGCGCTAGACTAGCTAAATCCGGCCCTGCACCAACCACTGCTCTAATGAGCAGTACACAGATGATGTTCTGGATATTGCAATCTTCAAGAATGTATTTATCCAACATCAACTAAGTGTGGGCGAAGACCTTCATGCGGATCATTACCCAGTCTTCCTAACAATAGTCTGCCTTTAAAGATCACGCGCGCCTCACAATGGGGAAAATACCCTTAATAAGTATCCTTAAGTTCGAATCCTCGATTGAGGACTCCCTCGCTCATACCACGAAAACAAAGATTCGAACCTCCTCAAGGCAGAATCTCCCTCGATACCTGCTGGACCTCATCAAGGAAAAGCGTAGAGCGCATAAGGTGGTGCGGCGCACCTGGCACCCAGAGGATATTAGATATGAAACCAAAATCCGTAACAAATTGACAGCGGGGGTTGAACCATTTTTCAAACCAGAAATGGGACGAACAGTGGAATCACTCTCCTCTAAGGATCAGTCGGCTTGGCAAATGGCCAAGGCTAGAGCCAAGGCTTTAAAGGGACAAGCACCGCACTATCCCACCTCTAAAGACCTCAAATTCCTTTGCCTATGTCCCAAGGGAAAAAGGCGGAGGCATTTGCGGATGCTATAAAGAAGCAGTTTCGCCCGAACACGGTTAAGGCGAATCACCGAAAACTTCAAAACCACATCAATAAGATTAATACAGAACTGGATGAGAGACTCTCGCAGAGAGACCCTCTCCAATTCCCCCGGCTCCCTTTGACGAGGTAAAGAAGCCATTGGCGCCCGGGCATGATGGAATCACAAACCAGCCTCTTAAGAACCTGCCCAGTAAGGCCATATCGGCCCTCATGCAAATCATTAATACGACTCTCAGGTTTAAGTATTTTCCCAACGGGTGGAAACTGGCGGAAGTGATCCTAATCCCAAAACCAGGAGATCACTCCAATCCTTCAAACCTCAGGGATCTCTCGCCACTTTAGTTCAACATCCACATGCACGATATGTCTAAACCCGAGAACGCACACTGGTGACTTTCTACGCTGACGACGTTGGTCTAAAAGCAAAGTCCAGAAGTCGCAAGAGGGTGATGAAGCTCATGAGGGATGCGATAAAGACTATAGAACCCTGGCATCACTTATGGAGACTGGAAGTTAACCCCTCCAAGAGTACTGCCATTGTTTTTAGTCGAGCCTACAGGCAACCGTTCTGCTTCAAATTGAAGATGCTTGGAGAAACCATGCCTTGGAAAAGCTCAAAAAGTATCTGGGGGTCAAGCTGGAGCTAGACAAAGGGCTTTATCCATCCCATTCTGGGTAAGAAGAGCAAGCTCTCCCCCAATAACAAGATTCTCATTTTTGTTTGTTTACGATGGAAGGGAGAAAATCTTAAACAAGACACCATCAGCCCGTGCTGCTGATAGTGTGGGGTTATACCCACTAAAAACCCCCTCCTGTTGATCCACGCAGGTTTCACCTTCTGCCATTTCTTCTGCGAGCATCACGTCTTGTGCTTCTATCCATTCGGGACTTTGCTCTTCTTAATTTTATCAACAAACCGTACGATGTAAGCTCGACCTACACGGACAATCGAGCTTCCAGTTCGTCCCTTCTGCAGTTTTCCGCTTTTGTTGACATGATCTCATTGACGGCATTCGAGACCACGTTCCATTTGTCTTCCGACATCAACATCGAGCTAATAAAGTTGTTGGGTGTCAATTGTTGAATGTCATCCCACCGGGGGCAGTTGAAGAGCGTATGCTCCGCGGTGTCTTTTTCCTGGCAGTATCGGCATCCCGGGTGCAATGCATCCCGGGTCCTCACGGATGGCCATTCACCCCAAATACGCATTGAAGCAGCCATGTCCCGTTAGAACCTGTGTGAGCGTGTAGTTCATATCTCCAAATGATCTATCGATCCAAGGTCTTATAGTCGGTTTGAGGGTTCTGGTCCACGAGCCTGCAGGACTGGCTGTCCACATGGCCTGCCACCTCTCTAGAAGCATTTCCCTAGAGACGCGCCTCTCCTCGGTGGTCATGGGTGGAAGGCCGGCAAGTACTTGCAATGCCTCCTTGGACACCGTCCTGTATGCTGAGCATACCCTGAGCGCAACTGTTCTGTGTACTCTATCGAACTTGCTGCGGTAGGCTTCTATTTTCATGGATCCGTGCCACACCGGTGCACCATACAGCATGATGGAGAGCACTCTTCTCTTTGTGTACCTTGGGCCCCCCATATTTGGCATCAGTCTAGTTAGGGCTGTGGCAAGTTGTGATGCCTTCGCTGCCGTGGGCGTGGTCTCAACATGGGGGACGAAGCACATCCTCTTGTCAATATAGACTCCCAGAACTTTCATCGATTTTTCTATTTCGATTTGGTGGCCCATGACGTCTAGATGTTTAATATCGCATATCCGTTCTCCGATTGCGAGAATGCCCTTTGTTTTGTCGGGTACAATGTTTAACCCCCGGATCTCTATCCATTCAGTTATCATTTGTATCGCGTCGTGCGCCAATCGTACCAATTCCTCCGGCAGCTTTGCCGCGACCACAAGGGTGAGGTCGTCCGCGAAGCCCACGAGCTTCACCCCTTCGGGAAGGACCAGTCTCAACACCCCATCGTACATCAGGTTCCACAGAGTCGGTCCCAACACCGAACCCTGTGGAACGCCACTAGTCACCTCATGCTCCTCTCTCAGCAGCTCTTCCTCGATCTTGATGGACCTGCTGCTAAGATAACTTCTGAGCAAATCGACCAGGTATGTCGAGATACCTTTTCTGTTGAGCTCCTGGATGATAGAGGACCATCTCGCAGAATTAAATGCGTTTCTTATATCCAGGGCAACGACAAGGCACAGTTTGCGTGTCCTTCATGTGCCGGAATTCGCTGTCATTACGAATTCTTTAATTCTCAACAGGGCGTCTACTGTCGAACGACCCCTGACGAATCCATATTGGTCTTCCGAGAGACCCCCGGAGGTCTGGATCTCTTCTTGGAGCCTGCCAAGGAACACGCGCTCAAATAGCTTCCCAAGACAAGCCAAGTCCAGTGGCTTGTCCCCTTTTCGCAACAACACCAGTCTCTTTCTTCCAGATGTTCGGGAAGGTTTTCTTCTGTAGGCACACATTCAGCACCCCGAGAATGGTGTTTGGGTGCTCTTTACACAGGTGTCGGATGACTTCGGATGGTATGCCATCTGGTCCAGACGTCTTGCCGACCGACATCCTTTTCGCCGCCTCCATCAATTCTTCCATAGTGAAAGGCTGTAGACAGTTGCCACGCATCTCGACGACCGAACTGACGTCCTCCAACGGATGGGCGGGGAATAGCTATTCCACTATTTTTCTGATGCCTTTCGGCGTTAAGCCTGGGATCCCCCGTCTCGCTAGTTTACTGGTTACCAACTTGTAACCTCTACCCCACACGTCGTTATCAACTTCTTTCATTTGAAGTATCTTTATTTAGTTAAATAAAATAAAATACATTGTATTGGTAAGACTAACTAATTGGTTAGTCCGTTAATCCATAGCAAAATTTAAAATTACATATACCAATTATTAATAATAATATTTTGTTTCAGATAGTACAGGGGGAAAGAAAAAAAAAACCAGCATACGCCGGGGAAGGAATGCCATGAATGGTTGGTTCCTAAGAGATGGGTGCCGTCGCATAAATGTGTATTGTAAGGAACTAAATGGGTAAGTATTTCATTTAATTTGTAGGTCTTATTTGTTCAAGTAAATATCTTTATAGGTCAATCAAGGAAATTCGGGTCAAGAAGCCAAAATTCGTACAGGGTGGAAGAAAGAAAATATTCCATTTTCATATCTATCAAAACAGCAAGTCTTTGATAATTAACCAAAGACGTCATCATCATCAGCTAAGTCATCCGTTTATGAATTGTTGAGATTATCATCAACTTCCGCATATTTAGGTTCAATGAATGGATCCAAAAGCTCTGTCGGAGTAAGGTTGTATAAGTCATATAAGTTAACTGGAGTTTTTCCACCGTAGGAACATTCTATCGCAGCTCTCTCATCATCATACAATCCACACTCCAACAGTCTATGGATGGGGTCATCCAAAACCGGTTGAGCAAGATCAAAACGGTTTGAACATGCCCGACACGTACCATCTTCCAGCTTCCCCAACCGATGGAGAAACTTTCTGAATTCCCCGTGCCCTGTTAGTAACTGTGCGGTTTTGAAAGTCGGAGGGTTAATGAGTTTCATAGAAATTTCAGGTAAGAATTGATAGGTTACCCTACCAAATTCATACTCATCCCATCTTTTTTGCCAGATATTGTGTATTTCAGTGGAAAGTGCCTGCCTCATATGTGTTTTGTACTTAAAACCCTGCGGGTCAAAAGTTTTTCCACAAAATAAGGCAGTTCTTCCTCTCTTTAATTTCTTCCAGGCATTTAGTCGAACTATTTCCAAATCTAAGGGATGAATCCCAGCAATAACTCCAGCACCCATGGAGGATACAGAAGCATAGCCTTTGATCATAGTTCGACAGCAAATTCCATAGCAGGATAAGAGTCGCCTTTGCACTGAAATTTTATCAATTTTATCAACCCAAAATTCGCTGGCATAACCTATTATCGGAACAATAGCCCCTTTATAAATTCTTTCCATAGACTGAGAAAGGTTAATATCCCATGATGCTTTGGCCTTTCTCCTGAGGGATGAGACCAAAGTAATTGCTTTTCTACACACGTAGTTTACATGTTCTTGCATGCTTAGTTTATTATCTATCAGTAAACCTAAATATTTGAATTTATCGACAATCTCAACTTTTTTGTTATTCAATTTTATATTCCATTTGAAGTAGTTCTTCCAAATTGGCCTATGTACCATGATCTTAGTCTTCCTTTCGGAGAGATTCAGTTTCATGGACCTACACCAATTATGGAGAGAATCTATCACAAACTGGATTTTTCTACATAACTCAATTTCAGATTCCGCTTCTACAATAATGGCAACATCATCAGCGTATCCTATCTCAGTGATTCCTCTCATGCCTTTAAGTGGACCTTCGAAGAAATCATCAAGACAGGAGTTCCAAAAGAGAGGACCAAGAACCGATCCCTGCGGGCAGCCCTTAGAAATCTTTTTGAAAACTTCAGTTAAACCATTTTTCAGGGAAACTTTTCTATCCATTAGGTAGGATTTAAGAATAAGCCTCAGTCGAAGCTTAATCTTTTTCTTATTAAAAATTCTGAAAACAGCCGGCCACCATAGATTGTTGAAAGCCCCATCTATATCAAAGAATATAGATGCTAAAAACTTGCTTTTTGAAGATTTAACCTTGGTGAAGTATTCACTCAAGGCCAAACTGGTTGACTTCCCTTCTACAAATCCAAATTGTCGAGAAGAGTGAAACTGAGGACAATCTTCAAGCAATCTAGATTTAATTATTTTTTCAAGAATTTTTCCCATTACAGGAAGAAGAGTAATGGGTCTGTAATTATTTATGATTCCGGGGTCTTCCTTAGGATTTTTAGTTATGATCCTAAGTTCTCCAGTTTGCCAGAAAACCGGAAAATAGCCTAATTTCAAACATGCGTTAAGAATATTCAGGATTATAGGCCTGATAACAATATAGACCTTCTTAAGGAAGGATCCCTGTATGTTATCTGGACCAGGAGCTTTCTTAGCTTGGGTGTTTTGAACAAGGATATCTAGCTCTGCCACATCCACAGGTCTTACGTTCTCCATATTCTCCCCTCCCCCCAATGAGTCGAAGTCCGACCTCATGATTTGGTGATCCATCGTTGCATCAGTACTCTTATCATCATCCGGGAGAAGTTTGTCTAATAGGAATTTCAAATTCTGGGCAGGCGTCATTGTTTCGACACCCTTGTCATCAAGGAAAGAGGTTAGAACATTTCTCCTCTTGAATTTTCCCGCAGCTAGTTTGTATGTTATCCCCCATGGGTTTTCTGGTAAATCATTCTCAACAAATTTTTTCCAGCTGTTTTCCCTAGCTAGTTTTAAAGTTTTCATAAATCTATCTTTGTGGATAATCATTGTGTCATAAAGGGCTTGTTTTTGTTCCGAGATTTTACATTTGTAAAGAAGATTTTTCTTATCAAGAAATTTCCTTCGTGATCTCTCAACATTATCAGTCCACCAATCTGGTCTCCCAATATATGTTTTTTTAAACCGAGCATGTTTTGAAATAAGATCTTGAAGAGACTTATTCATATCTACCACTAGCGACTCGATTTCTTCTTTTCTACTAAGATTTTCAGAGATTGCAACATTGGAATTAACCCAAGGATGAAGGACTCTTTCCACCGTTTCAATTGGAATAGTATCTGGGTTTCTAATTTTGATGTGGTTACCTTCAACACCTTCTACCCTCCCTATAGAAAAATAGATGGCTTTGTGGTCTGAAATACCTACCCTCTCCATCATTTCCCAATTATGGGTTTCCGGAATAGAGCAGACTGTCCCAAGGGTAAGATCAATATTACTTGACCCCCCCCCTTTCGTTCTCATAAGACATTTTCCTACAGGGCCGGTTGAAAATATGCAGGTTAAATTGGAAGATAAACTCTTCCAATTTCAAGGCACGCTCGTCAGCTTCCTTAACATCGAACCAAAGTTTGGATCTACAGTTGAAATCTCCACAAAGATAGATTCTATACCCCCTGAATTGCAGAAGCGTTCTTCTAATTTCGAAAAGAGCAAGGTCTATATCCACTGAAGGTGGCATATAGGCTCCTATGATAATGATAGGCTTCTTTGACCTGAAAGTTAATGAAGTGACCGTGTGATATATACTTGAAGAATGCCTAAGGAAATTAAAAGTAAAATCGTTCCCAATAGAATTATTTAATATAACACAAGTAGAGAATTTATCTCTACTTAATGCTGCTAATTGCATGTTCGGAAAGTAAGGGAGTCTGAAGGACCCCTCTGAACTAAAACAATAGGGATCTTGAAATATCCCTATTCCAAATTTTTCATCGGCCATCAAGCGTTGGGCATCCGCTGTGGCGGCCTCTGAATTCCTAAGATTGATATGGATAATTTTGAAGAAATTATCCATCAGAAACGTCATGATTTAGGATTGAACGGCAGTAAGCCTCCAATCTTGAATTATAAACTCTACAACTTGCGGCAGCTGTAGAGTGCCCGGAAGCTGCGTATTTAGCCCTTACGCAGTTAACACATTTATGCTTAGCAGCATCCTCTTTTACAGAGCAGTCATTCGTTCCATGCTCCGTGGATGTGCAATAGGAGCATGTCTTGACTGATTTACAGAATTTCGCGGTGTGTCCAAACCTTTGACAGTTGTAACACCTAACAATATTAATGTAATCAGTTACTGCATAGTAACCCCAAGCGACGCTGATTTTTTCATTTCTAGTTACCCTTTCTCTCATGAGAGGATGTACTTCCAACACCCATTTATTTGATGGTTTATTTCTCGAGGCCACAAGGTTTATGCTTCTACACCAGTTCTGTCCAGTTTTCTCGATTATGTCGCCAAATCTTAATTTAAAGGAGTCCATTATGTCTTCTTTTGTAAAGATTTTATCTACTCCATTTATCGCTATGTTGGGCCATTTTTCTTCATGAGCTTTCGCCACTAATCCTTGTTCGCATACCACATCGTTATTAACTAAATTAAAAATTTCTTTACTAGAGGATTCGATTAGTAAACCCTTGTTCTTCAATTTTATTATTTTTTCTGGAATAAAGTTCATACCAAACGTAGTAACCGGGAGCCTCATCAATCTTTTGAGGGTGTCATCTGAATTGGTTGCATTAACACATTCCGATGGATGAATCATAATTTTATATTTGGTGCCTGTATTTGCTTTTTCAGCTGTTCTAATTCCTGCTTTCTTCTTAACAGCCGCGAGGTAGTCAAAAGGTGGGTTTGCCACTTTATTAGTAGCCGGGCCAACATTCGTTCCATCTCTTCCGTCTTTGATCAGTTCTTTCTCCACAAGTTCAGGGAGGTTGCCAAGGCGAAGACTTTTCCTAGGTGCTGGTATTGGAATGGTTCTGATACTTCTATCAATATTGTCAATTTTCTGAACCAAAACGTTCATATCTTCATTGCAGATTTTTTTAACCAATTTTCCGTTTGATGATTCCATAGTTTGATTATTATCGATTTTCCCCGCCGTTCGAATAACTTTTCTCATTACTCTATTCATTTCTCGATTGCTGTTCAATAATTTGTGAATGAGTCCTTCTCTTACCGCTTTCGAGTCTTTGCTTTTATTGATGAAAAGTATCATTTCCTCAATAACGTCACTGAAATTGTTCGTCATATCGTCAATTTCCCTATGAATTTTCTCTTCTTCACTTCCTTCATTGATATCAGACTCCTTTCTCATGGTGTTAATCATATCTACCACCTCCTGTTGAGTATTTGCCATTGGTTCATTATTACAACTAATTGAAGCTTCATTATTATTGTTTCCCTCCTGGGAGACGTCCCTTACCGTTTTTGAGACCAAAGTCGAACTACCCACGTCATCGTCCATAAAATCTTCGAAAGAGTTCCTTCTGTCTCTTTTCTTACTGAGCTGTAGATTAGAATTTTCTGTGTCTGAATTATCAGAATCAATTAGACAATTTTTTCTTTTCTTATTAGTGTCATTAACGATTGTGTTCCTTTTCTTCACCTTTTTCGAAGTGGTTCTTTTTTTGTTTATACTCTTCCTTTTTCTGAGGTTTTCGACTAGTGTCCAATCTTCTTCTCGATCTTCCAATCCAGATTTTCCTAATGCAGCCTCCGCGCCATCCGGTTTGACTGATGGTAGGCGCATTAAGTGAGATTCATTATCGGTTTTCTCAGTTATGATTCCATTATCTGAGTTGATGTGCAGATCAGTCTGAATAGTGGATTCATTTCTGAAGGGGAATACTGCTGAACTCCCTCCGGGCACTGCACTGAGTGCTGCCATGAGATTATCCCGCAGACATCGCACGTCCTCATCCATTTCCCCACTATTCGTTCCTTTCTGCAACATAACATTGCTTAATACCTTGATTGCATTATTGACGTCCATATCCATGCTTGAATTTGATTCGCCCATACAATTTTTAATCGCTTATAATCTTCTATCAACTTTTATCAACTTCTTTCAAGATTTCTTCCCAGCACTTTCTTTGGCTCAGCATTATAGCTTTGCGAAGTTCTTTTCGTTTGTTTGCGTATACGTCGTCTACGCCAACGTTGCCCAATCTATGCTGCCTTTGCATCTTCCTCCTTGCTGCAATGCAACTTCTTCCCAGTGCCGCTATCTCGTCGTTCCACCAGTATACATTCTTGCGTTTGGTGTTATTTCTGCGTAGCATGCACGAGTCGCACAAGGACGTCATTATTTCCACTAGTTCTTCATGTGTATTTGGGTGCATCCGATCCCGGTTATTTAAGATAGCTGCTTCGAGTCTTTCGATGTTTCACCGTCCATCCGTTTCTTCTTTTTTCGTATCCGGTCTAAGTTTTCCGGGAGATCTGGTATTCTATGTACCTGTGGTCGCTGCCGCTCTCCACATTCACGAGAACTCTCCAGTACTCCAGCCTCCTTTGGATTGCTAGGGAGGCGAAAGTAACATCAATCACTGACTCCGAGGCTTCTCTTCGCTCTGCTGCATCTCTTGTATACGTAGCGATGTTGCCCACGTTGCATACTTCCATCTGTGCAGATGCCGCTGCTTCCGAAAAAAGGATTCCCCTTTTATCCGTCTTACTAGAGCCCCATTCTCCATGATGCTTTGCGTTAAAGTCGCCCCCGACGACTAGTTCGCACCCCCTCTTACTTATACTTCGGAAGAGATCTTCCAGATGTATCTCATATTCCAATAGTGTTATATTGTGCGAGTAATAGACGCTGTAATACACAACGTCCCCCACCCTCATCCAAGCATACGCATGGCCCCCACCGCTATCGGACACTGTGGCTTCTCTTATGACAAGACAGCGGCCCTGCCGTCTCCACTCTCAAACCAGCCCGAGGATTCTGGTCTTCTGTTGTTGTTATACTCCGATAATATCGCTATGTCAATGCCCTTTTCGAGAATAGTCTGCGAGAGCAGATTGTGAGCCTCTCGCGCATTGTGGAGATTGACTTGGAGCACCTTGGTTCGGTCGCCCTCTGGAGCACTCCCGGCTATTTGTCCGGTGGGCTCCACCGCAATCGAGACACTTTATGGCCGACTTACATTCGGCGATCTTGTGTCCAGGTGTGCCGCAGTTGATGCGAGCGTCGCCCCTGGTTCCGTTACATATCTGAGTGGGGTGGGGTGCCCATTTCCCCAGCATCTTGGGCAGAACCCGAGAAAAAACTCCCGGACTCTGCATCCCGAAACCATTCCCACCGTTATTTTTCCGAGCTTCAGCAGTTCTTTTGCCAGGGTGTCGCGTCATCGCAGCTGACAACCGCCATTTGTGTACCGCCATAGGCGGGTCGGAGAGATCGTAGACTTAAGTGTCCCTCATATAAAAGCTATAGAACCCTGGAAGTTAACCCCTCCAAGAGTACTGCCATGGTTTTTAGTTGAGCCTACAGACAACCGTTCTCAAAAAGTATCTGGGAGTCAAGCTGGAGCTCGACAAAGGGCTTTTTATCCATCCCATCCCGGGTAAGAAAAGCAAGCTCTCCAAATCCAACTGGTACTGACTTATGCAGCCCCTGCTTGGGCTTTTGCTTCTAAATCAAGGATACTCCCTTCACCATAAATGTATAAGGCAGGCTATCCAGGCTCCGTGGTTCGTCTTAAATCTGCAGATTCGAGCAGCCACTGGGACCAAACCCCTGGAGACTATTAAAGTTCTAAACATCAGCCTGTACAAAAGCAGTGCCGCGTAAGTAAACCCACTCATTAATCAGCTTGGCAATTATGATCCCCTTTCAACCCCAAAGTTAACTCAACCAGAATCACCCCTCCCCCCATCTTCAGATGGCAACTAATATGTATCTTTATTATTTTGATTTGATTGTTTCATGGTATCAGGAATTTTACTTGCTTTGTTGTGTTTACTATTGGAGTTTTGAAATCAAACATTGTGAACCTCACCTTTGATCTACACTATGTTTTTTGAGTAAAACCAACTCTTTTTTTACTTTTGGGTTTTATTTAGAAGACTGGCGGCTAAATAATAATTTTATTCTTAGTTAGTTGCCTAACAATCGCCCGAGTCACAACAGAGAACACACAAACCGGGTAAACGTGAACCAAGCTCTGGTACTGGATGGGGGTATAATCTCCTGTCTACCACTCCATTGTAGACCGGCGGGGCAAGTGACCCAAATTAAAGCGACTTGCATTGAATAACAAATACTACTATTATACCATCCAGAAGTAAAATAAAAAATTGTAGGTTACATAATATTGTGTTGGAGATCAGTAGAAGTAAATTAGCTTAAAATTATACAATAATTTTGTATTAAACTTATTTCATACTTTATTTTATAATATAAAATATTATTTATTTATTATAACAAAAAAATGTATTTTATATAGAAATTTCAAAATCTCTCACATATAATTTTATATGATTACTTTGCTTACGTGATATTGCACATATTAACTTTGTTTCAGATATTTCTACATTGCAATAAGTGTAATCACGAGAAATAAAATTTAAATTACAAATGTAATCTCTTTTACTCAAACACCACATTTTTATTATAGATAAGTGAGGCACAATCATAACATGGTCGTTAGATGTATAAATATCTGGAGTTGATGATTTTAATTCACAGTTTAATGTGGTCTCTTCTGTTCCTTTCATATAATCCCATAAGACAATATCAAAGAGTCCACCCTCCTTATAACAGTAATTCATAAAATATATGTATTCCTTGATCAAAGACACACCTTCTACACTGTAATTTAAAAGCGTGGAGTGCAATTTTGTCATAGTTGTAGTATTCCAAACACATAAAAATATATCATACGTGCCATAACCACGAATCCTATTACAAAAACTAAGTAATATATCACCTTTTACCTAAAACAAACATTACTAGAACAACTTATTTTTTATATTTTAACGATTTACCATCAATTTATGACTATCTATGTACTGCGATTCGTTACAGCATGTAAGAGTTACCAAGGACTTATCTTCCCACTTAAGAACATGGATGACATCATCATTTGTAATAAATATGATCCTCCCATCCATAAAAGACAAATTTAAACTCATTTTTCCAGGTTCAAACGGAAAACAATATTCAATTTGTCCAGTTTCAATATCGAACACTTCAAACTTTTTAAATAATTTTGGTAGTACAATTCTATAAAATAAGAACTATTCAAGTTATGAAACATTTCTGGAATAGGGTCTACACTTACAAGTTTTTGTAAACATGAAAATCATATGCATCATGTTTGTGGTGAATGGTTGATCCGTTCTCCAAATTCCATACTGTTAAATTAGAATAGTGGTTAAAAGCAATCAAATATTTTCCGCTTTTCAAAAGAGATCCATTAAAATAACCATCCAACTGAAAAACATGCGCGGGTATCTACAAAAGTTTTAGTTAAAAAACCATCGCAATCGATTTTGGAGCAATCACGAACCTCTTTACTATTAAAATGGTACACATTCAATTTTGTGTCACATTCAGCGGTATAAACAAATGCATCTTCAAACAACCACTGGCGGTAATTGTAACCCGGATTGTCAATCTTATAAATAACCTCGTTGTAGTTATTTGTTTCCCAGTTTCTATGTATAGTGTGGTGATACCAATAGACTCCCTATAAAAATTTACAATAATATGGGAAAACTGCACTTGTAACCTTTAGGCGACATTACCTGCCAATAGTTGTACTCCTTCAAGATGTTGGTGTACAACTCGCTCCTCTTTGGTTCTTCCACTTCAAGGTAACCCTCCCGTTGACACAATCTTTCCCAAAATAAATCACAAGATAGTGCAGCCTTCCAACCCAAACAACAAGATGTAGCCGAGTACAAATCGTCGGGTGATAACTGGAATAAAATTTTCTGTGCAATTTCTAATGGCAAGTGTCCAACCACGTCGAACTTCATGGATGTTGCTTCTTCGTCAATATCACTTTGTTTCGTTGTACTTGGTTTTGTTGCCATTTTGTAACACTTAAATAACGCAAGATAATAATATATTACACGCTTTAGTAAACGTGTTTATTAGTAGCTTATTAGATAAACCTTAGTTATATTGATAATATAAGAAATAAACATAACATGAGACAAACATAACCAAAAACCATACCACAATAACGGAAGTGGCGAAACTACCGGCGCACGACTGGAAGCAAAACGAATACGGCAAGATCAAAAACGAACACAGCTAAAACTGTCAGAAGCGCGGCAATTTTAAATCAATATTGCGAGAACTGTATCTATGCAAAATTTTCAAAAAGTTAGTTAAAAATTTTTGCAATCAAATTTATTAAAAAATTAAATTACAAATTTAAAAAACCCCCAACCCAAAAAAACTCTAAAATTAAACCTCTAAAAAGTAAAATAATAATTAAATCGATCTAACCGTCGCGTCGTCGTGTCGGGGGACCGACGGGATTTACACAGAACGATTTGATATTGTTAATATTTGCTTAACGGCCCCCGACACGACGACGCGACGGTTAGATCGATTTAATTATTATTTTACTTTTTAGAGGTTTAATTTTAGAGTTTTTTTGGGTTGGGGGTTTTTTAAATTTGTAATTTAATTTTTATTTAGTGCTTTTTAAAGTTTATATATTACTCTTAATATTACTATTAATTTTTACTCCACCCTGTATATAAAATAATGGTTTCAATTTTAAATGTAAATGTCAAATAATGAATGTAGTGCATGCGCACTAGATGCGGCTTACTGGGAATTCCTCGTTTATGTGGGGTATAAAAAATTATATTCTTTCTTTTCTAATTTTCCGGCCAACTTTTTTAATTTTTCTCTCCGTAAGAACCATCCTTGGAATATGGAGAACATTAAAAAAAAAATTAGCCAAATTGGTGAATCCGTTTGGGAGATACGTGTCCTCAAACAAAGAGCGCGCACACACACGCACACACGTTAAACTTATAATTCCCCTCTTTTTGGGTCTGGGGTTAATGAAAAATACAAGTTGTACCCCGCGTTCCATGTTTTACTCCAATAGTTCCGTATCCTCTATAAAGTTGAGGATTTGACCTATGGGAACTTGATCTATCTTTCCGAGAGTCTGATAGAGACAATCAAGATGTTTTAGCCTTTTTGGGGCTAGTATTGTGCAAAACCCATAGTATGTGGCGGAGCTTCCTCCTCCATCTCGCATAGTCTACATGCAAAATCTTCTACGACACTTTTATTGTGCTGAGGTGCCTGTTAAGACAGCAGTGTCCGGTAAACAGCCCAAGTAGCATTTTTGACTACCAATTTTCAATTGCTGCAATATTGCTTGCAAATTGCTGCCTATTTTGGCGCAATATGCAAAATTGCTACAGCGGTGCATAAATAGCTTGCAAGTTGCTTGCAAATAGCGCTTAAAAATTGCTGGCAAATGGCGCTTCAAAATTGCTAGCAAACTGCTTGCAAATAGCGCCTAAAAATTGCTAGCAAATTGCGCCAAAAATATTGCTAGCATATTGCTTGCAAATAGCGCCTAAAAATTTGCTAGCATATTGCGCCTAAATATTGCTAGCAAATTGCTTGCAAATAGCGCCTAAAAATTTGCTAGCAAATTGCGCCAAAAATATTGCTAGCAAATTGCTTGCCAATAGCGCCTAAAAATTGCTAGCAAATTGCGCCAAAAATATTGCTAGCAAATTGCTTGCAAATAGCGCCTAAAAATGTGCTAGCATATTGCGCCTAAATATTGCTAGCAAATTGCTTGCAAATAGCGCCTAAAAATTTGCTAGCAATTTGCGCCAAAAATATTGCTAGCAAATTGTTTGCAAATAGCGCCTAAAAATTGCTAGCATATTGCGCCTAAAAATTGCTAGCAAATTGCGTCAAAGATATTGCTAGCAAATTGCTTGCAAATAGCGCCTAAAAATTGCTAGCAAATTGCGCCAAAGATATTGCTAGCAAATTGCTTGCAAATAGCGCCTAAAAATTGCTAGCAAATTGCGTCAAAGATATTGCTAGCAAATTGCTTGCAAATAGCGCCTAAAAATTGCTAGCAAATTGCGCCAAAAATATTCTTAGCAAATTGCTTGCAAATAGCGCCTAAAAATTGTTATAGTAAATTGCAAGCTGAAATAACATGCAAACAATTCATATTATCATTGTCACGTGTTGTCGGATTGACCGTCGGAATATCTGTTTGTATGATTTTCATGTCTTCTATATGTGTCACTTCTTTTAAACTTTTTGAGAAGACTGATAAAATCGATATTATTTATCAATTTAGCTCTTTTGATTCCTGCATTTTGTATTATATAGTTATCCCACGATCGTGAGTTAGCCATTTTTACGATTTTAGTTGTATTTTGTTTGATTTGTGTATGTAAGAATTCTTAAATTCCATTTACCTATACTAAAGTGTTTTCCTAACATTGATTTATCCAATCAGCCATTTACTAACATGTATTTAAAAAGATTAAGAAGAAATTTAAATTTCTGGTAAATCGTTTGATTTAAACTTTCAATTATTATCACTGATGAGTCAATTTCAGTAATATTATAACACACGTGTACTAAAATCAGTGGTTTGCGGGCAAATGAGTAAAATTTGTGGCGTTTTAAATATAACGGGATGTATGATTTGGTTTGAACGAAAATTACATTGGACCGCGACACGTGTGTAATTTTTCTAAGGTTTATTCATTTCTATATACAGGCTGTTTCTTTAACAAATAACATTATCAAGGTGTATGTAAATTGATTGGATTTGTCTTTCTTATTAGATTACTGATCACAAGGTAATTCTTAGTATTCAAAGGCCAAACAGTTGAGATACATATATTTTAGGCTAATTAAATTTAACATGAATGTAATTTCTATTCAAATGTTTTGATTTTTATCCGTGCTATTAAATCTAGAAGAACGATGTTCCTCCTGCTTTACTCATCATATTAAATGCCCTTCCCTAGAAGAAAAGCACGAAACCCAAGTCCGGGCGAGGGGCCAGAAACCCTTTAGCACCAACCGTCGATTCTACCTTGGAGTTTGAATGTAAATCACTATCATGTTTATTTTAATTGTGCCATTTTGTAACGAATTTTTTATTCATTACTTAAATTCTGCAGCACCTTGTATATATTTGCATTTAGCAATAGGTACGACGAAGACTTGCGACGTTTTACAGCGCACGTTTGATAGAGGACGGGTACGCCATTTTGAGCGAGTACGACGTGTTTTTGAACATCGGTAATTATTTACCAATTACATTATTAGAATCGTGTTAATTACACCAGAATCTAAATATTCACTATAGTAATCACGTCTACTACGCTTGGAAATTCCTTTTTGGCTTGTCGTTGTGAGTTCCTGACATAGCAAGCAATTTTATTACCATCGTTTTATTGTGCGTACAATTAATTATTATCAGTGCCTTATCAATATCGCCAAATTGTTCGTACGAACTTATTGTTTGGTGGTTATCAGCATTGTTGTTTTTCAACGCATCATAGTAGTGCCTTATCTATTAGTGTATCCTGCAATTATACAAGTCTGTACTGGATAGTTTTTTGGTTCCGGAAGTCGGACTTCGCCACAGTAGCGTCCCTACCAGTTTTGGAAATCTACTGCTTATCAACATCTCCAGAGCGATTGCAGTTGACGATTTAATTACTAAACCAATTGTATAAGGTCATTGCCTCCTATACTTACAAGCCGTGAAGTTACATTTGGCAACGTCGCATTTGCAGTACTTGGTGGTCCTACTTGCAAAGTGTCTCATATACAAATTATTTGTTATTTTATGTTCATAAACAGATTTAATAAATTATATAATTTTATTATCAAAAAGTTAAACTAATTATTATAAAAAAGTACTTACTTTACAATATAAACACAAATATAACTAATAAAAGCCATTTATAGGTTTGTAAAAGTGTATGTAATTTTCTCTATTTTGTTAAATTTTCAACAGTTTGAAATTGATCATTTGTAAGTTTTCTGTTATTATTTAAGAGAATATAACAAACCGATTTGTACATTTGAATAATTAAATTTTTAGGTCACTTTCCACATGAATAGCATAGTAAAGTAATTGCACCCCTCCTCCTCTGCAAATAAATCGACGTTGATAATAATTATCATAGATATTATCATTTACCTTTCGTATATTTGCAAAATTTGAAAATTGCAGAATTTTGACAGTCATATTTTAAGAAACTGAAACACTTATCACTATATTGTCTCATCTTCGACATGACAAGAAGTGTTGGAAATTTCAAAATCGATATTCATTCTATAAAATAACGTGAACTTTTTTCATAAATTTTATAATTCCAGTTTTCAAACTTTAGCTTGTTTGTAAAACTTGCAACGAATTATAATTTTCTATTTTGTCGTTTTTAAAAATTCTTTAATTTTTGTAGTTCTTTTTAACTATATTCATTTCTTTCTTGTTCCGGATTCTTTCTAGGTAATTTTTTTATGTGCAATCTGGCACATAGTATCTAGGATCTATTAAAAATGTCATTAATAAAGTGTACTAATAAATAATTATTCAATATGCAACGAATTACAAAAAGTAAAGTATTACCTTTCAACTATTTAATAAGGAATTGAATCAATTTTTAGGCTACAGACTTATTTAATACAGTTCTTGTACACTTACCTATGAATGTAGTTAGTTTTAGTTGTTAATTATTACTAACAAAGTGTTCTTACACAAATTTAATATGCATAAATCACATAAACATCAATACAAGAATTTGAAAATTAGGACCACCGGCGACGTTGCCAAATTTGCCACTTCACGGCTTGTAAGTATAGGAGGCAATGATAAGGTAGAAGTTTGTAAACCTCCTCCTACAAAGATCTTTGGACGTGAAGGTAAGATTTTTATTTTAGTATTTTAATTTCGTCTTTCTGCAAGTTGCTAAGTTTATTCAATTATGGAAGGTATTGGCCTTAATTTTTAACTGGATAGTTTTAACTGGAAGTGCAGTCCTTTGACTGATTTTTCATTCTACTTAATTTACATCGTCCAGATCCGTCGTAGAGTTGAAGCCTGTACCAAAATAGTTTTATTTTGTAATAAGTATTTATTATATTGTTGTTAACTTTGATTGGTGGTTTGATTTTCAAGTGTTTTCTTTGAAGTCAATTTTCAGGGTAATTCACCCCCTAGCCTACCGTCGGAGCTTAGCTGTCAAAAAGGGCAACATTTTAACAGGTAGCTCTCTACCTGGTGAGCAATAATCGCTTCCTGGACCACCATAACGGTGGGGAAAAGGAGGTATAAGATTATTAGTTTCAATTTTGTTGGGGAGATATAATTCAACTTAGGTATGGGTTTCTAATTTCCTTCGAACAACTAATTATCTTTATTTAGACACTATCGTGTAGTGTGATATTCCCCGATTATCTAATATTGACCATTAATTTTGAATCCCTACTATTTACGGATATAACAGGTGACCCAGGTTATTTAAAGTAATTTTTACAGGTATTTAAATTCAGGGTGTTTTACTTGCGCGTCTTATTCTTATCTTTGCTTCAGCCTCGAACCCAGATCATAATTGAAATAAAAGATTTGACATAACCCAAATATATGTAGTTTCATTTGTGTTGCGAGTTTAGATCGTCTCTCTTTTGGAGCGGTCATCAATTTTGTTTCAGCTTTGTTAACAACTCTGTTTGGTACAACGGAAGAAAGAATTGGTCGATAGGTGGTGTTCGGTAGGTAAATACATAACGTGGTGGTGATCTTGGCTATTTTCCGTGTCATCGATGATGAGATGTTGGCGCTATAAATTCAAATTTAGAAGTCGCATCTTACAAGTTCTTTAATTGTGTCTTTTGCGCTAACCCGCACGTTGGTTCTGGACCTACTAGATGCTTGCAGCTTTCCTTGCTAGGAAGTCTGCTTGTACGTTTCCCTTTATGACTGTGTGGGGCGGAATCCATCTCAGCACTACGCTGTTGCGTTGTGCCAGCCCACCCAGTGCTTTAAGACATTGCTTAATGGCCATGGATTGTATTTCTACCGCTTCCATAGCCCTGAGTGCTGCTTGACTGTCAGACATGATACAGATTCGCCTATTTACATAGGCCCTCCCCATCCATCGTCTCCTCTGCACAGACCATGATGGAGATGATTTCCTCCTGGAGGACAGTTGCGTAGCAGCCCAGGTTTATGCTGATAGCAACTCCTATTTTGTCACCCCCAACTCCCGCTCCAGTACTTATATCCGTTTTGGATCCATCCGTATACCAGATGGTATCAAATCGAAACCCCTCCTGTTTGGTGCTTGCCTCTTCCCTTCTATATATTTCTACTCTAAAAGGTTTTTGGAAGTCCCTTACAGTGCGGGTTCTATCCCTTCTATCTGATTGCACGCATAGCATGTTTGAATTCCTAATTGATTTGAAGATCATGGTGTGATATCCTCCCCTTGGAGTCATCACCGCCTGATCATTTATTGTTATCCTGTAGGCTGCCAGTTGGGCAGGTGCATGTCGCCAGCCCCCCCATGTCGAATTTTGAATCCAAAATAGTCTAAATCGTTTGTACCTCTTCATCAGCGTTTTTATTTACATTCATTTTTGGACATACGCCTCTTCAAGTTCTCTCAATTTAAAACTTGAAGGTTTAGGCCTTACCATTCCAAGCTGGCCTAATGCGGGTTGGATTTTTTAGGTTTGTACCTGTTTGTGCAAAAATTATTCGAGAAATTTCAAAATTTCGCTGGGGGGCAAGCATGTCTCCATTATTTTATATTGTTAATCAAATCATGTGCATCAATGCCCCTTCAAAATCTTAGAAACTGTTTGGGTACAAGCGAGAATAAAACTTGCACAAACAGATACCGTCGAAGTACAAACAATTGAGACTATTTTGATCTTCATGCTGTAAATTTATCCCAGAATCTCGTTAATCCAATCATGCGCATCAATGCCCACTGAAGATCTTAGAAACTGTTTGGGTACAAACGAAAATAAAACTTGCACAAACAAAGTAAAAACGATTAAGCTAATTTCGGTCTTCATCCTGTAAGTTTATCCCAGAATCTCGTTAATCCCATCATGCGCATCAATGCCCCTTGAAAATCTTAGAAACTATTTGGGTACAAAGTACAAACAAAAATGAAACTTGCACAAACGAAGTAAAAACGATTGAGCCTATTTTGGTCTTCATCCTGCAATTTTTTCCCAGAATCTCGTTAATCATATCATGCCCGTCAACGTCTTTTATGTTTTTCTTGAAAATCTCAAAAACTATTTGGGTAAAAACAAAAAAAAAGAATCCGAAATTTCAAAATCACCACGCGTGAAGGAGAATCTCGCAAATTCAATCATGCGTTGCGTTGTTGATGTTTTTCTTGAAAATCTCAAAAACTGTTTGGGTACAAACGAAAATAATACCTACTTGCACAAACAAGCGCAAATGAAATACAAACGATGTAGGCTATTTAAAATCCGAAATTTCAAAAACGCATGTCTCCAGCCCACTCGCCCAGAGAAATTTTGAAATTTCTCGAAAACTATTTGGGTACAAACGAAAACAAATTTTGCACGAACGAAGCACAAACGATTGAGAACATTTTGGATCCAAAATTCGAAATGGGGGGGGGGGTAGCATGTCTCCAAACCCCGCCCCCCAGCAAAATTTTGAAATTTCTCGAAAATTATTTAGACCAGGGCTGAAACCTTCGAAAATGGTAAAAAGTGAAAAAAAATAATAGTAGGATGAAACCCATTGGAAAAGGAAGAGAATATAAGAAAAATGAAATGAAAAATAAATTACGGGCGATCTGAGGTCGGGAAGTGGAAGGGGGTGAGTTTTTAAGGGTAAAATAGTATATTATACACCAAGGGAGTAAAGTGCCACTTTTCGTCATGAGGGTAAAGGTTTTTTACACGAGGCGCAGCCGAGGGTAAAAATTACCCGAAGGACGAAAAGTCACTTTACTCCCGAGCGCGAATATACTATTTTTTGCCTTTCCGAAAGCCAATTACGAAATTCAAAGCAAATATTTGTTCGAATAAGCGAGAATTACCAACCATACAGTCTAAAGCCAGACAAAGTGTTGATTGAGTAATTCAACTTAAGTTGGAATACCAACTTAAGTTGGTGGTAATTAGCTAAGCTAAAGTATGCCCCATAAGTCAGATTCAGATTGAAAGGAAAGAAAGAAAAGTGAAAGGTGAGTGTGAAAAGATCGTAAATTAAAATTTAAAATGAGTTCTAATATTGAAATAGCTGAAGCAGCTAAGTTGGCTTGTGTGGAAGCATTACCTTCAAAGTCGAGGAAGTTATATGAAAAACAATACGATGATTTTGTGAAGTGGTGTGGCAAAAAAAACGTGGCGGACTGCTACACGGAAGATGTTTTTTTGGCTTTCTTCTACGAAAAAGCAAAAATTGTAAAGGCGTCCACCATGTGGTCTCATTATTCAATGATAAAGGCGATGATGAAAGTACATCACGATATTGATATTGGCGGTTATCACAAATTAACGGGTTTCCTAAAAAGGAAGAACGTCGGGTACGTTCCGAAGAAATCGCGTGTACTTTCTTCGGACCATGTGGCAAATTTTTTAAGGGAGGCACCGTCCGAGCAATATTTGGTGGCTCAAATTTTAATATAACTGTTAATTTAAATGGTGGTAATAAAAATTTGTAAGTCTTTTTACTTCCCCCCCCTGTTTTACTTTTCCTCCCGCTGTTTTACTTTTCCTCCCGCTATTTTACTTTTCCTCCCGCTAATTTACTTTCCCCCCCCCCTCCTAAGAAAAGTGGCACTTTGCTCCCGCAAAACTGGGAGTAAAGTGACCACTTTACTCCCGGAAAGGCAAAATAGTATATTATACACCGAGGGAGTAAAGTGCTACTTTTCGTCATGAGGGTAAAGGGTTTTTACACGAGGCGCAGCCGAGTGGAAAAATTACCCGAAGGACGAAAAGTCACTTTAATCCCGAGCGCGAATATACTATTTTTTGCCTTTCCGAAAGCCGAAAGAAAGAAAAAAAATTCAAAACAAATATTTGTTAGAATAAGCGAGAATTACCAAACCATATAGCCTAAAGCCAGACCTGTACATGGCATTCATGAAGTACCAACTTAAGTTTGTGTTATTTACTTTTCCTCCCGCTGATTTACTTTTCCTCCCGCTGTTTTACTTTTCCTCCCGCTGTTTTACTTTTCCTCCCGCTATTTTACTTTTCCTCCCGCTAATTTACTTTCCCCCCTCCTAAGAAAAGTGGCACTTTGCTCCCGCAAATCTGGGAGTAAAGTAACCACTTTACTCCCGGAAAGGCAAAAAACAGTTTATCTCGATTTCCGGAAAAACTACAAGTCCTATGGAAAAAAGTTAAATGGCAAAGTTATAGGTAATAAGAAGATCTACAACTTTTGTATTTACACTTTTTTCACATAACCTCAAAATTTATGTGAAAAATTCAAATAACCAAGTATTTGGTTTTTTATTTTTATCTTTTACAAACAAAATTTTTTTTCACGAAATTTGGTGAATACTTACCTTTTTATGTCCCAAACACACTGTAATTTTTTTTATTTAAAATATTTATTTTTTCACCCTATTTTGACTTAATATCGAAAAAGCACCCTAATTTTCAATCGAAAATTCTCACGTCAAAATATCTGCTTTTTTAAAAAAGTCGGTGGGTTTTTTGTTTGTTGAAATCTTGAAATTATAGTCATACACGACTTGGCACGCAAAACAGTAGCGTCGAGTCAATAAAGTCATCGGCACTTACCTACCTAATAGTCCAGTCATTATAGACATTGTTTGTTGCAAAAGGTGGCGTAGAAGATTTTATTTTTTTAACTTGTATATATGGGTGCCAACATGTAAAAAACAAAAATGCTAACACGGGCGACCTCGGGAGAACTTTTGGCCTCCAAAAAACCTCCAAATTTTAGGACTTTTGTTCCTTTTTTGTCCATAACTCCTAAACGGTGCATCCTAGCAACATAGCAACAGTATAACAAATTAAAGATTATTTAATTCTGCGTCAAATGAGTACCACAACTTAATAATTCGGTCAAGTGATATGGTCGAAAACCACGGTCAAAAAACGACTACTTTTTCCAACATTGTCGAAAACTGAGATAAGAGTACTATATATGAGTCTGTAGTTTAGAGATGAGTACTCTATGAGAAAAACTCATAAATAAAAGTTATAGAAGATCAAATTCTACGTCCAATGAGTACCAACATTTTTTAATTCGGACAAGTATACCTCTCGAAATTGGCAATCAGAGATTTTGGAATGACCGATTCAGCTTCATGGGTTCCTTATGACAATTGCCGGACATTGGGAGATTGCCAATTTGGAGAGGTCTACTTGTCCGAATTTAAAAATGTTGATACTCATTCGACGTAGAATTTGACGCTCTATAACTTTTATTTCATGAGTTTTTCTCATAGAGTACTCATCTCCAAACTACAGACTCATAAATAGTACTCTATCTCAGTTTTCGACAATGTTGGAAAAAGTAGTCGTTTTTTGACCGTGGTTTTCGACCATATCACTTGACCGAATTATTAAGTTGTGGTACTCATTCGACGCAGAATTACATAATCTTTAATTTGTTACACTGTTACTTTTTTGCTAGGATGCACCGTTTAGGAGTTATGGACAAAAAAGGAACAAAAGTCTTAACATTTGGAGGTTTTTTGGAGGCCAAAAGTTCTCCCGAGGTCGCCCGTGTTAGCATTTTTGTTTTTTACATGTTGGCACCCATATAATAATATAATAATAATAATAATCGGTATTACATTCAAACAGAATATTACCATCTCTTAACCGAGATTCACAAATCCTTTTGTTGGGGTGGATTAGTCCCCGACCCATATATACAAGTTAAAAAAATAAAATCTTCTACGCCACCTTTTGCAACAAACACCCGCACCCCTATTTTGATGCTATAATGACTGGACTATAATAAAAATAAGGTAAATAAAAATGCAGGGCTCGATCGAGGAATACTGTGAATAACAATTTATGGAGCAATACCAAATGCAAAAATTTGTTACAAAATGTCTGTTTAATTTCGTTACTAGCAATTATCTCCCTCTCTGGAAAATTATCAAAAAGATTCTAGAAACTCAGATTTCAATTGTGACATCAAAATGTTTACATTTGAAAAATAAATGATTTTACCTTGAAAAACCAAGGAAAAGAATTAATTGAATAAAAAATACTATTATCGCGACGAGAAGTAAAATTATGTTGGAGATCAGTAGAAGTAAATAAGAAATTGAGCATAAAATTATATAATTGTATTAAACTTATTTCATACAGTTCTATTTATATTAAATGCATTTTATATAGAAATCTCAAATTTCAAAATTTCTCACATATAACTTTATATGATGACTTTCTGTAGGCAGTATCGCACATATTAACTTTGTTTCCGATATTTCTACTTCGCAATAAGTGTAATCACGACAAATACAATTTAATTCACAAACATAATCTCTTTTACTCAAACACCACATTTTTATTTTATATAAGTGAGGCACAATCATAACATGGTCGTTTGATGTATAAATGTCTGGAGTAAACGATTTCAATTGACAGTGCAATATGGCTTCCTCGGTTCTTTTCATATAATCCCATAATACAATATCAAAGGGTCCACCCTCCTTATAACAGTAATTTATAAAATATATGCATTCATTTATCAAAGACACACTATCTACACTATAATCTAAAAGTGTTGAATGCAATTTTGTCATAGTTGTAGTATTCCAAACACATAAAAATACATGATACAAGCCATAACCTCGATGTCTATTACAAAAACTAAGTAATATATCACCTTTTACCTAAAACAAGCATTACTAGAACAACTGACTTCTTTATTTTAACGATTTACCATTAATTTATGATGCATTGTATCCTCCAATGCATTGCAGCATTTAAGAGTTACTAATGACTTATCATCCCACTTAAGAATATGGATGACATCATCTTTTGTAGTAAATATGATCCTCCCATCCATAAAAGACATATTTAAACTCATTTTTCCAGGCTCAAACGGAAAACAATATTCAATTTGTTCAGTTTCAATATTGAACACTTCAAACTTTTCATATAATTTTAGTAGTACAATTCTATAAAATGAGAACTATTCAAGTTATGAAACATTTCTGTAATAGGGTGTACACTTACAAGTTTTTGTAAACATGAAAATCATATGAATCATGTTTGTGGTGAATTTTTGATCCGTTCTCCAAATTCCACACTGTTAGCTTAGATCTCGCAAAACAAATCAAATATTTTCCGTGTTTCGTAAGAGATCCAATAAAATAACCATCCAACTGAAAAACATGCGGGGGTATCTACAATAGTTTTAGTAAAAAAAAACCATCGTAATCGATTTGTAAGCAATCACGAACCTTTTTACTATTAAAATAGTACACATTCAATTTCTTCTTGTTTTTAGTGGTATAAACAAATGTGTCATCAAACAACCACTGGTCGTAATGATAATCCGGATTGTCAATCTCATAAATAACCTCGTTATAATTATTTGTTTCCCAGTTTCGATGTAAAGTGTGGTTATACCAATAAACTCCCTACAAAAAATTAAAATATAGGAAAATTGTAGTAGTAACCTTTGGGTGAAATTACCTGCCAATAGTTGTACTTCTTCAAGAAGTTGGTGTAAAATTCGCTCCTCTTTGGTTCTTCCACTTCAAGGTAACCCTCTCGTTGACACAATCTTTTCCAAAATAAATCGCATGATAGTGCAGCCTTCCAACCCAAACAACAAGATGTAGCCGAGTACAAATCTTCAGGTGATAACTGGAATAAAATTTTCTGGGCAATTTCTAATGGTAAGTGTCCAACCACGTCGAACTTCATGGATGTTGCTTCTTCGTCAATATCACTTTGTTTTGTTGTACTTGGTTCTTTTGCCATTTTATAAAACTTCAATCACGCAATAAATATGTAAAACTCTAAAGTTAGAATTTCCTATCTAGTTTTAATTATTATTGTCTACGTTAAAGAACAATAAATTGTCTACCTTTCTTTAGAACAAATAAACATAGCCACAATATACGGCAGTGGCAAAACTAACGGTGTTCCACGCACAGCCAGTTGTGGCGCACGACCCGGGTAGAGTACTCAAAAAATTAAAATTAAGCTTAATAGATATTTTCGATACAAGTTAGGAAAAATAATAAAAAGAACCGTGTATTTGTAATTAGTTATTGATAACTAAATATTTTTTAATAACTAAAAATTAATAACACTAACTTGATGAATTTAAGAGCACTTTGATCCTCTATAGGAAATACAGTCGAAACTCTCGAAATCGAATTCTCATTATATTAAAATTTGTTCGAATTATGGGGAGTTCCGAGTTAGAGAGTAAGAATTAAAATAGGAAAAAATAAAAAATGTTTTTAAACTATAAAAAAAACAGGTATGTTCTAATTGTGTCAGCGTCTTGACGTATCAGATATATACCGTGGGTTTCACGTTAAAGAAATGCTTACAACCTACATCCATACACTGAGTCACATTCATTAAAATTAAATTCGATTTATATAGTGGCGAATTACATGTGAGACGGTCGTTAGCATATCGATTAAACGCATAGACTGCTAACACAGAGAACCCGGTTCGACTCCGGGCGAAGTAAGAATTATATTGTAGCCGGCTCCCCTCGGCAGGCAATGGCAAACCACCGGGGTGTAATCTGCCATGAAAAGCCTCACCACACCCTGCAGAAGGGTTATGGACTGAGGAGGAGGAATTACATGTAAATTGAGATCAAATGCCTAACATTGGATTTGAATTAAAGAGAGTTCGAATTGAAAAATTCGATTTAGAGAATATTTTGAATTAAAGGGAGGTCGATTTAGAGAGTTTTGACTGTATCAAATAATGTTGAACGTCAAAGCTTTACTATGGCCAAAGTACTCGAAATAGTATATTGAATATTAAGAGCGGAAAGTGACCCTTTTGTGCTCGGTGGCGGAATTTACAGCGCCGAGCCGAAGGCGAGCGCTGTAACCGCCACCGAGCACAAAAGTCACTTTACGCTCGAAATATGCATACTATTTTTCCTACGCCCGATAGTGAAAGTGAAACCTCGCCACTGAAAACCCTCCTTTATATTATTTAATTTAATTGCATTTTGTTGGTAATCAAGCTATCAGTTGATAGGTTGAAAGTAGGCATTTGCCGCTTGGCGAGCGGCAATATATTAGATAAATTTACTTTCAGCTTGGCGAGCGGCAAATTCCTACTTTCAACCCATCAACTGATAGCTTGAAAAGTCTACTTTCACTATCGGAAGTAGGAAAAAGAACATTAAGGTCTATTCTGTAACTTTAGCAACTTGACAATTTACCGAAAAATTCAAAAACTTGAAAAACGCAAAATTTCATTTAATTTTATTTATTTACATTGGGGTTAGGGGTTGAATTTTAAAATATATTACAATATATGAAAAAAAAAAAAATAAACTAAATTATTAAAAACATAAACAAAACTAAAAAGCGAAAAACAAGCTCTGCAGGGTGTGTTCCACTTCAAGCCCACGACGACCACGGTCGATCGCCAGTCCAATCAAATAACCGCGTTCGATCTTTAGTCCAATCAAAGATCCATGGGACCAAGCCGTGGTCGTCGTGGGCTGTAAGTGGAAGGCACCCATAATCTATACAAATTTGTAAGATCAAAAGGTATTGCAGGCGGGGACAAGCTAATAGTCCAAGTTGGTGATCTTTAAGTGAAGTGTTTTGTAATTCTTTGCTTGTCCCCGCCTGCAATACCTTTTGATCTTACAAATTTGTATAGATTATGGGTGCCTTCCACTTACAGCCCACGACGACCGCGGCGTGGTCCCATGTATCTTTGATTGGACTAAAGATCGAACGCGGTTATTTGATTGGACTGGCGATCGAAAGTGGTCGTCGTGGGCTTGAAGTGGAACACACCCTGCAGAGCTTGTTTTTCGCTTTTTAGTTTTGTTTATGTTTTTATTAAAAGCTTTTATTTAACTTGGTGTGACCGTTGTCCGTCGTCCGTCGTCCGTCGTCCGTCCCTTGGACTTTTTCGAGGCCGTTTTTAACCAACTTCCCGAAGTCCTAGAGAGCTGAAATTTGGAACATAGCTTTCTCTTGCAGCGAATTTTCATATATTAATTTTGTGTCCCAAAATTCCGCGAAATAAGCGAAAAATCGGGAAAAAACTGAAAATAATAAAGCGCATGCGTGGCTGCGCATTGTACAGTTTTACCATACAGGGTGAAAAGTTGCATTACTAAATCGCATTCGCATTTTTAAGGGCCGCATTCAGGGTGAAATATTTTGTTTTAATGATGTATACAGGGTGAAGCATCAAACATCAAAAACACATACCATAAGAATTCTGATAGGATGAAGCAAGAGCTGTATTTGACAAATATTACTAAAAAATTATTTATTCATTACTTACAAGGACGTAGACGCGTTTCCCCATCATAAGTAGAATTTTGGGGTGAAATTGGCATCATACGTTAGAGCCTAAATGAACATTCATTATTGGTTTAGGATTACTTTTTGTAATCGAAACAAAAATTGTACGATCTAACATCTGATACCAATTTCACCAAAAACTTCAAAAATATAACGAAAATATAAAAACACGTCTACCCCCCCCCAATATTTCGCGAATAACTCCGCGACGGTTGAGGCTCAAACGAAAAAATGGAAGCTCAGTTAGACTCTAACGATGCTTTAACGTTTGACACCAATTTCACCCCAAAATTCAAATAAAGAGGGAAAATAGAAAAACAAGACCACGACCCCCCCCTCAAATTACCAGCAAGAAGTTAATCGTTTGTAGAAGGAGGCAAAGCTGAAGTTCTCCGATAAGAATGGAAAATACTGAAAATAATAAAGCGCATTCGTGGCTGCGCATTGTACAGTTTTACCATACAGGGTGAAAAGTTACATTACTAAATCGCATTCGCATTTTTAAGGACCGCATTCAGGGTGAAATTTTTTGTTTTAATGATGTATACAGGGTGAAGCATCAAACATCAAAAACACATACCAGAGGAATTCTGATAGGATGAAGCAGGAGCTGTAAAAAACATGACTTTTCTTCTTTAGGTGCCTATCCGATTTCGGATGTACGGCGATCCCCCCGACTTAACCAAGAAGGCTGTACCAGGGAAATGTTAATGTTAATGGAGTGGCGGTTTGCGTATCCACAGATCAATTTTGGACTTAATTAGATCATTAACATTTTAAGGATTTTTCTTGGCATATTACTCTGGGTGGTTTGCCATTGCCTTCCGAGGGGAGACGGTCAGAATAAAGTTCTTACTTTACTCGGATTCGAACCGGGTATTTAGCGTTCATAGTCAACTCGCGTGACTGCTAAGCTCCGACCGCATCTTTATTAATAAAATATTAATAAAAATTTTATTAATAAAAGAAAAAAAAAGAAAATACGAATTAAGGAATCATTATTTAATCGTGTATTTAAGAATCGCGCATTGCGATCATCGTCAGAAATTACAAAATAATAAATTGGTCAACATACCAAAATGATGATCGCAATGCGCGATTGAAAGCTTAAATACACGATTAAATAATGATTCCTTAATTCGTATTTTATTAAAATAAAACAATAATTTACTCTCACGAATTAATAATTAACCAATTTTAAATATAATATATTGTAATGTACCATTTACGATGCAGTAGTGAAGACCAGCAGTCTGGCGTAAATCAAACACGGATAGCCTAAAGAGCGGGAAACCGCGGTTCTAATCCTGATTGCGTCGGATATGTGCTGTGATCTAAAAAGTCCAAAATCGATCTGTAGACTATGGGGAAGGCAACGGGAAACCACCCCATTAACATTTCCCTAGTAAAGTCTTCTTGGCTTAGCCAGGAGGATCGCTAACATCCGAAATCGGATAGGCACCTGAAGAAGAGTGAAGATTTACAATTTTTTTATTTGTAAAATTTTTAAAATTGAATTTCGCGGCTGTGCGAGGTCGCTGCGGGAGAACATTCCGGTGCAGAGAAGATAAGTTGCTTGCATGCGGCGTCCAAGTCGTGGACGGTCGACATTTTTGATTTTGAGTAAAAATTAATTGTGAAGTTAATTTATTTTGGAAATAAAAGAAAAGTGGAATAGTTGACAGTGTTTTTTTATTGTGGAACTAGGGGGGCTTCGCCCCCCTGGCCGCTGACGCGGCCCAACCCCCCAGGGCCGCTTTGCGGCCCTAATAACTTCAAGTTATACAACTTATTTCCATACAACATTTTTTATGTCGCTTTCACTTTGAATTTGTATTCCATCCTTTGCTCGACATCTTGATAATGCTACATATAACTGTCCATGACTAAACAAAGGCCTATCGATGTATATACCAACTTTGCTAAAGCTCTGTTAGCATAACAACAGATCCTATTTTGAGTTTTAATTTGTATACCGGAAAACCAGGGAAATTCAACGAATTTAAATATTCGACTTCATATTCCAACCGAATGTCCTCTTCTGTTTGATCGACCCCTCGATGTTTAGCTATATCTTGACTTAAGTAGGTATGAATCTCGCCCGAACATCATCATTGTGGCAGGCTAATATAATTCTGTCGGAGAGATCGGCATTAGAAGCAATTGAATTGCTGTAAATGTCCTGAATTATACGGTACAGGACAACTCGGTACTGGACAACTCGGCACCGGGAAAACTCGGCACCGGCGACTCGGCACCGGACAACTCGGCACCGGACAACTCGGCACCGGACAACTCAGCACCGGGGAAACTCAGCTCCGGGATAACTTGGCACCAGTTAAAAACTTTTAAAAAATGTATGAGGATCATTATTAAAAGGTAGATCCCGGTCGAGGCTAGGTTAGTGTTAGTGTTAGGAAACGACTTTTTTTTAAAAGAGAAGGTCACCTCGGATTTTTAAGACCATTTCCGTCGCAAAGTCACGTATGATAACTTCGGTAGCGTTTGTTCCGGAAAGTGAATTATAAAAAGATATATAATTTCTTTAATATAATAAATTTTTTATATTTTAATTTTTTTTAAGTTTTTCAACTGGTGCCGAGTCCGCTCCAGAGCCATTTTTGCAGCACTAAACTCCTTAAAAAGATCCCCTTACCGGACCATATTATGTCACACATTCAAATATTCTTTATTAGTAATTAATCTACCTTTTAATGACTTTCTCTTTTAAAAAACAAGTCGTTTCCTAACACTAACCTAGCCTCGACCGGGATCTACCTTTAATAATGATCCTCATATATCTTTTTTAAGTTTTTCAACTGGTGCCAAGTTAGCCCGGAACTGAGTTTCCCCGTTGCCGAGTTATGCCGGTGCCGAGTTGTCCGTGTCCCTGAATTATATTTGTAGATTTCCAGCTATTCGGTACTTTCAATAATAAAATGCTGCTTGGCCAAATTGATGTTGACTTTAAAGTATAATTGACTATCTCCACAGGTGAAGCGTATTTTATAACAGGTAAAACTTGACGAAAGTCACCACCGAAAATAACAAATTTGTCACCAAACGGATTTTTGCATTTACATAAATCTTTCAATCTTTGTGTTTTTGCGTCGCATGGTTTTGTTGCCTTGCTTTTGCTTTTGCTTTGCTTTGCTTTGCTTTGATTCGTCCGTTGATGTGATTATAATGTTGATTTGGTGTCGTCCAATAGCTGTTCTCAGCGTTGCATAAAAACGTTGCACAAAAACGTTGCATAAAAACGTTGCATATTTTTCTTATCTTTTTATATATATAGAGTAGATATAATTGGGAAGAGAAAAATGTTAACAATTAAAAATTTGCAAGCAAAATAATTTATAGTAGAGTAATGAAAGTCGACCGATAAGAGCCAGTTTTAGAAAAGCAGAAAAATAACCGATTGAGCTAGCGGGTAAAAAATAAATTTTCCGCCGATTTGAAGATAAGGAAGCTGAATTTGATTTTACCCCGGGGAAACTAAGCAGTTTTTATTGGGGGGTTTAAGGGTTAGAAAATAACATTACAATATAGTTCTTCTATGAATATTACACTGTTTTACGCTGACGATCAAGTCATAATTGCATCAAACGAGGATATACAGGGTGTCCCCGCATAGAGATGAATGAAACGTTTAGGCACCAGGACGTTTAGGCGCCGGACGTTTGGGTGCCGGACATTTGGACTCAGACTGAATTAGAAATTACGTCCAGCGCGGGACAAAATTAATATCCCGTCCCGCGCGGGATTTTTCTGTACCGCATTCATCACTACCCCGCACTCACTTTACATACTTAGGTGGTGATAGGGGACACTTTTCTAAGAACAATATTTAACAAAAATTTTTTCTAAATTCAAACCCTCGAGAGTTAGGCCTCTTTAAAGCATTTTATAGGTATAGAGCCTTTTTCAAGAGCGTGAAATAATCTACAAACTAGATTTAAACCTTTTATTGTCTAAAATAAACGGCTCTCGAGTTATGAATTAAAGTAAATTAAAATATGTCGAAAAATTCGAGCTTTTTGTTTTCTTGGATTTTTTCAAAACCCTGTATCTTTTAAACGAAAAATTTTACAAAAAATCTGACGCCCCATTCCGAATAGGAAATTTAACGGACTACAACTTTTGTCTAGTAAAAATTTTTGAGAAACCAATCCATTTCACAGAAAATCTGAAAATAATAATCAACGCAGCTACAAAACAAAAAAATTAAATTCACTAAATTTTTTATTTTTTTGAAAAATTATTTTATTAATTAATTTTATATGTTTTATTTTTACTAAATAACGAATTAAGGAAATACTATTAAAAGTTATATTTTAAGCTTTCGATCATGCATTTAGATCTTCTTCAGAAAATAATAAGAAGATCTAAATGCATTATCGAAAGCTTAAAATATAACTTTAAGGCCGACGACTAAAAAACTATTTATCTTGCCGATAGATTTATCTAGGAGATTAATTTATATTCGTGCAACTTCGGATTTACATTTATTTTTGACACATGAGGTGAATTAAATGCCATATTTTTAATTTTAAAAACATTTTCGTATTTGTTATTAATTATAATATCAATTTTTGCTGTAAGATAAATACTCACAACCAACAGATGCCTCAAGATTCAGGGATACTCCGTTCACCGGCAGGACAGGGGAGGCCACGGAGCTGGAGGAGTGGCAGCGATAGTACGGAACGACATCCCTCACAAAAGAATACAAAACATACCAGGTAATAGTATGGAAGTCTTGGGGATAAAACTCCAACAAAACATTACACTAGTGGTCGTTTACAATCGGCCACTAAACACATTTAGTCAAACAGATTTCAGAGACCTGTTTGGACTGGATGGAAAGGTCATCGTGGCTGGCGACTTCAATGCCAAACACCCACTTTGGAACTGCCATACGTCCAATCCAAACGGGAACACACTCGTAAACTTTTCCACACACAATCACATACAAATTTTACACCCAGACAAACACACACATATTCCAATGAATGGTATGACTCCAACCACGATCGATCTCGTTCTAACCAAAAACATTCCTCACATATCTAATCCCACAGTCAAACATTCCCTAAACTCAGATCACAATATAGTTCAATTCTTTCTTCATAATATCACTCGCAATAGGTCCTTCAGACAAATAACCAGCTTCAAACACACCGATTGGTCCAAATTCCGTCGTAGGCTAGACGATCTTATCTGCATTAAGGTCCTAGATCAATAGGAAAAAAGAATAAAATTCAACAGATGTCACTAGTTGTTTTATGATATTTCATTGGTATATTTTATTGAGATATATTGATATTTACTTCTGATTGGTTAAAATTTGAAATTTCATGTATATTGCTTCATTTCTTGTGTCAAGTTCAACTCAAAAACGAATAATCGTAGAAAGCTGAAATTTTCAGAATATACTTAAAATATGATTTTACTTAACATAAGCTATTTTATATTTATAACTAAAGTGTATTTTATTGAAAACTGATAGCAAATTTTTTGTACATTAATTTTTTTTAAATAAAAAATAGCTTATGTTAAGTTTTTATTTCAATTAATTCTTACAATCTGTATATACAATAAACAATAAGTAATTGGAATGACAATATTAGGTCGCGTAGAAAATTTTCCACTGAAAATTTTCTTTTAATAACAATTTTTTGGTTTGGGTGTTATAAATTTATTTCATTGGGCAAATCGAGTAGCTAGATCAGCTATCTTGAAGCGCTTCAATCGTCTTATTTCGTGTGAGTTGTCCAGTACTCCGTTGGCTAGTTCATTGGGATGGTTTTCCAATCTGTTTTTGTAGTTAGTATAATTCTTATGGATTTCGTCCCGAATGGAATTCAGACCCAAGTCCCGCTGTATGACAAAGTTGGGCAAATACCATGGTGCATTTACGATGGTTCTTAGTGTCTTATTTTGGAATCTTTGCAATATTTCGATGTTGGATGCACTGGCAGAACCCCAGAGTTGGATACCGTACGTCCATATAGGTTTTAGTATAGCCTTATAAACCAGAATTTTGCTTTCTATGGATAACTGTGACTTCCTTCCAATCAGCCAATTCATCTGTCTAAGTTTTATACCAAGCTGTTTGCGTTTGTTGAAAATGTGTTTTTGCCATGTAAGTCTTCTGTCAAGCCACATACCTAGGTATTTTGTGTCTTGGTCATGAGGTAAGATGCAGTTGTTTAGTTTTACGGGTGGGCATGATTCCCTTCGCATTGTAAAAGTGACATGTGTCGATTTCACTTCATTGGCTTTCATTCTCCATTTTTTTAACCAAGCTTGGATTTTGTCGAGGATGTTTTGTAGATTTTTTGAAGCAAGTACAGGGTCGATATGGGATGCTAATATGGCCGTGTCATCAGCAAACGTGGCCATTGTTGTTAATCTTGTTGTTGGAAAGTCTGCTGTGAATAGTGTGAAGAGTACCGGTCCCAGGACACTACCCTGTGGTACGCCAGATTTGACTGTATATAATCCGGTGTATTCGTCATGATACTTGACCTGGAAGTATCTATCATCCAAGTAGGAATTTAGTAGCTGATAAAACGGGTGAGGAAGAGTCTTCTTGAGTTTGTACCGTAGGCCATCATGCCATACTTTATCAAAAGCCTGACTGATATCTAGGAAGGCAGCGGAACAGTATCTTTTATGTTCCAGGTCGTTGCTGATTTTCTTGACTACCCGGTGTACTTGTTCGATTGTGCTGTGTTTGTTTCGAAATCCGAACTGGTGATCTGGTATAAGTTTTCTTTCAACAATTATTGGTAGTAGACGACGGAGAAAGAGTTTTTCAAATATTTTTGAGAGCACCGGTAGCAAGCTTATTGGTCTGTATGATGTCACCTTTTGGGGCTCTTTTCCTGGTTTTGAGATCAAGATAATTTGAGCAATCTTCCATTGGATGGGGAAGTAGTTTAGTTTTATAATTGCGTTGTAAATAAATGTGATGAGCTTGATACATTTAGGTGTCAATTGCTTTATTACTCCGCCTGTTATTAAGTCAAAACCAGGTGCTTTCTTTGAATTTATTTCTTTCGTGATGATCTGTTTTACTTCTTTAATTTTGAATTTTTTGATTGGTGAGTCCATCTGAAATGGTGCATCCAAGTAGCGATAGATTTCTGAGTCATCCGTTGTTTCTGTTGAGGGAAATGGTTTGAAGACTTCCTCAAGGTGTTCCGCGAAAGTTAGAGCCTTTTCTTTGTCGTTTCTTGCCCAGTGCCCGTTTGCTTTCTTAATTGGTGGTATTGACTGTTGTGGTCGTTTTATGTTTTTTGTTGCCTTCCATAAGGAGTAATCATTTGCTTTTGTCGCTGACAATTTACTAACATAGTCGTTAAAAGATTGATTTTTAAGATTAACAAGCATTGTTTTAAGGTTTTTAGCCTCCTTGTTAAATTTTTTCTTGTCCTCCGTTGTTCGGGTTGTTTGCCATTGTTTGCGTGCTTTTCGCTTTTGAGCAATTTTGTGTTTTATTATTGTTGGAGTTATTTCTTTTGCGAAGGTTTCATTACTATCAGGAGTGGCCAGCCAAGCTGCGTTCTGAATAGCTTTTGTCAGGTGTTCGACTGCAGTTTCAATGTTGTCTTCTGATGTTAAAGGAATGTCCAAATGAATGTGTTCATCCAGTTGGATTTTGAAGGTATCCCAGTTGGTTTTACTACTGGATAGTGAAGGCTGCTTTGGCTTACCAAGTATTTGTGAGTAAATCGTCAGTAAGAGTGGCGTATGATCAGATGTTAGGTCGAGTGACGATTCCATCTTACACTGCTTCGTGTTTATGCCTTTAGTTACGAAGAAGTCAATCAGATCCGGTGTTTTGGTTATATCAGTAGGCCAGTAAGTTGGTTCACCTGTTGATAGGTACGACATATTATTAATTCTGATTGCTTCTAGCAGTTCTTTTCCTTTGGTGGTTGTAAGCCTTGAGCCCCATTGAAGATGTTTGGCATTGAAGTCGCCTCCTGCAATGAATTTGTTGCCCAGTGTTTTGAAGAAGTCTCCATATTGTTTTTTCTTGTTGTTATGTTTAGGTGGGCAATATATCGCTGAAATAGTGAAGTTGCCCAGACTGTCTTCAACAACTATACTGGTACCTTGAAGGTAGTCATGCTGGTATTTGTCAAGTTCGTAGTGTTTAATATTTTTCCTTATGATGATTGCGGTTCCACCGTGAGCATTTCCATCTGGGTGTTGTGTACTGTATATGGTATAGTTTGGTATTTTTAGATGACTTTTTGCGGTGAAGTGAGTCTCGGATACTAGCATCACATCTATTTTGTGCATCTCCAGAAATAATTTGAGCTCTTGTGCATGTTGGCACAAGCCGTTGGCGTTCCATGTGGATATCTTGAGTACATCAGCCATTAATTAATTTTACTGACTATGGTGGTCAGCAAGTTTAACATGGTAGACATTTGTTCCATAAGCTTCCTCATCATTTCTTTGAGCTCCTCCAAGTCGTTGGGTTGTTGTACTATTTGTGGTTGTTGTACTATTTGTGGTTGTTGTACTATTTGTGGTTGTTGTACTATTTGTGATTGTTGTCCTATTTGTGGTTGTATTATTGGCTGTTGTATGCTATTTGTAGGGGTATGGTTCTCAGTTGCATATTGATCAGGTGCCACTGTTTGTTTGGCATTGTTATTGGAGGCACCTGTTTGACTTGTTTGGAGAACTTTGTTAATTATTGTTCTTTCTCGTAATTCAGGGTAAATTTTCTCTTGGAGTTGCCTGTGCACCAAGCATCCTCTGAAATTTGCTGGATGATCACCATTACAATTTACGCATTTAACCGCTTTATCTCTTTCTTTCCTTGGGCATTCATTTGACATGTGGTTGCCTATGCACTTGACACACCGTGGGGGTTTGTGACAGTAATTTTTGGTGTGCCCAAATCTTTGACATTTTGCGCATTGTGGGATTTCTCGTTTTACGCGTGGGGCTTCAAATTTTACAATGGTGTTCATAAATCTTGTAATTTTATATATTTCTTTATTATTATCGTTTTGTTGAATGTCGATAAAGAACATGTTCAAAGGATTTTTGTCAGCTCTATTTTTTATGTTCCAAGTATTTACCACGGTATGTCCTAATCCCTGTAGTTCCGCTTTAATTTGGTCCATATCGGTTGATGAGTGTAAGTTCTTTAGAACTACTCGGAAGTTTCTTTCTTGCTTGGGTTTGTATGTATGGAAATCGGTACCTTTCGCTTTCAATTCCTTAATGATGTTACTGTAGTGTTCCCCAGTGGTTGATTGGATTTTAACTACATTATGCTGTAATGTTTTGATTGTGTAGCCATTTGTTTCTATTTTGTTCAGTAGTTCGATGAGCGGTCTAATGTTCGTAACGCCCTCCACAAAGACTGGTGGAGGGTTTGGTTCGGATGGTTTAGCAGTTTCCCTCTCCTCATTTTTGTCTACGTCTTCAGATAACTGTTGATATCTATTTTATGTTGTAAGAGGAGCATTCAACCAGTAATCGCTCACCTTTTTCTGCTTGAAGATTCTTGTGTTCTGTTCTGGGCTTCGGAATCGCTTTCTGTTTTGGACCGTTTTCCAGCCTTCTTGTTGACTTGATGAAGGTAACGGTGGAAAGTTTAGGGTATCTGTAGGTACATATTGATAAGAATTTCCAGCGTGATGTTGATTATAGTATGTCGCATTATGTGCCAATAGAGGCTGTAGCGGTGTAGGATGCTGTACGACCTGAAGATATTGACCCGGTTTCATAATTTGTGCAGGTGGTGGAAAACCTCGAGTTTGGGAGTTCTGGTCACTCATAGTGGGTATGCCAGATTGATCATACTGAAGAGGAATCACAGTAACAAGCCTCTGTGCATCTGCCATGATTAAATTTGGAGGTTATGACGCTTATAATCTCTTACGTGTTTGTTTTTCGCCTAAAATCTGTAGTTTTTGATCGAGGATTTTGCAGTAATACGTTCACAACTCTTAGCTCAAGTAACAAAACTCTCGCCTCAGCAATTTCACAGCTCGCTCACTTTTGACGTTTTACCTTGCCAGTGGCGTACCAAGAAAAAAGATATGTTAAGTAAAATCATATTTTACGTATATTCTGAAAATTTCAGCTTTCTACGATTATTCGTTTTTGAATTGAACTTGACACAAGCTCAGCGCCTATTGATCTGCCCCCTTAACAATAACATCATTGACACGGACACGGTAGATCGAGAAATCGAACTCCTTACCCAAAACATCAACAAAGCCAAAGCCGAAAATTCCAAAACGATAACTCCTAAAAACGACAGGGACGTCTTTCCGGACGATATCCAGTTGTTGATAGGTGAGCGTAAACGGAAAAGAAAGCAATGGCAACAGACGGGAGATATCTCCCACAAAAACGCTATGATTGACTTGAACAGGCAAATACAACAAAAAATTACACTTCACAAAAACAATTCCTGGGAAAAACTACTCTCCTCATTAAGTCCTTCAGACAATACCCTCTTCAAGGTTTCCAAACTAATGCGGAAACCTTACCAGCCAATCCCGGCCCTATCCGACAACAATTCTCCCGCCATGAGCGACGCCAAAAAAGCTGAGCTCTTGGCCTCCACTTTTCAAACAGTACATACTTTAGATAATACCGATACACCGGAGCAAACCGAGATCAAACAAACCGTTCTTGCCTTTTCAAGTCAAACATATGCAATCCCAGCCAATCAGCTCGCATCTTATCAAACTAGTCCCTTTGAAATTTCACAAATTCTTAAATTTTTACACAACAACAAAGCTCCAGGCCCGGACAAAATTGAGAACAAAGTTCTCAAAAATTTGTCCCGGAAGGCTACTGTTCAGTTGAATTACATCATTAACGCTATTCTTAAACTGCAGTACTTTCCGAAAGCTTAAAATTTTATTTTAAGTTTTTATAATTATTGTATACTATTAATATTGTTTGAATATAATTTATTTTTTGTTAATAAAAAAACATATTTTCATTTTCTTATTTTTATTTGGGAGTTCTTTTAAACGAAACATTTTACAACAAATCTGACGCCCCATTCCGGATAGGAAATTTAACGGACTACAACTTTCGTCTAGTAAGAGCTTTTGAGAAACCAACTTATTTCGCAGAAAATAATAAACAAAACTGGGTTGTAAATAACCCAATTCAAGAGAACGATGTAAAAGGGAATTGGGTAAAATAATTACAAGATAAATTAAAACTTTTTTTATTATTTACAATTTAATTCACAAGAATTCTTTCTGCAATTTTTTAATTTGCAGTTCTAAAAGCGTACATTCGAGATCTGCTTTACGCTTATTTGATTGGAACTCCGATTCCAAATTTTTCTTTCTTAACTTCAATATTTTCAATAACGAATTATTAAAAATGCGACTATCGTGTGTAGAGCCGGGCCACCGACAAACGATATCTTGAATTTTTAACTTAGCATCGCAAACCATCTGTAATACATAATATTTGAATGTTGTTTATTTTTCATATTAAACATATCATAACATACCTGTACATTGAAAGAGAAATAACCTTTACGATTTCGATATCGTTCACCTTTCAATTTGAAAAGAGCCAGTTGCATAAAATCGAAGAGTAATCAACAGCATATTTAATGGTGATATTGCTCGATTTCTTTTCGTCGAAGGTTTAATGTTTTCCTCAATCAAGTTTAACGTGAAAGCTACAGTTTCTTTGTTAAAGCGAAATCTAGCTTTGAAATCATTGTCGTTAAGATTATCAAACGGATTTTGGCGGTCTCGAAATACACGTGGGATTCTAGATCGTACTTCAACCACTTGATGCAATTCGATGGACTCTTCCGAGGAATCGAAAGATAAAACAGTCGAGACTGAATTCACGCGAGAACTTGACGAAGATGAAGACATTTTTAACCTTAAAAATAAAATGAATATAGTATTATATGAGTTGGGTTTTAACTTTTAGTAATAACTTACTTGCGATGAAAATGTAATAAATTTTTAATTCGATATTCGAATGTATCACTCGCAGACTAAAATATTAACTAATAAAAAGTAAATTATTTTACACTACACCGCGTTACTACTGCGTTCTAGGTTACACTGTGAAGTTTAACAGAGATGACAGATGGCGTTTGGAAATTAAATGCCAGTGTTTATTGTAAAGCACCACTCACAAACTGAAAATTTACCTAGGAGATTCATCAATTAAAAAAACTAATTATTAGTCTAGTAGATACATTTAGGTCGGCCCTTTCTGGTGAGATCGAACCCGGAATGACAAAATGAAAGCCGACTTGTTAACCACAAGGCCAACGGAGTCATTAATAAATATATTTTTCCAAAAATCGTCATAGAAACAACACTTCCCTGCGTATCTACGCGCAGGGAAATTGAATTATAATGACTAGTCCGGTAATGTCAATAATTGATTTTTTCAATGTGTTTTGACACATTGACAAACTTGATTTTTGCTAATTTTAAAAATGTTGTTCAATTATGTGTTTTAAAATTTCGATTTTTTACGATTTTCGGAAAAATTTAATACAAAATACGTCAGGAAAATATCTCACTTTACTCGGAGCTCTAAAATACTCGGCACGAAGTGCCTCGTATTTCAACATTGCTCCTCGTCAGTAATATATCATTTTCCTGACTTTCATGTAAATAACTATTAATTTGTCATATAAAGTATTAACTAATAATAATATGATTACTATAAATATTGATAATAGTAAAATGTCCGTTATCTTACAGCAAAAATTGATATTATAATTAATAACAAATACGAAAATGTGTTTAAAATTAAAAATATGGCATTTAATTCACCTCATGTGTCAAAAATAAATGTAAATCCGAAGTTGCACGAATATAAATTTATCTCCTAGATAAATTTATCCCCAAGACTAATTTTATTCCCACCGTTATAGTCTTGGGCCTTATTGTATTAAATTTATTTATATTAATTTATAATAAATGCATTTTATATAGAAATCTTAAATTTCAAAATCTCTCACATATAACTTTGTTTGGTTGCTTTCCATAGGTAATATTGCACATATAAACTTTGTTTTGGATATTTTTGCATCACAATAAGAAATCATGTAATCACGAGGAATAAAATTTAAATCACAAGTAAAACCTCTGTTACTGAAACACCAAATTTTTAACATAGATAAGTGAGGAACAATCATAACATGGTCGTTTGATGAACAAATGTTTGGAATTGATAATCTGATATCACAGTTTAATGTAACCTGTTTGGTTCTTTTCATATAATCCCATAAAACAATATCAAATAGTCCAGTCTCCTGATAAAAATGTCTAAAATAAATACATTCCTTTATGAAACACACACTCGCTACACTATAATCCAAAAGCGTGGAGTGCAATTTTGTCAGTTGATATATTCCAAACACATAAAAATGTAACATACACACCATCACCACGATGTCTATTACAGAAACTAAGCAATATATCATTTTTTACCTAAAACAAACTTTATTAGAACAACTTACTTCCTTATTGTAATAATTTACCATTAATTTATGAAACTCTGTTTCCTCCGACTCGTTGCAGCATTTAAGAGTTACTAATGACTTATCGTCCCACTTAAGAATATGAATGACATCATCACTTGCAGTAAATATGATCCTCCCATCCATAAAAGACATATTTACACATATTTTGAAAGGCTCATACGGAATACAATATTCAATTTGTTCAGTTTCAATATTGAACACATCAAACTTTCCAAGGATTGCTATTAATATAATTCTATAAAATGAGAACTATTAAAGTTATAAAATATTTCTGTCATAGGGTGTACACCTACAAGTTTTTGTAAACTATACAATCATATGCATCATGTTTGTGGTGAATTGTTGATCCATTCTCCAAATTCCACACTGTTAAATTAGAATAATCAAAATAAATCAAATACTTTCCGCTTTTTGAAAGAGATCCTTTAAAATAACTTTCCAACTGAAAAACATGAGAGTATATCTACAAAAGTTTTAGTGAAAAAAGTACCGTAATCGATCTTGAAGCAATCACGAACCTCTTTGCTATTAAAATAGTACACATTCAATTTCATTTTGTTTTCAGTGGTATAAGCAAACGCGTCGTCAAACAACCACTTGCTGCCCGAATTGTCAATCTCATAAATAACCTCTTTGTAATTATTTGTTTCCCAGTTTCGACGTAAAGTGTGGTTATACCAGTAGACTCCCTAGAAAAAATTAAAATATAGGAAAGTTGTACTAATAACCTTTGAGCAACTTTACCTGCCAATAGTTGTACCTCTTCAAGTGGTTGATGTAAAATTCGCTCTTAGGGCCTTCCATTTCGAAGTAACCCTCCTGTTGACATAATCTTTCCCAAAAGAAATCACATGATAGTGCAGCCTTCCAACTCAAACAGCAAGATGCAGCCGAGTGTAAATCTTCAGGTGATAACTGGAATAAAATTTTTTGGGCAATTTCTAACGGTAAGTGTCCAACCACGTCAAACTTCAAGGATGTTGCTTCCTCTGTGGCTTCCTCTTCGTACTTCGTTATCACTTTGTTTCGTTGTACTTATTAGTTCTGTTGCCATGTTTGTACATATAAAAATACGTAAAAATCTAAAGCGGGAATTTCATAACCAAACTTAATATACGGCAGTGGCGAAACTACCGGTGTTTCATTCACTGCCAGTCGTGGCACACGACCCGGATAATACACCAAGACGGTATATTGCCTTGCAGCTAACGCCATAGATTATACTCATTAATCTGTGGCTAACGCAGTTGAATGCGAATGCAGGGTACCGGGTTTAACGTTTAAACCTGAGGAGAGTTGTGGGGAGAGTAAAACTTTCTTATGAGTTAAACTTGGTTAAACGTTAAAGTGGTCTCAAATAAAGATGAGTGGGTGGGGCTAATGCGTAGAAACCAAAACTCGTATAATCGTTTTTATGTTGGTGTCAATTGGTGGAATTGGGTGTCACGCGATGTCACGGATGTATAATAGATTAGGTGAAGTGACGGGCTTTGATTTGATCGAAAAATATTGGAACGATTTTGTAGTCAGTGTGCGAGAGAGATTACCCATAAAGAATAGACGAGGCGCGTCACGGGTAGCGTGATAAAACACATAATGCATATGCAAAACTGCATTTTATTGCAGATTTAAGTCGAATACAAATTGGTTCTGTGTTAATTTTTTATATCATAGACAAGAACAAGAGAAATTAACAAAACAGTCAACTGTCGATAAGAAAAAATCAAAATTAGATCGGTCATAATTAATTAAATTTTCTCTTGTACGAAATTTGTGTACGTTTTAGTGAATTTTTTCACTATTGATTCGTTTTACTCGTCTATAATAGACAAAATTAAATTATATCATTAAATTAATAATTATTATAAATTCCCATGCATATAAAATAATTATTAATTTAATGATATAATTTAATCTTGTCTATTAAAGGACCAGTAAAACGACTAAATTGGGAAATAATTCATTAAAAAGTATATAGTTATATAGGTAACAAATAAAATAATGTAATAAGAGTTCAAATAGTCTTAATTTCATGAAAGTATGTAAATTTCTTAACTTTTTAATATTTGTAATTAAATTGTTCCTATTACCACAATGCTTCAAACACGTTCAAACATATCGCGCCTCGGATATCCTTGTCTAACACAGCCGGCGACGTTCAAGGGCCATGCCGTAGGTAGCCGTCACCTCACCTAACCTATTATACATCCGTGCGCGATGTCTACTGCGCCGGATTTTGTCTACGCCCTCTCATCTATATTTGAGATTACTTTATGACTGGGTTACTGAATTGCCACCATTAATTTAAAAATACAGGATGCAGTGCGGTTAATCCTAAATCTAATCCAGTGGTTCTCAAAGTGGGCGATTTCTAGTCCAAGGGGGGCGATAGTGGACATGGAAAAATTTGAGGGGCGTTCAGGTAGTCTGGGGGGAATTTATTTAAAATTCAATTTCTTTCAAAAATAAAATAAAATTGTCTTTAAAATTTGAATTTAAAAATTTAAAATTCTAAAGGCCGTGTGCCACTAATTTTTAAAAAACTTTGGTAACAGCCCAACACATTAAGAATTATTTTGTCTATTGAATTTTTTCCTACAAATCAATAATTATTTTATTACCAATAACCTTTTTTTAGCTATTTTTTTTATCAAAAAACATGGGATTGAGGGGTGAGGGGGCGTTATAAAAATATATGCTCGGGAAAGTGGGCGATGGTTCAAAAAAGTTTGAGAACCTATGGTCTAATCTATCTGAGTAGTGAGTACCATGGTGAGTACGCATAATCTACGAGCGTCTAGCCATCCCACGGAGGCAACGAACGAACACAGGTAGCTGACATCGGTCACGCATGCGCAGTAATTTAAAAATTATATCCCACAGATGCAAACCAAACGAACATCGGTTGCGCAAGCGCGTAATTTTAAATTATTAAATCCCACATAGGTAACAAAGCGAACATAATAGCTCATGTCATAGCTCGCGCAAGATTAAAAATACAATAGATAAGTTACAATAAATTTTATTAAAGAAAAATATGGAACAAACAATATTATTAAGCATCTTTTTGTTTTGACCAAATAATTTCTAGCCTCAATTCCCGTCGTTCGGTGTCAGTAGGATTACTCAAACGTTTCTTACATTTGCTGGTGCTTTTTGTAGAAGCAAACCTTTGTTGACATTTAATTTTTTTATTAGCCGGTTCTAATAATTCTGAATTATTTTCTTTTAAAGCGTCGATTTTGTGCTTCGTTGATATGGCTTTAAGAATAATATGTTCCAATGGAGCAATTTGATTCATCACAGCTGCAAGCAGTGTTGCCAGCACTTAAATTTGCGAAACCGCTAGATGACGCGGCGGTCCCGCCAGAAACCCGCTAGATGACACGGCGGTCCCGCCAGATATCCCATTTTTACGAAATAGCTAGAAACCGCTAGATAACACGGCGATCCCGCCAGAAATACCATTTTTAATAGTTTAAGATTAGCGTATTAGATGTTTTAAAATAAAATTACACAATTTTTTATTATTTTATTAAAAAAAAAAAAAAATGTATATTACAAAACACTAATAAATCTAAAAACAAATCATCGACATCGTCGTGGTCTTCGAGCTTGTAAGTTTCTTTGTAATAAGTACCAACATAACTGAAGACTGAACATAACCCATGCCATTTATAGAGCGGTAAGATTGTGTACTAATTTGAAGGCGGTGAAATTTTAAATTTAAAAAGAAAAAAAAATTTTAAATTGACTTTCGGCAGTTTTTAAAAACCGTCAGATTTCCCGTCAGATATTCTTTATTAAGCTAAAATTCCCGCTTGCCGCTAGATGGAAATTTTTCCCGCTAAAGCAACTTAACACAAGTCAGATCTAGCGGGAAAACCGCTAGATTGGCAACACTGCAGCCTGCAAGTTGTTCCTCATTTTCAATCAAATTTGTTATGTTTATAAATTGATTTACAACATCACGAATTTCTTTGTCTTGATCTAGAATGATCTAATAATCCAAATAGAGACAAATATTTAAAAAAATATTCAATATTTTAAAATACGAATATCTTTTTAAATATACTTGTAAATATTCAACATTGGAACCTCAATTACCTCATTGTCTAAATTAGTTTTAGATTAATAAATTAATATAAAGCAGTGTTTTTCAACCTTTTTCATTACGCGACCCCCATAATATGAAAAAATATTTCGCGACCCCCCAACCCTTTATTACCACTCCGTCAGAGATCCGGAGGAGAGTGCCGTGTGGTGTTTTTACTCAAATATAAGGTTACCATATTTTATAATCATGAAATCGGGACATTGGCCAGGCCCGTAGTCAGATAAAAAATAAAGGTAGGGAAAACGATTTGTATGGGCGGGGAAATTTTAGCGTTGCGGATGCGAGATGGGTTCATGGGAATTTTTAAAGCGCCGCATGCGAAAATTTTTTGAATTTCAAGGTCAACTCGGTTTAAGAAAAGTTGTATTATCGTATTATATGGTATTATCGCACAGCCACACGCCAGGGGCGAATGGGCTATCAAAATGTATGGTCGGTGCTCGGTCAGTGGGCCAAAAATGCAATGGTCACGGGGTGAAAATGCCTTTATTGGGAACCCCTCTCCCCCTTTGAAAAAAAAATTATTACATGTACCCTGCGTTCGAGGAGAAGCTACTTTCGCTACCAAACATTTGGTCCCAAATCGGGACATTTTTGCGTCCCGACTTAGGTTAAAAAAAATCGGTACAGCAGTGTAAAAGAAAGGACTGTCCCGACCAAATCGGGACGTCTGGTAACCTTACTCAAGTACCTAGTTCTCTCGACCTCTCGCGACCCCCCTACAAAGGCTTCGCGACCCCCCAGGGGGTCGCGACCCACAGGTTGAAAAACACTGATATAAAGGATTAATATTTTAGGACGCGCCATCTGTGAAACATGTTTTTGTGCAGTCACGCTTCGTACATTTCCGACACGATTCGTTGGTTGCCCCCGTGGAATGGCTAGACGCTCGTCGCATATTTGGTAAATATCTAAAAATAATACTATACCAGTAGTTGTTAATCTAATCTATAAGCGGATACGTAATTATTTTAAAATTGTTGTATGGTCTTTATTTAATTTATTCAGTTAATTTTCAAATCCAACTAGTTTTAAATTTAAATATTATCTATATTATTGTTTTATTTAAGAAAAATACGAATTAAGGAAACATTATTTAATCGTGTATTTAAGCTTTCAATCGCGCATTGCATTGCGATTGGTATTAAACATGCCAATTTATTATTTTGTAACTTCTGACGATGATCGCAATGCGCGATTGAAAGCTTAAATACACGATTAAATAATGTTTCCTTAATTCGTATTTTATTAAAATAAAACAATAATTTACTCCCATGAATTAATAATTAACCAATTTTAAATATAATAATATATTGTAATGTTGTTAGTCCGATTTTTTTTTTACGTGCTCGGTTGGGTCATCCGACATTCCAAACACGACCCCCAAGGGTGTGGGGCCCGGTAAACGCCGAGCCATCGCGGTGAACCCCCTAGGCAATAAGCATAAGCCACACCAGGGGGCCACCTCCCCTTTCTAGGTTCGGTCGGCTAAGACCTCCCCCCCTCTGGGTATTGAGTCGGGCCCTTTCCCAGCCCTATACCACTTAGCAGGTGGTACACCCGAGTTGTATCGCAACTCCCACGTCGAGAATCATGAGTGGAGGTACTGCAATCCAACTCACGATCTCTGGCCAGCATGTAGCCTACCACAGCCACTACGAGTCCAATCCCATGGTGGCAGGGATAAATCCCTGGGCTGCCACCCCCGTAGTACCAGTTAATGCAGGGCCTCACTGGTCACACCCCTCGACGTAACACGTCTCCCACGACTGTAGTTAGCCCTACGACTCGTGGTTGGTCAGCTAAACGGGTATGTGGGCTCGCTACACCCTTAGATGCCGGCCTGTCCCCTAGACGGCAGGCAAACATCCCCCGCTCAAACCATCAACTACACCAGCGTTCTTGCCGCACGTCTCCGGAAAACTTCTGTCGCAAAAACCGAGAACTCCCGTAGTGCCTCCTCATCTTTTATCAACCTGCTCAGATCATTTCTTGGTCCATCCAGCTGCAGGGGGGCCCTTAGATCTTCGTAGAGCCCACATTCTTCCAAAACATGTCTCCAGGTTTCCAGACCCCCGCCACACGAGCATTCACCCGTGTCGGCCAGATTCCTCTCCCACAAGAAGGCGTTAAGACTACCATGGCCCGTCAAGAGGTAGCCCATCCTCAGGCTGAAATCGAACCAGGGACTCTCCAATACAAAAGAAGCGTTACCCATATAAATCCGGGTAACGGCACCAACGTCGGAGACTCTCCAGCGCTCCTTCCAGATCGTAATGGAGCGCTCTCTGAGGAGACGTTTATAAAGCGTCTTAGACAACTGTCTATCCTCTAGGGTCATCAAGTCCCCAGGGGCTATATCACGCCCCCTGATTGCCCTATACATCTCCGAACGTTCTCTGACCAGCAAGTCCCAAGGAAGTGCCCCCCCCCCCCAGAACCTGCATAGCCTCGGTGGAAACAGTGCAGCATACCCGCAGCGTTGCATATAGCGCAACACGTTGGCAGCTATTTACCGCTTCCCGTGCATACGCCAATCGCATGGTCGGCCCCCAAACTCCCGCACCATACGACATGCAAGCCACGAGCAGCCCCTCATATATTACCCTTATCGAATCCCTGCTCAAACCCCAGTCCCGCCTCAGAACCCTCCTCAAACAACCGACCACAGAGACCATTTTATCTCTTAGGGATATTATGTGAGGTCGAAAGTTAACCCTCTCCCCCACACAAATCCCCAGATATTTGGTACTTGTGGTGTACGGAATCCCCGACCCACCCAAACGAACCGTCGGGCGCCTGTGCTGAGACAGGAAACCCTTTAGCAACATCTGGACGGTCTTGGTCTCAGAAACCCGGACCCCTACAGACCTGCCCCATTCGGCTATCACCCCGAGACATCTCTCAGCCCTCTGTTCTAATTCGACCCTACTATCACCCTCCACGGCAACGAAAATATCGTCGGCGTACGCCACTATTGGGAAACCCAGATCTTCCAGCTGCTTGAGTAATACGTCGAGCAGGGCACCCCATAACTCAGGTCCCCCGTGGGATCCCTGTGGACAACCCCTACTCACACGTTTCCACACATTGGATATTTTTCCCGTGACGCACACCATCCTGTCATCAAAGTAGCTCTCCTACATGGGGATCTCACCACACCGCAGCTCCTTGAGCCTTTCTATGATGACAGGCCATAGAGGGCCGTCGAAAGCACCTTTAAAGTCAACGAACAGCCCCAGCACGTATTTCCTTCGTGAGCCTCTCACGGTATCTAACAGTGAATGCCAGGCATCATCCGTGCGCAGGCCTTTCCTGAAACCAAACTGGCTACTACTCAAGCTCCCCGACATTCTGCTTTGGAGTCTCGTTACCAAGATCCTCTCCAGTATCTTACCCATTACGGGTAACAAGCAGATCGGCCTATAAGAGGACGGATCAGATTTAATTCTGTCGGGGGACTTAAGCAATATAATCAGTCTAGCTATTTTCCATCTCTTCGGAAATATGCCCCGTGATATACATATATTGTAATGTATCATTGGGGATGCAGTAGTGAAGATTTAAAAATTTTTTATTTGTAAAATTTTTAAAATTGAATTTCGCGGCTGTGCGAGGTCGCTGCAGGAGAACATTCAGGCGCAGAAAAGATAAGTTGCTTGCATGCGGCGCCGGCGCACACTGGGCTGAAAAATGATGTAAAAATTTATTTTCCAATTAATGTTTATATAAAAAATTTTTTTAGTTGGTAATATTAAAAAAATCGCACATTACAATCGCAAAATTCGTTATGTTCTGGTGGATTGTTTTGCGTTTAAATGCTTATGAATATTAAATATGATTATATTAAACAGATGATACTCATAGCAATGCGTTTATTTTAAATTTTATAGGTAAAATAACGATTTTAGGGTTTATCTTAACTTGAACTTTTCGAGCGTTCTATAAAATTGTGAACTTTAAAATTTAGACCTGCGTTACTGTTACCTAAACATCTATATCGTGTATCAATTTCTCGCTGGAATGTTTGCCTATAAGGAAGATATTGTCATTTCAAGTTTTAATCTCTTAATTTTATGTACCAAATCCGCTCATTTTCATCATAAAAATATGAAAAAAATGAAAATATAAATGTATATCAAATATATTTGTAACACGTAAAAGGAATTAGATTAGTAAATTATTAAAATATATCAATTAATTTACTATCACGTATTAAAAACTAACCAATTATAGTTAGAAAATACTATAATAATTTATTATTGTTGCATTGATTATACATAGCGTAAAAGAGTTACCTATCAGCGAAAATTTAAAATTAGTTTTGTTACCAGAACCCACCTAAACAAATTTATATTTGATTTAAACTAATTTAAATTAATTTTTATTAATATATGAAAATAAATTATTAGTAGCTACATAATTATTAATTTGTATCGCTTTCAGTAGCGTCTGTTAATTCAATTTCTGGAGTTAATTCCAGTAATTCCAAAGTTTCGGGTAAAAGATTTTTTGTTTGTCTTTTCTGAAATGGCCGAATACTTGATATAAAAGGATCTGAAGATATTAGCATATTATGTAAAATATCTTCGTTGGATGCTTCCCTGCAAAACTTTCTAGATCGGGTTTCTCTACTCTTTCGAGTACTCTTTCGAGTACACGACAGGTTTAAATTTATCATCAAGAATTTTTCTTATTTTTATAACAAATTCAGGATTTTCTTGTAAATGTTCTAAAATCCTTGCAACATCGTTAAGTCCATTGTTGTACATACTCCTGATTGTAGAACACATGAGCTCCTGCGTATCCTTATATTGAATAAATTCGGTCTTTTCTACCATATCTTTAATTTTCAATATACAATGAGGCCAATTAAACTCAGAATGCAACCATGAATTATTGTTCTCCAAAAAAATTTTTTCAGTACGGTTGGACTGTTTCCACTTCCTACGCAGCTTCAAACAAAGCATTCTAATACTAGTTTTTAAAGTATTCAGTTCTGATTCACAAAAATTGATATCAAGTCTGGAAGTAACCATTTCAAAAAGTTTCTTGTAATCATCAAGATGTGTGTCAGGGGAGCTTTTAAGTAATAAATAAAGATCATAATTTGTTCTTAAATTATAATTCATCTTGATTTGATTTGCTTTTTTTCTAATTCTCTATTCTATTTCCTTTTTTATTTATATTTTCTCGATTTTCAAAACCTTTATAGGCATATTATCTCATCGTATATACGGATCAATGGATTCTGAAGCATGAAAGCTTTCATATTTTAGCGAAAATGAGCGGATTTGGTACATAAAATTAAGAGATTAAAACTTGAAATAACAATATCTTCCTTATAGGCAAACATTCCAGCGAGAAATTGATACACGATATAGATGTTTAGGTAACAGTAACGCAGGTCTAAATTTTAAAGTTCACAATTTTATAGAACGCTCGAAAAGTTCAAGTTAAGATAAACCCTAAAATCGTTATTTTACCTATAAATTTTAAAATAAACGCATTGCTATGAGTATCATCTGTTTAATATAATCATATTTAATATTCATAAGCATTTAAACGCAAAACAATCCACCAGAACATAACGAATTTTGCGATTGTAATGTGCGATTTTTTTAATATTACCAACTAAAAAAATTTTTTATATAAACATGTTAGCATAAGCAAGGATTACTAAACCATACAACCTGAGTCCGGACCTGTACGTTAGAATAAGCGAGGACTACTAAGCCATACCACCTGAATACGGACCTGTAATAAATACGGTCCTGACTAATAATTTTAAATTAAGTGTTGATTAAGTAATACCAACCTAAGTTGGTATTATGAGGGCGGTAATCAACTGAGGTATACTATACCGGAGAATAATTATGTAATAACAAGTAAGATAGAAATAAAGTAATAACGGTAATAAATCGTAAGTACGAAAAAGTAAGTAAAAAGGCTTGTTTTATTTTATTTTACTGTAATTTTTGGCTAACGCTAACATCAGAAGTGGAGATTCGAGCATACGTTTAACCACAAACGGTGATTTAGGAGATCAGATTGGATTAAATCAGATCGAAATATTCGTGTTTTGTTTTGTGTTTTATTTTATTTTGTGTGTGTTATTTTATTTTGTTTTGTTGTTTTATTTTTTTTTTCCCCCGTTCAATATGGGTCAAAATACAGGGGATGTTCCAAATAATACAATCCAAAATCCTGGTGGAAATCAGATGGATTTTGAACAAAATATGCAAATATTTTTTAAAGAAATAGCTAATTTTCGACAAAAGTCAACAAGTGAAAATAACCAATTCCCTGTTACCTTACCGGATCATGATCCAGATAGTAGCGAATTTTCAACGGACGAATGGATCGACCACATAAACAGTTTGAAGGAGCTGTCTCAAGTACCCGATCATATAATGATCTTGAAAGCGGGAAACGCTCTACGAGGAAACGGTAAGAAATTTTTTGATGGTTGGAAACCTTTCAACAGGAGTTGGGATAATTTCGCGTATGATCTGCGTATAAATTTTCCAAATCAAGAAACGTGGCACACGAAGTTAGTTAAAGCCGCGACTATGGAAAGTGCTGATTTCGATAGTTTATGCGAATATGCGATAAAAAAAATTCGTAGCATTTATCAGTACGAGCCACAATTGATCTGGGAGAAAGTTTTATGTCCTGTGATTGGTGGGATAACAAATGATACAATTCGACAGAGAATGCGAACAAATCGACCAAAAGACCAACAAGAACTAATGCTTTTGCTACGCCAATGCGATAATGAAAACCAAGATGATCAGAGGAGAAGAACAAAACGACCTAGGATGAACACGATAAACACCACGCGACCTGATTGGGATAATGAATCTCAAAGATTAAAACGATGTTTCAAATGTGGTAAACCAGGACATCTCAAAGACGCATGTAGAAGTTTACCAAACTCAAGGTACTCACAAAGAAGCCCAATACAAGACAGATGTTATAAGTGTGGAGAAAAAGGTCATGAAAGAAAAAATTGTAAAAATGCCCCAGATTTGATTAGCCCGCAAACTCATGCAAAAAAAATTAATAACCAAAACATCGTTCCTCAATGTAATTTTTGTCAACGATTGGGGCATGCTGAATCTGATTGTTTTAAAAAGAATGGACATCCCAAGATATTTTGTTTAAATAATAGATGCGAGATCACGCCAACCGCTACGGTATCAACTAACAACACGAAGCAAGAATTTAGCTATTTGATAGATTCCGGAGCAGATCAGTCTATAATCCATCATTGCGTAGTAAAAAAAATTAATGGTAAAATGATCATATGTTCTCAAATCCTGTCTGGATTTGGAATAGATGTAGAGACCTTGGGAATTTGCCGACTATACATTGCACTTCAAGAAGTCACTCTTGAAATTGATTTTCTGGTTGTACCGGATAATACCATTCCTGGTGTAGACGCATTGATTGGGTGGGAGACGATTCAACGTCCGGGATTACAAGTGGTCGTGAGAAAGTATGGTTTGGATTTAAAACTTTCACCAATAGTAAAACCTCAAATTCGAAGTGTACTAAATAATAACGAATTGTCAGGACTGGACGAGAAATGGAAAAAACAAATTCAGAAACTTTTGGACTCTACTCGCAACCAAATACCGCAAGCAGTAACCACCGGAAAATTAAGAATAACTTTAACCGATGATAAGCCAGTAGCATTTCAACCTAGGAGACTAGCATACAGCGAACGAACACAGCTGAAGACAATAATTCAAGACTTATTAGACCAAAATATAATTAGAGAAAGTTCCTCACCTTATGCTAGCCCCATCGTGCTAGTTAAAAAAAAAAAATGGATCGTTACGGCTATGTGTTGACTATAGGGAAGTAAATAAAAAAACTGTTCGAGATCGTTACCCGTTGCCAAATTTAAGAGATCAACTCGATGCATTAGGAAAGGCAGTCTACTTTACCACTCTTGACATGAAGGATGGGTTTCATCAAATAGAGATTGAAGAAGACAGCAAGAAATACACCGCTTTCGTTACACCTGACGGTCACTATGAATACAACCGAATGCCGTTTGGATTTGCAAATGCACCATCTTGCTACCAACGAGCTATAAATAAGGCTCTGGGAAATTTAAAGGACACAGTGGCACAGGTTTATTTAGATGATGTTATGATAGCTTCCGAGACAATCGAACAAGGATTCGAAAATTTAAAAAACACGTTGGAAGCGCTATCTAAAAGCGGATTTTTACTTAACCTAGAAAAATGTACATTTTTTAAAAAGGAAACTGAATATCTTGGTGCCATAGTAGGGCAGGGCATTATAAAACCGAGTTTAAGGAAGATCGATGCGTTAGCTGGTACTAAACCACCAAATGACGTTAAGGGGATTAGACAATTCATGGGTCTAGCTGGATATTTTAGACGCTTTATTAAAGATTTTTCATTAATTACTGCCCCTATCACTCAATTGCTAAAAAAGAATGAGGAATTCAAATGGACAGTCAAGCATGAAGAGATCCGGCAGATAATTATCAACATTTTGGTAAACCAACCAACGTTAAGAATATTTAATCCAGAGCTACCAACTGAATTGCATACTGATGCAAGTTCTGTTGGAATCGGTGCGATTTTGATGCAAAAGGAAGAAAATGTAATAAGACCAGTTGCATACTTCAGTCGAAAAACGACTGAAAGTGAATCTAAATATCACTCGTATGATTTAGAAACACTAGCGATTGTTGAAGGGACGGAACACTTTCGAGTCTATTTATACGGATTGCATTTTACTATCTATACAGATTGTAATTCCGTAAGAGCAACTGCATTAAAGAAAGATTTACATCCGCGAGTGGCTAGATGGTGGATGAAGCTTCAAGATTTCGATTTTGAAATAGAATACAGACCTGGGTGCAAAATGGGACATGTGGACTATCTAAGCAGGAATCCACTAATTCGGAGGATACAAAGAACTACGAAAGCTGATACGATAATAGAGCATCAAGCAAATGATCCATTTTGCCAAGAGTTAATTACAAGTCCTAATGACAAATTTGTAATAAAAAATGAAATTGTTTATCATCAAGAAATCAAAGGAAAGGAAGTCATGTTAAAATGTTATGTACCGATATCAGCTCGATTAAAAGCAATGAAAATATATCATGATGAAGCTACGCACATAGGATGGGACAAGGCCATCATACGAATGAAAGAAGAGATATATTGGCCCAAAATGGGACAAACATTTAAAAAGTACATCAGAAACTGTAGGTCGTGTACCCTTGGAAAATCTCATACAGGATCAAAAAGTGGGAAATATCAAGAAGGTGAAAAAGCAACCGAACCAATGCAGGTATGGCATATTGATCATGCAGGACCATTGGTAAAATCTAATAACTGTACTGAAATTTTGGTTGTCATCGATGCGTTTGCAAAATTCTGTATGCTTACTCCGATTGAAAACAAAACTGCGGAGCAATCAGTAATAGCGCTGAAGTCATTATTCAGAAAGATTGGGAAACCGAAAAGGATTATAGCGGATAGGGCACGTGCATTTACGTCAATTACATTTCAGAACTATTTAAAAACAGAAGACATCGAATTACACTTCATAGCAACAGGAGTACCACGAGGAAATGGTCAGGTAGAAAGAGTAATGCGAACATTGTTCAATCTAATGCGGAGCTCTTTAAATAATGAAGATGAACACAAATGGATTACGATATTACCACGAATTGAAGCAGTATTAAATGAAATGGTATGCTCGGCAACAGGATTCTCGCCAAATGCACTCATGTTCGGAACCAGAAAACGATTACCGGCGGAGGAGCTATTTTTGAAAGGAATTAAGGAACAGAATTTGGAAAGTATGGATACAATGAGATTAAAGGCAAACCAAAAATTAGTACAAGGAAGACACATACAACAAGAAGAATTTGATACAAAAAGACTTAATGCGATTCTTTTTAAAATTGGTGATAAAGTAGTAGTTCAGGACACGCAAAAAGCGGGATCGGGAAAACTAGGCAACAAATTTTTGGGACCCTATGAAATTATAAAGATTTTGCCTAATGAACGGTACGTACTGAAACGATGTAATAAAAACACAAAAGTGACGAAAGTTGCGGCACATGAACAATTAAGAACTTGGCCATCGGATCAGGCATTGGTATTATGAGTTGAAAAAACAAAAAGGTTGTAAATTTTATTTTTCTTCTTAATTTTAAAAGATAATAAAAAATTATTATTGAATTATTATGGCGGAATTATTATGGCGGTTAGGCCGGAATTATTATGGCGGTTAGGCCGGAATTATTATGGCGGTTAGGCCGGAATTATTATGGCGGTTAGGCCGGAATTATTATGGCGGTTAGGCCGGAATTATTATGGCGGTTAGGCCGGAATTATTATGGCGGTTAGGCCGGAATTATTATGGCGGTTAGGCCGGAATTATTATGGCGGTTAGGCCGGAATTATTATGGCGGTTAGGCCGGAATTATTATGGCGGTTAGGCCGAAATTTTTATGGCGGTTAGGCCGGATTACTTATTATTATATCGGCAAAGCCGAACTACTTATTATTACGACTTTACGACTAATTTATTATTTATTGTGCAACATTAACTTTAATTATTTTTCAGGATTATTAGGATTATTATTACGACTGTACGACTGATTATTTATTGTATAACATTAACTTTGATTATTTTTCAGGATTATTAGGATTATTATGGTGAATTATTAGGATTATTATTACGACTGCAAGACTGATTATTTCGGCGGCATGACTGATTATTTATTGTGCAATATTAATTTTGATTATTATTTTTCCTTATATCGCCGGTAAAATCGTGACACGGTAATGAGCAATGACTAGGACAACAATGGTGATTCACAAGCACTAATTGACAAGAAATTGATAAATTGGCCTTACAAAATTTGGGATGAGAGCAAGATTATGTCACGAGGACGCGACAATTGCAGGAAGGCCGTGTTAGCATAAGCAAGGATTACTAAACCATACAACCTGAGTCCGGACCTGTACGTTAGAATAAGCGAGGACTACTAAGCCATACCACCTGAATACGGACCTGTAATAAATACGGTCCTGACTAATAATTTTAAATTAAGTGTTGATTAAGTAATACCAACCTAAGTTGGTATTATGAGGGCGGTAATCAACTGAGGTATACTATACCGGAGAATAATTATGTAATAACAAGTAAGATAGAAATAAAGTAATAACGGTAATAAATCGTAAGTACGAAAAAGTAAGTAAAAAGGCTTGTTTTATTTTATTTTACTGTAATTTTTGGCTAACGCTAACAAACATTAATTGGAAAATAAATTTTTACATCATTTTTCAGCCCAGTGTGCGGCGTTCAAGTCGTGGACGGTCGATATTTTTGATTTTGAGTAAAAATTAATTGTGAAGTTAATTTATTTTGGAAATAAAAGACAAGTGGAATAGTTGAGAGTGTTTTTATTGTAGAATATAATTGTAAAGAGAAAAATGTTAATAATTAAAAATTTGCAAACAAAATAATTTATAGAAGAGTATTGAAAGTTGACCGATAATAGCCAGTTTTAGAAAAGCAGAAAAATAACCGATTGAGCTAGCGGGGAAGAAGTGAATTTTCCGCCCGCTTCGAAGATTAAGGAAGCTGAATTTGATTTTACCCTGAGAAACGAAGCAGTTTTTATTGGGGGGTTTAAGGGTTAGAAAATAACATTACAATATAGTTCTTCTATGAATATTACACTGTTTTACGCTGACGACCAAGTCATAATTGCATCAAACGAGGATATAGTCCTTGCCAAATATCTGTGCGTCTACGTCATAGTTGAAAATGGTATGAATCAAGCTGGAAAACATGAGTCAAACGAGTGCTTTTTAAAATGCATCTTTTCTTTTTAATTTAATGCAACTTTCTCTCTTACCGTAGAAACGTAGACGTAACAACTACGTAAATAAAAAAATTTTACCCATTATTTATCGTAATAGCTCAGACATACTAATTTTTTATTGCTTGCTTCTATAATGTGCAATATTAGTAACGTACGACTTTTATTAGTTTCGATCAACAAGACATGCAAATGTTTTTGTACTCTTTTTACTAAAGCTGAACGACGTCCTACATTATATTCAGTACGTCATTTCTTAATCAGAAATTAGTGACGTAGACGCACAGATATTTGGCAACGACTTTATATTATATCAAAATAATATCACAGATTTATAATTGCAAAATATCCACGGAAAAAACTAAAGTTATGGCTTTTAAAGGGAATAAGCCTGTGTAAGATAAAAAAAAATAGAGACGGTCATTGCCTTGCAGCTAACGCAGTTGGATGCGAATATGGGGCACCCCATTTCAAACCTGGGGAGAGTCAAACTTTCTTATGACTAGTTCCGTGCTTCGGAAGGCACGTTAAGCCGGTGGTCCCCTGGGTTAGTGCTTTGCTACCATTAACATAATAAACCAGGATACAGGCACATCTGAAGGCAAGTCTAGCAAGCTACCTGATGGGATTTATAACCTATTATGTAATGATACGTTTAGATCTGACACTTATTTCATGAACTTTATGTCGGACAGAAATTACTTACTGTCTTTTACTGTCCGACATAAAATTCGTGTAAAAAGTGACAGATGTAACTGCACTTTTATAACATAGGCGAGTACTGAGAAAGGAATTTTTTAAATTCAATCCATAAAGTGGCGAAGAGGGGGTTCAAATTTTGATACTTTGATCCCCATACTATAATAATTGTACTGACACCGCCCTCTAAAATACGAGTAGTAAAGAACGTCGTATATTATAAAAAAAAAAAACAATTTAAGTTTTTTTGTATTTTTCACCTCGAGGTAATTATTGACTTGAAATTTTGAGTATCTTCTTCTGCAATATTAACCGTGGCTTTAGGTTTAATTTGTATATCTACATAAGTTTGTAAGGTATTTATGTTTATTCTAGGCTTATACAGTCTGCAAAATATGATTATTATTTTTATAACTGAATTCCACGCGGACGAGGTCGCGGGCATCAGCTAGTATTTTTATAATTACGAACACACTGGGCCCATAACCTGTTAAGCGTATTTCTTCATAACATAAAAATATAACATTGGTTATATTTATATTTCTGAAGATTGAAATGCTCGATCAAAAGCTTAAAATATACTATTAATATAATTTCCATAATTAGTAATTTATTAAAAATAAAACTTATAAAAATATAACTACACTACATTCGCCATTGACCCAACTACCACCGTTATACTACAACACTTTTCAGTTTTATATATTACTCTCTCCTCACACTTCACTTCGTCGCCAAATCAATCTCTCTATCTTCTCCAATTTTCGAATATCCCGCTCAAAATCTGTACACTTTATGCAGGACCGTAATTTTTTTATATAACTTTCATATTTACTTATTAAAAGATATTTACGTCTCATTTATTTCATACATTTCTATTTATGTAATAAATGCATTTTATATGGAAACCTCAAATTTCAAAATCTCTCACATATAACTTCATATGATTACTTTCCTTAGGTAATATTGCATATGTTAACCTTGTTTCAGATAATTTTAAATTAAAATAACTGAAATGATGTGGAAGAAAATTTAAATCACAAATATAATCTCTTGTACTCAAACACCATATTTTTAGCGCAAATAAGTCACGGTGAATTATAACATAGTTGTTTGATCTACTAATCTTAGGATGAATATTACGTTTACAGACTAATTTGGCTTTTACGGTTTTTTTTATATAATCCCATAATACAATATCAACAGTACCATCCAGACCACAATTATTGTGAAAATATAAGTAATCATTCATAAAAGACAAATCACTTAAACGATAATTTAAAAATGTGGAGTGCAATTTTGTCACAGTTGTAATGTTCCAAACACACAAAAATATATTACAGCTATCATCACTAACATCCTTTTCACAAAAACAAAGCAATGTATCATTTTTTATCTAAAACAAACGTTATTAAAACAACTTACTTCTTCATATTAACGATTTACCATAAATTGAAGAACCCTTGTTTTCTCCGATTCGTTGCAGCATTTAAGTGTTACTGAGGACTTATCATCCCACTTAAGAATATGGATGACATCATCAGTTGTAGTAAATATGATCCTCCCATCCATAAAATACATATTTAAACACATTTTTCCAGGCTCAAACGAATAACAATATTCAATTTGTTCAGTTTCAATATTGAACACTTCAAACCCTTCAGCCAATGTTGTTAATACAATTCTATAAAATGAGAACTATTCAAGTTATAAAACATTTCTGTAATAGGGTGTGCACTTACAAGTTTTTGTAAACATGAAAATCATCTTTTCCTGTATGTTTATGGTGAATTGTTGATCCGTTCTCCAAATTCCACACTGTTATTTTATCATTACTAAGAGAAATTAAATATTTTCCGTATTTCGAAAGAGCACTATCAAAACAACCAACCAACGAAAAAACATGCTGGTTTATCTACAAAAGCTTTAGTGAAAAACCAATCGCAATCGATTTTGAAGCAATCACGAACCTCTTTACTATTAAAATAGTACGCAGCCAATTTCGTATCGTCTTCAATAGTATAAACAAAAGCGTCATCATACAACCACTGGCTGCAATGATATTCCGGATCGTCAATCTCATAAGTAACCTCTCTGTAGTTATTTCTCTCCCAGTTTCGACGTAAAGTGTGGTTATACCAATAAACTCCCTATAAAAAATTAAAATATAGGAAAGTTGTCCTAGTAACATTTAGGCGAACATTACCTGCCAATAACAGTTGTACCTCTTCGTGAGGTTGGTGTAAAATTCGCTCCTGTTTTGTTCTTCCACTTCACCGTAACCCTCCCGTCGACACAATCTTTCCCAAAAGAAATCACATGATAGGGCAGCGTTCCAACTCAAACAACAAGATGCAGATGAATGTAGATCTTCAGGTGATAACTGGAATAAAATTTTCTGGGCTATTTCTAATGGTAAGTGTCCAACCACGTCGAACTTCATGGATGTTGCATCATCTTCGTTATCACTTTGCTTAGAAGTACTTGGTTCACTTGCCATTTTATAAAACTTATATAACACAATAAATATGTGAAAATCTAATGCTGAATTTCCTGTCTAGGTTTAATTTATTATTGTCAAATAATAATAAAAAAAAAAAATCGTCACAAGTAGATACTGAACCAGGAACCGCGGTTAAATCAAATAAACATAACCACAATATCCGGCAGTGGCGAAACTACCGCTGTTCCATGCACAGCCAGCCGTGGCGCACGACCCGGGTAAGCTTGTATAATGTTATATGTTAATATATGCTTTTACTTAGGTACGCCTAATATGCAGATATTCTTGTCTATAAAAAGTACAACGTTATTATTAAACACAGCAAATCATTCTTTCTAATGAAGTATTTTGACGATGTTTTGTGAGATGGAAAATCGACTTATATCTTCTGCCCGTGTCTATACGTACAGTCGGTAATGTTATCTTGTGTTCAGATGTTCAGAAGTAAAAGTTAAATTACAATAAAATTTGTATATTGTAAATAAAATTATAAAATATTGTCGTAAAATCACTTATTGAATAATCAACGTATTTGCAAAATTTTATTAAATCAGCTTTTTTCACCCGAGTCTTCAATTTCGAGTTTGAACCCAGCCTTCCCTGAGGGAATACTATTGTTCTCCACCCGACCCGGACCTTTAGAAGTTTTGAAAATTCAATATAATATATTACAATACCTTATACTATATTATTATTATACTATATCTTATTATATTATATTGTAGTGATATTCCAATGTCTTGTATAACGTAACAGTTTACACATATTCATGTCCATCAGCAAGTATTTATATTGGCTCTCCAACTATGTACGTCGTAATTTAGAGTGAATTTCTTCCTTAGTGGTTGGCACGTAAAAGGGAAAAGGTAACCTCAACTATATAATTAGCTCTTTTGTTACTATTTAATGTGTTAGTAACTACAGCTCTTTTCTTCTTCTATTGGAAAGACTTCCGTTAGAAGATGATCTTCAGTTCAACCCCTAATATCCTCATAAGGATAATAAGAGATTTAACTTTAGAGTATTAATAAAACAACAATTATTTGTCAAGAATATGACAAATTGACGTTGACGCATTCATTTCCGCACCACCTAAGAGGTAGAATGCAAGGCGCGTTTTTTTTTACATGGTTTCCCCAATAGGCCTAATCCACGTTGATTGTTTTTTTACAGAAACAAATCGAAAACTGGGGATTGTTTTTTGTTTTTTAAGAAACAAAAAACCCCGAAAAAACAAAACTATTTGTTTTTTACAGAAACCAAACAAAAACTGAGGCTTGTTTTTTGTTTTTTAAGAAACAAAAAATCCCATAAAAAAACAAAACTGTAGAGGCATATGTCATATCGTGCCGACGATCGGAGTGATCGTAAACGATCAACACCGATGACGACCTCGATATGGACATTTATTGAAGAAAGCCAAAGCTTTCTTCATTAGAGGAGCCTTAGAAGAATATCTTCTAGAGGCGGAGGTGCGGGAGGATGAGGAGGGGGAAGGTGCGATGATGTTGACCGGGGAAACTGGAGAAGGTGCTATCTTCTTTGCAACATCCGGATGCAAGTGACTAATTGAATTAGATGCACTTGCAGCAGAATGAAGCGAAGGCGATGCAGATAAAGGTAACTTTATCTTTAGCACTCTTGACGTTGACGTCTTGTAGATAAACTACGCGACGACGAACGTCGACGACATGCCTACCTTTAATGCTGCCAATGACAGCATTATAGACAAACGTGTCGTCACCTGGACGGAAATAGGTTTCCCTCTAGGTTTCCAGTTTGAGGCGAATTCTATTAGGAAAGCGGGTGAGGCAGTGACGTTTCCAAAACGACATTTCCTAACAGACGTGGGTTGGATTGCTCCAAAATGCTCCAAATTGCTCAAATAATAATTTGAGACGTGCTTAGGCGCACATACAACTGCAACGTATTCTGTTCGTTAACAACACGCAGCAATACTGACTTTAAGAATCGAATCAAAAAATACAAGTAATACAAGAGTATACATATAAATGCCCAGTAATCAATGGTCTGACATACAACACACGTCAGACCTACGAAATTAATCAAAAATAGCAATAGCTTACCTAAAGAGCTCTCAAGGAATCTACGAGGTGGTGGAATATGTTCACCCGCAGCCGACGTTTTATTACGCTGATGTATATACTGACATTTATCCAGGCGATACCAAATGCATGACACAAAAACACGGCTATTGGCTCGTTGACCTGCTGCTGGCACTTGGATCGAAAGAAAGCACAGAACTGGTGTTGTATGATGATAATGACGGTTGGACCTCTTCATAAAATGTGAACTTCGTAACCAATAACCAATTAAGGTTATAAATGGTGGTTTGTTGGTAAACAAAATACCGAGCAACTGCTCGAATAAACTCGCTGAGCACGAACTTGGCCTGCGCCGAATGCATGCGTGTACTCTAGGTACGATGGGTCACAGATGTTAAAAAAACACGACTACTGGTATTACTGGACAACTACCAAAATAACACACGCAGCACCGTGAAAAATTGCTGATTACGTGGAACTAAAAATTATTAACAACAACCACCAATAACCGCAAATAATGATGTTTAATGTGAACTTTACTACGCAAACGGCCGCTCAGATCGAAAGCTTAACAGCAAGTCCTCGAGTAAAGCATTGCATTCCCCTCTACGTCCAACACGTCACGTGGAATCTCAACACCAACCAAGTTCTCAAGGTCAGTATCCAAATATTGTAATATTGCATACAATAAATGTAAGGGACGTAATAGAAAATTTGAGAAAATGATTTGAGAAGGAAAAAGAAGTGCAATTTAACAAAATTCGTCACAATGGGTAATTGGTTTGTAAATTATAATTGAGGGGGAGTTGAACCACTAAATTTTTTAAATGTAATATGTGTGTGGACAAAATTGACATAAGCTACTAAACAAGAACAAAACAAAACAGAACAAAAACAAAATATAACATAACTGAACTGAACAGAACATAAATATACCATCACAATAATAAAATGCCAGCACGGTGCTGCAGCTCATGCTTCAGTTCCTGCACCGGCTGGCGTGTAATTTTATTAGAACACGCAACGTACCTTGATTTGTATTTGGAAAATGCCAGGACGCCGATCCACCTGTATGAATCTGTCCGTCCAACTTATTATACCTACTTAAATCACCTCCCCCCGAGATCGAGTTGGTCACCAACAAAACAAAACAGAACAAAAACAAAATATAACATAACTGAACTGAACAGAACATAAATATACCATCACAATAATAAAATGCCAGCACGGTGCTGCAGCTCATGCTTCAGTTCCTGCACCGGCTGGCGTGTAATTTTATTAGAACACGCAACGTACCTTGATTTGTCTTTGGAAAATGCCAGGACGCCGATCCACCTGTATGAATCTGTCCGTCCAACTTATTATACCTACTTAAATCACCTCCCCCCGAGATCGAGTTGGTCACCAAGTAAGTAACTTTGGACTGCCATACCTATATAAAGAGCCAGGACTCTGACCCACTTGTATTAATCTCTCAGACAACCTAATTGGTCCAACTTTATCTGTTAATCAGATGGTCATTCATACAGAAAATTTAATATTAGACTTTTACATTTTTAATAAATGTACTTACTATTGAAAATGTTCGTCATCGTCATTTTTGAACGTGATGATTTTTGAACAGTACCGTAAGGGTAGTCAGGGGTTTACTTTACAGTATTAATGAAACAATCATTTATAAAATTATTGTTTATGAATGAAAAACAAAATAAGGGGTAGAACGCAATGCGCGTTTTTTATATTAGTCATAAGTATCTGTTAACGAATGCGACGTCGGAAGGCGGGAATATTTCGAACCGCCTTTTACAATTTCGAAATAAAACGAGTTACGGCTATTGGTAGCTAATACTTTATATTTTTATCGATTATAAAAGGGTAGGTTGAAAAATTTCTAAAAGAAATAAATTTCAATAATTTACAAAATAATAATATATAAAGATAGTACTACTTACAATTTCTTTTTTGTCCGATTTGCACTCTAAACTGATTTTCTAGTAGCCAGTATTTGTATTGAGGATACCTGACCACTATTGTTTAGGTTGGCACCACCAGTAAGACAGAAATTGCAAGAGCTAAATTTAAAATATTTCAGGGACGTATCAAGGGGTGCTTGAAGTTTTTGTAACAGTATCTACTATTATAAAATAAACACACGGTTGTATTGTGTAATGAAATTAAACACACACAACCATGTGTTTATTTTATTATAGACGGGTCGTTATATACCAATTAGCATTGCGCGAATTATTGATTCAATTTTTTGGATAACTCTGAATTATCAGATAATTCCATTTAATTTTATTAGTAAAATGCTATATAAGGTAAAAACATCAAGTCAATATTATAACCTACAGCTATACGTCACTGATGAGATCTAATAAGATTGAAACATGTCTGTCGTTGTTGTATTTTGGATTTTAATTTTTTTTTTAAAATTAAAGTTTTTTTTAATATTTTAGTTAAGTTTTTGTTAAATTTATATTTCACAGCACATATCTACTAATATCACACCCACTCTTGAAGTTTCTTTTTAAGATTTATTCTATAAAGAACAACATACAAGAAATTTTATTTAGAAAACACTATAAAAAAATATTTTTAACATTTTTGTGACAAGATACAAAACATGACATGTTAATTTTTGAAGTTTTCAACTTATTTTTAATTTTTTGTTTGTTTCTTTCATCCTTTCTGGTGGGAACCGCCTGATGATCGACAGAATCGTGAAACATCGATGTAGCGTATTTACCTTACTATATCTTCAATAACTACTACTATACTGTCACGTTAAAACCCTTTGTGATTTAAGGTTCCTCCTTGAACCAAAATTTCTTAAGTGGACCATCTTAGGCGGTTAGGGTTTTAACCGTTCGGTACCAATATTACTCTTAGTCTGGGGGGTCTAGTACAACTTCAATAAAAGTAGGTCTTCCACAATATACATTTAATTTGAGAATAACACTTTACATACAATAGAGGTGCTTATTAGATAGGTCAGTCTATTAAATATTATCTAGTTATTCATACCCAGCGATGACTTGTAAGGCGGACCAAGAAGGCGACATCCTTCTATTAGCTTCGCTTGGCTGGCGGATGTTGAATCGGACGAACACTGAAGACACTCACGATTGTCACTCAAGAGTCATGACCGACACTAACTTAAGACTCTGAAGACTAACTGCCGACTCACTTCACACAAAATTAGTTCCTCTATATATTGTTGTGGTATTTTGACCATGAAAGAGTGACAGCGAGCAGATAAGAGAGTAATTTGATTTTTTTTTAATTTTAAATTCAGTAGTCAGTCGATACGACTAACAAAAAAAAAATAAGATTTGCATCAAAAACAAAAACCATCCCATGTAACGATTAATTACACATGAGACACAATTTGAGTTTATTTGTAAGACACAGAAATTTTGTAACACCCTGTGAGTACTTTTTAAATTTGATAACAGCCGCGGTTTTCTGTAAAACATAAGGTGAAAGTGTTAATATCAGTTTGGTGCGCGAGCAATTAACAACGTTGCGTTACCTGCTAGAAAGACCATTTTGGTTGCCAGCAACAAGATCCCCACCACAAAAGCAAATTTTGAAAACTGGAAAAGGAACGAGAAACACAGCAGTTCCCGGGTGAAGCTCAAGTAGAGAGGAGTTTCTTAGTGGCCTCCAAGCCGAGAGCAGTCTCTTGGTGAAACTCAAAGAGAGAGCGCGTGGAAGTCTCCACGAGAAGAAGGAACTCAACTGCGATTCTTTGGTACAAAAATCCAAAGCATTAATTTACTTGATTAAGCGAAAGTAAATGAATAGTGGAGTCGTAAAATTACGAAAATTCCGGTAGTTGATAAAGAAATTGTGTATCGTGAACGTGGCGAATCGGAAATCAACTTCACATTTGGTGACGTGTTTGTATTTGGAATACTGGCAGGAGTTTCGACCACATGCATCCGGCAACACACGGAGTTTAATGGAAGGTTATTAACGTGCAACAAGGTACAAGATTTATGTTTTATTTTTAATTAATCTAAATTGTGAATCAATGATTTGTGTTGATTTTAGATTAATTAAAGGACTTTATTAAATTTGATAATTATGATTTGTTTACATGAATACACCAATAATGAAATATCCAAATTTAGTTCCTAAAATCGAGGATTTAAATGCAATTTGGATGCTTTAATTATTACACATAATAACACATTGGTTTCAGGCAAAATTGTTGTCTTAAGTAATTTGATGCAAATTTTTACTATTTTCTTTTACCATTAAATAACTGATGTCTGCTATAAATTACTGCGTTTTCATTTCGTCTCTTTTAATTGTTTGTTAGGTGCCGTAAGTGGGGCTTTATTGGGTTCAATTAGGCATAACTTTTTGGCATCCCTTAACGTGAAGCTGTAGTAGATAAATTAGGGGTTGTTAAGTGCAACTTTTGATATCCCTTAACTTTACAACGAATTGCCCTCTTATTTCGTCTACTGAATCCACTGACTCTGAGGAAGAGAAAAACTCTACTACGATAATACACTAGTTTTAGGGGCCTTTGTGGGGTGATTATTCAATAAGGGATGAATATCATAGCAATATATTGCAAACTCCACCAGTTATTCCTTTGAATGACCTAAATTCCTTAGATTCCTGAGTAATTACATTCTCAGAAGAATCTTGCTTATTCATACATATTTGTTTATTTTAGCTGATTAGATTCTTATGATTACCGAGAAGAAATAATTATTTATTTTGTGTAACTAGTAATTTGATATTCTTGCAAAATATCTTTCTATTAATTTGCATGACTAATATTGTCAACCTGGGAACTGTTTCTTGTGATTTCGAAATTGTTACAAATCAGCATTTCTTTTAATTATAAAGTTTATTCAACTTTGGGGTTGTGACAATACATATTGTCGTGATCCACAGCTCAATCAAACCTTCCAGTGATAACAGAGAGCAAAATCTCGCCTAATGTAGACACTCGAACAAAATAGCCCCGGTTAGTCTTATGTCAAGTTCACAAATTTGAGACCACAGATCTGCAGTTTGTAGATTCAACGATAAAAAGTCAATCAAAAAGCCCAATAAATCAGAAGGTAATTTATTCAGATGATTCAAATTCAACTCTGGAGCAATTTTAGACGTTTTTGACATAAGTGTCAAAAGAGATGTAATATTGTGTAATAATGTGCACAGCATAAAATGGATGGTATTATTTATGTTTAAATTATTTGCTATACCTCTATTTAATACTGTGGAAATGTCAATAGTGTAACAAATTAACAAATTATCAATGGTGTTTTCAAATATAAAGTTCAATTTCTTACTCATTAAATGTTTGATTTGCGTAAATTTCGAAGCACCCTATGTGTGAAAGACGGAGATGTAAGTTGACGGTAGTCAATAGAGAAGAATGCGGGACTACTTTTTCTTGTCCCGTCCCGTCCCGCAGAGCCACTTTGTCATGTAGTCCCGCACGTCCCGCGGGTCCCGCACGTCCCGCGTGTCCCGCACGTCCCGTCCCCTATAAACGTAGTGATGAATGCGGGACCGAAAAATCCCGCGCCGTCCCGCGCGGGACGGGATATTAATTATGTCCCGCGCGGGACGTAATTTCTAATTCAGTCTGGGTCCAAATGTTCGGCACCCAAACGTCCGGCGCCTAAACGTCCTGGTGCTTAAACGTTTTGGCGCCCAAAATAATGTATAAAATATAAGTATAAATCAAACTTGAGACTGAGTTGGTATTCCGTCCCGCGCGGGACTAAAATGAAATCCCGTCCCGCGCGGGATGGCGCGGGATTTTTCCGTCATCCGTCGTCTTAACAATTGGTTAAATTGGGTGGCAAATGAGTGTTTATAAAATTATTATAAAAAATAAGTTTTCGTCGATACAATTCGTTTTCAAATTTAGAAATAGTGCTTGCATTTTTTATTACAATTTTAAATCTATGAAAAATTTAGTATTATCAACTTAAACAATTACCAATAATTACCAACTTAATAATCTTTGGCGTATTATTATATATAGTAGGTATGTAATAAGTTAGTATAATTTTACTTTTATAAATCTATTGAATTGAATATTGAATATTACAAATATCGAACAAATTATATAAAAATGTCACATTTAAACAAGAAAAGGAAACATAGTGAAACTGATTTACAACCATCAAGTGATACAGACGTTTCTGGCTTAACTCGCGAAAATATTAATTCATTAATTGCTAGCTTCCACCTAAGCAAGGCAAATGGCCAAATGTGTAGTGTACTATGTAAAATAAATTTATAAATCAAACGCAGGACTTAATTGGCATCCCGTCCCGAGCGGGACTCAATTGACATCCCGTCCCGCGCGGGACTCGATTTACATCCCGTCGGAATTTTTTCCGTCCCGCATTCTTCTCTAGTAGTCAAACATACGGCAAGATGGCTTCCAGGTGTTGGCTGGTGTGATAACGATTGGCCTCTGTGTAGATCCAAATTTGCTTTTCCATCCGAAATAAATGAAAACAGCGAGTGAAGTTTCTCCAGTATGTTGTTTAAACCTCGAATTTCAGTTTAAACAAAGTTGTCCAGCTTCTTTGTCGAATAGGAGCATTTAAAACGTGGCGTGTGAATTAACCTTAAATTTTCAACAGGTGATAAAATTAAATCACCAAATTTATCAATCATCCAATTCGGTACGTAAGGTAAATTTGATTTGTATAACGTACAAATCATGAAATTAATCTTCTTAACGATATTTTAGACGCGATGGCATCCAAAAATCAAATTTTTAGCAATAGAGTCGAGAATTGCTCGCGACCCACAAAATTGTGTAAAAACCTCGTTTTTACAAACTAAATTTTTCCAAAACACTCACGTTTACTACTTATCGCCGGTATATTCGCTTTTGTGGCTACAAAAGCTCGCAAAAATGGTCTTCTTTGGGAAAAATTGCGAAAACGTCCGCAACTCACAAACGTACCCAAAGACAACCGGCACCAAGACAACCAATTTTCGGAAACCGCTCCAAAAAACTCGCTTCATAGTTCAAAATACCACTCCAACAAAAACAAAAACTTAGCAACAAATTCGTAAGTATCCGTTCCATTTTACCGCTGTAACAACCGGGGGTGCGTTATTAAATTTAATTATAAAATTTTCTCTTAAAATTTTGATAATAATTTTAGAAACACAAAAACCTTTTTACTTGGCCTAAATAAAAAGTCACCCCAGAATGTTCTCTAAATTTTAAAATTTTAAATTTAAGTTCTTTTAAATTCAAAATAAAAGAATTAATATTTCCCAAATATAACAATTTATTAAATTAAACTGAATTATTTACAAAAATTTACAAATATAATTAAACTCGAAATTATAATATGACAACACTTTTGCCACAGTATAAACAATAAATAACTTTTGAAAGTAATAATTGACGAAACATTCAACCAACTATAAATTGTTTCCGTCTCTGAATATCAATTATTCAGATTTCCAAAATTAAACATAAAACAGATTAACTTATCAAACCTTACTTTAACGATTAAATAATATTGGCTAAACTTATATGCAGCCAAAACTATCAACAAACGAGGAAACAATCGTCTCGCGATTATCCTTTAACATTAAGTATCAATAACCTGATGAGCAAATCTCACTCAAATTAATTATTATAATATAAGGAACCCAAATACATTTCCTTAACAACTCGTTAGAATACAAAAATTTTGCGTTCTCAAATTATGATTTGACAAACGCGCACACAAAATAAAATCATTTATCAGTAAACAATAAATTTTTACCTTTAGTTGTTTCAGCAAAACCACAATAACTTAACTTATTTATTTAAGTCGAGAAAATTAATTAAATTATTTACTTTAATTGATTACCACTAACTTATTTATTCAAACAATAGTTCGATAAATAGTTGCAAACAAAATTATTAATTGAGCGTTTGTACTTTACAAAACTCAATCATTAAATTCAAAAACAAAATCGCACATTGGAGTCTTCGACTTCAGCTTTGTTTTTCGAAATTTGCTTCCAAATGGACAGCAAGTTTCTTAGCAACAGGTGAAGGAGGACTCTCTATTTAATTCACAAAATTAACCCGCACAATCGAGTCTACAAATATGCACCCTTATCAAAAAGCGTCTATGATCGCTCCTCGAGCAACGCAATTTTGATGCAGGTAACGATGGGACTCTCCCTTATCAGTACAGTTACCCATATTTATAACTTCTGACCCACTTCTCTTCCAAAGTGAATCTTTTTACTTCTTATTTTAAAATCCATGTGAGTAAAAGACGTTCTTCCGGCAATTAGGGGAAGATACATTTTTTTTCTGCGCGTAGAAATAGCCGACTTAGCAATTCCCACACGCGTCTACTGGTAATTGAAAATTTATTTCTAATTTCTACATTTTTTGACTTTTTCAAATTATTTTTAGATATTGGGAATCGTTATCTCTTAAACGTTACAAATATACAATTCATGTCGTTGTAGGACCAATATTAAGAGTTGGCCTCGACTCTTGTCACTAAGACGGGAAGCGTAATCTTTATCTAAGAGGAAATGGTCATCAAATTCTCTTCGTATCTCCGCACGTAGCACACCTGCAATACGTAGGTATATTTTCTACATTACAATGTAGTAATTTACTTTGTTGCAAAGTTAAATTTGAATTTTAGCTCAAAGTAATTTCGACTCAATTCCGTCGATATTTTTAATTTGAACGTAATTTTACGCTGATTCCAGAGGTATAAGAATCGAAAAATTTTATAAAATGTCAGCACATTTGAATTACTGCATTTCCATAGGCGTACACAAATTATTTTCTTTTACATCTAAAATTGCATTTTAATTTTTAAATCCTTTAAAAATCATAACTAGAAAAATAAACAACCCGAAATTAACCCTTAATTTCCGGGGTGTTACACCGCCATACATTTGAATGAAATCACTTTTACTTTACAAACTACAAACTACACTTTACATGAGTGAAAACACCACAAATCCGCAACAAAATACATGTGAAAAATCAGAACTGTAGGTTTTATGTGTTATGAGTTACAAAATATCTCTTTCGTTTCACAAAATTGCATCCAGATCAAATGTCCCACAAGTCGACAAAATCCTTAGGACGTTCATACATGAGGCTTGTTAGTAGATAAAATTTTTTTTTTTACTGAATTGTATAGTTCAATTATGTTGCTTTTGGATTCTCTAAAAATAAAAACCTGTAACCGATAATTTCAAAGAGTAATTATTGATTAAAATTCAAATTTTTAACATAGGATCTTATGGAGAATAGAGTTTTCGTGTATTTAAAATTATAAAAAACAATATTATTCAAGTAGATATCGTAATATATAATGTTTATAAATATTCTTTAAAGTATATAGTTTATATAATTGCATTAAAAACAGGGTGTTACCGAACATTTCAATTAATTATTAATTATTTTCATAAATAAAACTAAAACTATTTTGTTAGGTTAGTCGTCATAATAAAACTGGCAACAACGCACAATAGAACAGTGACGTTTTTTTATGTTTTGACAAAATGACGAAATTTATGTTTTTGGGAAACAAAGACACCATGACTGTTTCTAACATTATAATGATTATTACTAGACATCGGATTATATGCATTTGCATATATGCATATGCAAATGCATATAACTCGATTTTTATAGCGTTATTGCATAATTTAGTACTTTCTTGCCTACCGTGCTTATTTCTTACAACACCCTGTAATTTTTTATTTTTGAATTTATTTTCAAGTTTTAAAAACGTTGCGCCTATTTGTTTAATTAAAAAAAATGAAGAAAAATGTAGACGGGACGATCGGACACCTGTGAAACTGCATAGATTACACTTGAATTCTATGGAAGTGTGAAGAAATTAAAAAAATTAATGCCTATATTAACGGCACCGGTCAAACCTTGCCTGAAGGAATATCTCCAGAAATGGCACCATATTTCAAATTTTGTCCGATAACGTCAGTTGACGAAAAGAGGTCGTTTTTTTGCCTTCAAATTAATATTAAGCGACAAACGACACAAGTTTACGTTAAAAAATCTTGAAAAATACATGATAGTGTAGTGTCACAAGAATTATGCATGATTTTATATTGTAATAAATTTTTTAATAATTGTAATAATAAATTGTTTTATTGTAATAAATTGTTTAATTAATATTAATTGTTTAATTGATTTAAAATAACTAAAAATAATATAAAATTATACAACAAAAAGAAGCATTTTTATAGTGCATATTTTGTGCATATTTTGCCCTTTTTTAAAGCATATTTGCATGCATATTTTGGCATTTTGTTAGTGCATATAATCCGATGTCTAATTATTACTATTCATAACTGATAGTAAAACTAATAATTTATGTAACTGTCAACAAAACAACTCGATACACTGACATACAGTTTTAGTGTTTTTTATTTGAAAACCGCGGTGTAGCCAAATTTAATACGTAATTTAAAACAAGTCAAATTAATTACTAATTTATAATACTGATATTTTACAATAAATATCGAAAAAGTATTTCCGATATTCAAAACAAATTAATAAATCATTATATGATTTTGGATATATTTGAAAATGTTTCCAAAGCCCTAAATAAATTTCATAACAAATTAGTGCTCAATTGATTTCAAAGTCGCGTTCGTACGTCCTTTATATTTTCAACTATTGTAAAAAAACGTCACTTTTTTTACCCCCCCCCCCCCCGTTTTCTCGGCTTTTCATATTTTCAAATATTCTCTGTTTGTATCTTGTCACAGAAAGGCTAAAAATGTTTTTTTAAAGTGTTTTCTAAATAAAATTTCTTGTATGTTCTTCTTTACTTATAGTTAAAATATAATATTAAAAGATTTTATTAAGGTCGAGCTTGTCATGCGCGTAAAGAACTACTACTCACAATATGGCGATTGGACGTGTGTGGACTACACCAAAGCTCACTTTTTACTTTTTTATGCAAAAATTTCACTTAAAACTTAGAAAACTAACTCACATTTTTGCATACGCAAGTCTCCAACCTGATTCTTTCAAAATTTTAATCTTGCAGACGCTCCACTCCTTAAAAAAGATCACAAAAATATTTAAAATTGTTAATTACGACCGTGGTGGAACGATTCAGCCAAGTGCACCCGCGGGGTGTGACTAAAATAGAATGCGTGGTAATTCAAATTTGACAGGCAAGTACAATTAATTTTTCTTTTTTTTATTAAATATAATTTAAATAATAATTTAAATACACCCTGGCAATAAAAATCGCATTGTGTTTTCTCAAATTTAAATTTAAACGTCAATAAAGTTTTAAAACCTTATTTTAAAACTAAGTATTATGTCATATTCATGTACCTACATGTTTATTCATCACTGTGCTAAATCTATTTTTTTTTATTTTATTATTATATATTGTAGTTCATGGTTTTTCATCATAGTGCCTATTCTGTTGTTATATATTGTAAAAGGTGCTTTTTATTACATTGCATATTGTGATTTTATTGGATAATATTGACCTACTAAACCTGCTGTACATTATAAAGTGAACCGGCGAAAAACCATTTTGTTGTAATAAATTGTAGTTCATGGTTTTTCATCGTAGTGCCTATTCTGTTGTTATATATTGTAAATAGTTGTTTTTATTACATTGGATATTGTGATTTTATTGCATAATATTGACCTACTGAACCTACTGTACATTATAAAGTAAACCGGCGAAAAACCATTATCTTAAGACGATTCTGTTTAACTCTTATTTAAATAATAATAATAATTAAATTATCTTATCGTTATTAATTATTATTATTACTACCACCTGCTGTATCAAAAGGACTTCTAAATGGTGCAATTGGATTCGTTACATAAATTTTTTCGCCACACTTTCCCATAACACAAATTTACGAAAATTATATTCCATCACTTTCTATTGACTTTGGGCATGGTGTTCTTATTATTCAACCTAAGTCAATTCATTTTCCTACTAAATGTTCTTATGGAAATGCATAAAACAATAATAATACTTAATGTAAGTTTTACGGTTATGGTACTTGAAAAGGAAGTAGTTAATCCCTTCGAAACAATTGTCGTAGAATAAATACTTTATTTTATTTTAATTAGTGTATAAGCAATTATTTTGCCGAATCATTTTCTCTAAATTGTATTCAATATGCTTCACATCAAACGTGTCACGAATAAATTCATTGATTTCATAATAATACTGATAGTGATAGTTCGTTCATCACGCTGGACGCTGTTGTCTATTAGTAGCAACCAAAGAAGAAAAGGTGGAGCTAATGCGCAGAAACCAAAACTTCTACAATCGTGTTTATGTTGGTGTCAATTGGGTGTCATACCTACTAATAGGATTCTTATTTTTTATTAATTTTGTTTTTTAAAATTTAATTATTTTTTACTTTTTAGTCCATTTTTTTAAGATTAAATTAATTTTTTTACTTTTAGTAACTTCCTTTTTTAATAAAAGCTTTTTTTTAAAAAGTATTTTTTTAAAGTTTAAGTTCGCAATTTTGAATTTATCCAATTATTATTTTTGACTGAAAATATTTTTCAAGTTCATAATTTTTAATTGTCCTATTATTATTTATTACTTTAAATTTCTTGTCGGTAGCCTCGGGCCCCTAGGGTTTTAGAGGATGTGTTCATTCGCACACTTCGCTCACTGGTAGTTACGCCACTGCGGCATTAATATTCTTTATTAAAATATACAACAAAATTTATTCTAATTGGGATCTTACCACTTCTATTTCAAAAAAGGAATATAAAACTAGTGGTGAATAAAAAGACATATTAGTAGTACAAGTTTATTTTATTACTTTTTATGCTTTAATTTAAATTTTTTGAGTAGCTTACCAGAACACCGATAGTTATTAGTTACGTCACTACCGTATATTGAGAGGCAATGTTATTTTAATTTTGGAATTTCCTATCAAAGGTTAAACTTAGATTAATTTAATTTTAGTTTATCTAACCTGTGGTTTGACGTAGTTAATCAAACGTGGTTAGGAAATTCCAGCTTGAGATTTCAACATGTTATTATAAGCCTGTAATAATGTGATTTCATCAGTTTTAAAAAATGGCAACAGAACCAAGCACAACGAAACCAAGTGTCAACGAAGAAGAACCAACACCCATGAAGTTTGACGTGGTTGGACATTTACCATTAGAAATTGCCCAGAAAATTTTATTCCAGTTATCACCTGAAGATTTATACTCGGCTGCATCTTGTTGTTTGAGTTGGAAGGCTGCACTATCATGTGATTTCTTTTGGAAAAGATTGTGTCAACGGGAGGGTTATCTTGAAGTGGAAGAATCGAAGAGGAACGAATTTCACACCAACCTCTTGGAGAAGTACAACTATTGGCAGGTAATGTCGCTTAAAGGTTACTAGTACAACTTTTCTAAATTTTTATTTTTGTAGGGAGTCTACTGGTATAACCACACTTTCCGTCGAAACTGGGAAACAAATAATTACAGCGAGGTTGTTTATGAGATTGACTATCCGGACGACCAGTGGTTGTTTGAAGATGCGTTTGTTTATACCACTGAAGGCGACAGGAAATTGAATGTGTACTATTTTAATAGTAAAGAGGTTCGTGATTGCTTCAAAATCGATTGCGATGGTTTTTTTTACTAAAACTTTTGTAGGTAACCGCGCATGTTTTTCAGTTGGATGGAGATTCTATTGGATCTCTTTTGAAAAGTGGAAAATATTTGATTTCTTTTAATTCCTCTTCTAATTTAACAGTGTGGAATTTGGAGAACGGATCAACCATTCACCACAAACATGATGCATATGATTTTTATGTATACAAAAACTTGTAAGTGTACACATTCCTTATTCCGGAACTGTTTTATAACTTGTATAATTCTCATTTTATAGAATTGTACTACAAATGCTTTTTTCGGATAAGTTTGAAGTGTTCAATATTGAAACTGAACAAATTGAATATTGTTATTCGTTTGAGCCTGGAAAAATGGGTTTAAATATGTCTTTTATGGATGGGAGGATCATTTTTATTACAGAGGATGATGTCATCCATATTCTTAAGTGGGACGATAAGTCATTAGTAACTATTAAATGCTGCAACGAATTGGAGGGAACAGAGAGACATAAATTGCTGGTAAATCGTTAAAATAAAGAAGTCAGTTGTTCTAGTAATGTTTGTTTTAGGTAAAAAATGATATATTGCTAAGTATTTGTAAAAGACATCGTGGTTATGGTGTGTATAATGTATTTTTATGTGTTTGGAACATTACAACTGTGACAAAATTGCATTCCACACATATAGATTATCCTGTAGATACATCAGTGACTTTGATAAACGAATACATATATTTTATTATTTACTGTGAAGAGGGGGATGGACTCGACACAGTTCAATTTGCAAGTATTGTATTATGGGATTATATGAAACGTGTCGAGAGGCCCGTACTAAAGTGTAAATTGGATTTAACTCAAGAAAATTGTAAATCAAACGATCATGTTATTATTTTGCCTCACTTATATAATATAACAAAAATGTGGTCTTTGAGTAAAAGAGATTATATTTGTGATTCAAATTGTATTTTTGGTGATTACACTTATTGCGAGGTAGAAATATCCGAAACAAAGTTAATATGTGCAATATTACCTAAGGACAGTCATAATATAAAGGTATATGTGAGAGATTTTGAAATTTGAGATTTCTTTATAAAATTCATTTATATCGTTTACTAGTTGATGTTAATTCGTGATAATAAATAAATTAATTGTTATATATTGTCGTGTTCAAAAAATGGTCTTGACTTCCCAAGTCCTAAATCGGATACTTGGGGTAGTCGGCATCCACCGGAACAAGTGACAGTATTTAAGTTCCCGGAAGCTATACGTCGGAAACACGATTTCAGACCACAGCTCTTCAGTAGTCGGTTCAGCGATTTGTATTGAAGGATCGTGGACGTCGTGACTAAACTTATTATACCAATAAAATCAACCAATAAGTCGAATAAATTGAAAAAATTATTTATTAGCATAGATCAAAAATAAGATTAAGAGCAATTCTGGATATAATCGACACAAATAATGTCGAGCGATAGATAAAATGGTGTAAAAATGTACAGCATCAAATAAACCGTATTATTTAATTTCAACATAAGAGCTATACGTTTATGTGACGCTGCTAATGTGTAGATCAGTGTATGAATTATAAAAATTTTACAAAATTGTGTTTTTATAACAAAGTTTATCCACTTACTTATTACAATGATTCGGTGGACGATAATTCGGTAGTACACCGTAGTCGAAATTAAAGTTGGCTGCTGATCCATACGCATACGTCCAGATGGCTTCCACAAACGGTAGGAAAATACAGTTGCAGTGAGAAAATATCTGTTGATACCAATCTTCAACTTTCCAAACCAATTTCCAAAAATAAACGAATGTGAAATTTTCAGTGTCGTGTTAGAATTCACAAAATGCCAGTTGAAACGAAATTCCAACTTCCTGAAATCAAAAATGCAGGAAATATTATTTATCTGCTTTCAAATATAACGTCGAATTTAATTGTGGGTCACACAAATCATAAAATTTTACGTTCTCGTGAATATTTCAGATATCCTGATACGCAGAAATCAAAAACTTTTCAATATAGTTGAAAATCGCTCGCAACCAGAATAATTCGTAAAAAAGGCACTTTTACGAAAATCTCGCACATCCAAAAATTCGCGTACACTTTTACACGACTTGTAAAATTACTTCTGAGAGAATCCGAAGCTCTCAAACTAAATATTTGTCGAAATTTTGCAATTCTTGCAAAACTCGACTGCACAATGGCCAGACCCACTGCTGTTCCTTCGAACGGCTCACCCGCTTCTTAATATCGACTCGCCCGTTTTCAACCAAGCAAATTCATTCCCCACCTTGCATGTACAAATTTTCATAACCTCTCCAAATTTCCGTCTTCTTGGCGTCATTCATTTGAAATTCAGAAGTTCCCATTTTCGCAGGTAGAAACACTTATTTCTTGCACAAAAATTTCACTAGTACACCAAACATTTATGAATCAACAAATTGTGTTATTTTGTGTGTTTACAGTAACAAAATTATCGCATTCATCCAAAAAATTGCTCCCAAGATCTGTGTCACATAAATTGACAAATTAAACTTTCAACTGAATTCAAAAGAAATTATTATCTGACTTTATTAATCAATTTTTTGACATCTCAATATTTTAAATAATTTTATCTGAAAACTATACTTTCCGAACCTCTTTCCTGGTTGGAAAATGAGGCTTTTTTGTCTCTTTAAGAATCGACCAGTAATGATAAAAGTATGTCACTTTTGCACGGTTTTCCGCTGGATTAACGTCAGCTTCACTGTCCGATAATGAATCATTTGCCATTTTATATTTTCTTTCGATATACTCTTCTTGTCAATCTTCTTTCTCTACTAGCGTGTAAGACGTATTCTTAAGGTGATTTTAAACGACGCGAGTGTGATTCGCGAGTCAGACTTTGTCGTCTAAAAGCACCTTACTTGTGACTGCTATTATTATGATGGTTACCATTACCTTGGTATATGGTGCTGCTGCTGGAGGTAAAATAATTTTATTATCTTAATTCGCATTCCATTAGATGTTTTTAGCGGTCGCGAGTCTTGACTCGCGAATATACTCGCACCGTTTAAAAACACCACCAAATTTTCGATTCCTCCGAGCAAGTTGCGTCCGATAATCCTCAAATTTTATTTTGTTTTACCAGATTAAAGCTTTTCTTTAGATTAAAAGAATGAATTCTGCTTGCCATTATAATCTTCATAAGCAGAATTCATTTTTTTAATCTAAAGAAAAGCTTTAATCTGGTAAAACAAAATAAAATTTGAGGATTATCGGACGCAACTTGCTCGGAGGAATCGAAAATTTGAAATGCCCGTAACTTTTTAGAAAATGAAATTAGGATGTTGGAAATGGAAGCTTATTTAGGCTCTAACGAAGCTCTAACGTTTAACACCAATTTCATCCAAAAATTCGTAAAAATAGCGAAAATAGAAAATCATGTCTGTAGCCCCCAACTATTTCACGAATAACTCCGCGACGGTTGAGGCTCAAACGAAAAAAATGGAAGCTCATTTAGGCTCTAACGAAGCTCTAACGATTGACACAAAATTCACCACAAAATTCGATTTGGGGGGGGGACAGCGACATGCACCTCATTTTCGATCTATGGTGCCATTTAAAATTCTGGAGTTTCTGGAGCAAACTACTCGGGACGCCGACCATTCCGAGAAATAATAATATCATCATTCGATTCTTTATTGTGGCTTTTATAATAAATTTTTTCAACCCAACTCTCTACGACTAGCCGTTTTTGAAAAAAATTGCTGATACGGGTGCTCTCATTCACCCTGTATTTTTATGTTTGAAATTTACATCGAATCAACTTCGAAGTATTTTTGCGGTATTTTAGTGAAACTTTGAGGTATTTTGTTGGATTTTTTCGAATTTTATTGTTGATGTTGGTTTTACTAATGATGATATTGAGTAATTCATTTGCGATGTTTTTTTCTTTTCCATTTATTCACCTGTATATCTTAAAATCGATAAATAACAATTAATTTTGTATATCAGTTAGTTTCAGTTAAGTTTTTTTGACTTTCAGCTACTTTTTAGGGGGTGGTCAACTTACATCCCAAAAATTAAAATCGCCAATTTTTGGACCTTCAGAAGAATGGTCATAACTTTTTTGTTTTTCAATCAATCTAAAAAGTATCTTACAACATCCAAAAAATATTTATTGGGAGATGAGTTATGACCAAAATTGTAAAAGATGGTCAACTTACATCCCTTTCCCCTATACTTACCTCGGCTGGAAAATTTTCGTTACTGAACTTACAGCTATAAAAAGCTCGCCAACGAGTCGCTTTTCAATCTAGCTGTGCGTCCAGTAACGAGTCATTTTCCAGCCTTGGTCAGTAATATATAGTAATATATTAAGAATTAAATGAATTGAATTATAATATATTTTTAAGCTTTCAAGTGCTCCCGCACCCTTCGTCAGAATAATACGTAATATTTAATTCCACAGTATTATTTAAAATTATCGACACTGGAAAGGTCAATAGGCGTAACCCACATTAAATTTTTTTTAAATATTGGTTGATATCTATTAAACCAAGGGTAGTATTATTTCACAATAATTTGCAATTGATAAAACAAAACTTACTACAAACAACATTGCAGTTTTCAACCATAACAATGCATACATGATTAATTAATTTAGTTTCTCCTGGCAAAAAAAATGAAAAATTTTAGTGAGGGTTACGCCCATTGACCTTTCCAGTGTCGTTATATAAAATATAACAACTAAAATTTATTTATTATAATAAATAAATAATATTTTATAATATATTATAGGGTGTCCGGCCGGACATGTGAACATCGGAAATTAACAATAAGAAATTATTGGTTTTCAAGTAAAAGCAATTGTAATACAATTCAAACAAGGCAACTAAAATTTTTTTAATTGCGATATTTTGTATTTTTTTGTTAGTTAGATTTTAACAGTAATTAAAAAACAAAATATCAAGTGTTTAGTATCTTTGAGGCGGTCGGAGCTTAGCCGTCACGCGAGTTGACTATGAACACTAAATACCCGGTTCGAATCCGAGTAAAGTAAGAACTTTATTCTGACCGTCTCCCCTCGGAAGGCAATGGCAAACCATCGAGAGTAATATGCCAAGAAAAATCCTTAAAATGTTAATGATCTAAATTAATCCAAAATTGATCTGTGGACTAAGGGGAAGGTAAACCACCACCCCATTAACATTAACATTTCCCTGGTACAGCCTTCTTGGCTAAGTCGGGGGGATCGCCGTACATCCGAAATCGGATAGGCACCTGAAGAAGAAGTATCTTTGGAAGCGGAATACAAATCTTTTTAAATTAATACCCTTTCATTCTTATCCGTTATAATGGGAAGCAGGAAATAAAGAAAAATCAATTTCTGACCTTAATTTCCTATGTTCATATCGACATCGGCAGCCGGTCACTGGTATAAATTTTATTATATAAAATAATGTATGAAATAAGTGTAATACAAAATTATTGTATAATTTTACTCAATAGTATTTTTTATTCAATTCTCTCCCTCGGTAATTGTGTAACGCAAGTTGCTCTAATTTTGGTCAAAGGTAGACCGGTCTAGGCCATTGGAACGCGGCCGGTTGAACGTGATTGTTTGAACGCAGAGACATAATATGAACGAGAGGACGTTTGAACTCAGGGACGTTGGAACGCATCAGGGACATTTCTTAAAAAAAAAACAATTTCACCCCCCCTCCTATGGGGATGGACTAGGCCATCTAAAAACGCACTTTAACAAGTTTAAATTGATTTAACTGTATTGGATCCGAGGTGGAAGGTGGCTATCTTGTCAAAACGGCCCCTTCCGCGCCTCCTCTTCGCGCCGCTCCCCTCCAGACGCTCCAGAGCCGCTTTGACAACATTATGCCAATTAAAAATATCCCAACTCGGCAAAGTGTGCCTCTGGAAAGGGGATGGATCTCTCTTTTTGTTCAATCATGCAATTCAGTAATGTATACTTAATAACTTTTTACGTTTTTTTTATTTATATCAAAAACCAATTCCTCGCGTTCAAACGTCCCTGCGTTCAAATGTCTCTGCGTTCAAAGGGCCACGTTCAACCGGCCGCGTTACAATGTCCGGCTCCGAAGTAGAAAGGGGATTACACTGCCGAGCAGTACCAGAGTCTTCTAAATAAAACACAAAAGTAAAGAAGAGTTGGTTTTATTCAAAAAACAAAGTTTAGATCAAACGTGGGGTGGAAAATGTGTAACAGGAACTACCCTCTGAAACGCAACCCCTAATGAGATGGTTAACCCAAACAGAGATCAGAATCCGTCTCAATCCGGAGATCACCTCTCCAGGTTGTTTGCCATGATGTTAATAGACTAGCCCTCATAAATGTGGAGGCCAGATCGTGAATTCTGAAAAGAAATGATAGCTTGGGGGAACTCAAAAAACGCAAATGGTGGTAAACGTATTTTATCGAATAATTCCGTGTTACCGAAGAATTCCAACACAGCTATACGGTCGCAACCGGAAAAATACTTGCGGTTTGTATGATTTTGGTTGTCTAACTATCCCGTTTCTACTTATGATTAAAGCCAGCACGAAAACTTTTCTTATCTAATCTTCCTGATCACCCTCATAGGCAGGGTCAATACGACGCTAGCTTCGGGCTACATTAGAGGTTAATATGTTTTTGTTTCTTGTGCTTTTGGGTGGCACATTTCGTATAACAGTGTATAATTTCTAAGGGACACAAATAACAACTTATTAATAATTGCATAGACGTCACTTCAATGTAATATTATCATTAGCTGTTCAAGCTCATTAAACATAGTGCGATGTTAAGGTCTTTCACTATTAACACCACATACTTACTGAAGATTATCACTCATTGATAACGTTTGGTTGTTCTCTTTTCCGATCTTCAAGCACAATCAAACAATCGGCTTCTCCAATTTGCAAATCCTTTTTCTTAATTCAAAATTCTAATACAACCCCACTTTCACATTTAACTTCACCTTATTAGGGCGACAGGACAACTCTATTACTTCCAAAAGATCTTGGGCAACTCCCCTTTCCTTAGATCTTGTGAGTTTTCAACGAACTTTCACAACCTTCCCCATCGGGAGCCAATAGGTAAGTAACTTTTCTTATTTATTATTATATTAATTTTTTTTTTTCCGTATGTCATTACAACGGTCTTGTATAACATTTTTAAAATTTCGATTTATTGAATGTAATCACCGTACTCCGTACATACTACTTACAGTTGTTTGCTTCGTCATAAACGGCATTTGTATGAAATAAGACGAAAATTGTGAGTCACATAAGTGTTTGATATAATAAATTTAAATCATAAAATTTAATAATTAATAAGCTTAAAATTTTATTTTTAACAATATTTATGACTTTTATGAAATAAGTGGGTCCACGGTCAAATTCATATCAAAAAAGGTTTGGGAAATCAAAAAATTTAAGAAACCCTGCGCTAATGAAATGGAAATATAACCTAAAAACAAACTAATTTGTTAAAATTATCGCATCAGTCACTATAAAACCTACTTTCATTAAAATTATTATGCACGCTAAGAACTATTTTGTGTCTATCTCGTTCTATCTCATACGTTGTGTTTGTGTGTCAGATAATTTTTGACGTATAAGATTTCTAAAATCAGACATTTAAGAATAATTTAATATAGTGTGTCTTTGTTTCACCTATGTTACTACAATTAATTTAAAAAAAAAGGTTGTCGGTACTTAATTCAGATGGTTGTGACGTAAGCTTCATTATTCGTGATTACAACTACTGTATATAAAATTTGAACTTAATATATTGTGGTGTTCTAAAACCAATTTTACAGTCCCTCACTCGGAAAACTGCGGTAGTTGTGATGTTTCGAACATTCACAGTTAAGTTCCAACCGCTTCTTGTCGGTAAAGCAAGTTTTAGTGGAATCGGAAGGCTGGATTCCAAAATTCAAATATAGAGACTCGGGCGATTTTATACTGTTCAATAATTCTGAACGATAAATGTAAAAATTTATCTAAAAATTTATCATATAATTTATATATATATTATATATATATATTATTTATATATTTATATTTCTATTATAAATGTTAGAACATTTTACAGGCCTTTCAAGATGTCGTAGGGTCCCAGGGACCCCAGTATACCATTCGAAGGTTAAGGTGGCGATCTAGCCTGATCTAGCCCATATTATTGCAATGTTAATTGTGGCGTTTTTAGTGTTTTTACCGAATCTGAACTAAAGTTCTGGTTTAATATTACTGATTTTTACAGGAAATTATCTTCTAGTAGCTAGGATTAGAAGAAATATGTCGGAATTTAAATTTTTACATACAAAAACGGGAGTGCTTGAGCAGACGTTAATATGTAATTAAATTTTGAAATTGAAGTTTTAAAATAAAGATAACAGTCCATAGAACATTTTGTATATATCAGAATTTAGATTTTTGCTCGAAATATATAGAAAAATCGTGTGTATAAAATTAATTTTAAATAAAATAGCAATTTTTAACATGCCGTATATCAGTTAATTTAAATAATTGAGCATTTAAATTCAGCTTACAATGTAGATCAATCTTTCTACTTTATTTTATATATACATCATTTTTTTGTAAGTGCAATAGTTTTTGCTGCTTAAGCGCTGCCGTTTGACACTAAAAACGCCACAATTAACATTGCAATAATATGGGCTAGATCGCCACCTTAAGTTTATTTAAAGCTGAAATTCCTTATCTAAGTTTGGTGAGGTTAATTAAACCTAGATAGTAAATTCCAATTTTAGATTTTTATATATTTATTATTCGTGTGTAATATATAATATTATTATCTTGCGTGATTTCAGTGTTACAAAATGGAAACAGAACCAAGTACAACGAAACAAAGTGATAACGACCAAGAAGCAACACCCATGAACTTTGACGTGGTTGGACACTTACCATTAGAAATTGCCCAGAAAATTTTATTCCAGTTATCACCCGACGATTTGTATACAAATCTCAAGATTTAGCTGAGTATACTCAGCTAAATCTTGTTGTTTGAGTTGGAAGGCTGCACTATCATGTGATTTCTTTTGGGAAAGATTGTGCAAACGGGAGGGTTACTCTGAAGTGGAAGAACCAAAGAGGAGCGAATTTTACGGCAACTTTTTGAAGAAATACAACTATTGGCAGGTAATGTCGCTTAAAGGTAACTAACTACTACAGCTTTCCCATATTTTAATTTTTGTAGGGGGTCTACTGGTATAATCACACTTTACGTCGAAACTGGGAAACAAATAATTACAGCGAAGTTGTTTATGAGATTGACAATCCGGATTGTAATTACGACCAATGGTTGTTTGATGATGCGTACGCTTATATCACTAAAGACAAAATGAAATTGATAGTGTACGATTTTAATAGTAAAGAGGTTCAAAATTGCTTCAAAATCGATTGCCATGTTTTTTTTCACTAAAACTTTTGTAGAGAATCCCTCATGTTTTTCAGTTGGATGGTTATTTTATTGCATCTCTTTCGAAAAGCGGAAAATATTTGATTTCTTTATTACATTCTATGTTAACAGTGTGGAATTTGGAGAACGGATTAACCATTCATCACAAACATCATGCAGATGAGTTTCATGTTTACAAAAACTTGTAAGTGTAGGTACACCTTATTATTATTAAATGTTTCTTAACTTGTATATGTAATTCTCATTTTATAGAATTGTACTACCAATATTTTTTGATAAGTTTGAAGTGTTCAATATTGAAACTGAACAAATTGAATATTGTTATTCGTTTGAGCCTGGAGAAACGAGTTATAATATGTCGTTTACGGATGGGAGAATCATATTTATTACAAGTGATGATGTCATCCATATTCTTAAGTTGGATGATAAGTCCTTAGTAACTCTTACATATTGCAACGAATGGGAGGAAGTACCGAATCATCAATTGATGGTAAATCGTCAAAAAAAGAAGTCAGTTGTTCTATAGTAATGTTTGTTTTAGCTAAAAAACGATATATTGCTTAGTTTTTGTCATAGGCGTCGTGATCATGGCATGTTTGATATATTTATATGTGTTTGGAATATTACAACTATGACAAAATTGCACTCCACGAATTTAGATTATATAGAGAATGTGTCTTTCATAAATGAATGCATATATTTTATTAATAACTGTGATGAGGAGTTGGGACTCTATGATATTGTATTATGGGATTATATGAAAAGTACCGAGGAGACCATATTAAACTGTGACATGAATTCAGCTCAAAGCATTTATACATCAAACGATCACGTTATGATTGTGTCTCACTTATCTACAATAAAAATGTGGTGTTTGAGTAAAAGAGATTTTATTTGTGATTTAAATTTTATTTCTCGTGATTATTCTTATTGCCAGGTAGAAGTATCCGAAACAAAGTTAATATGTGCAATAACACCTAAAGAAAGTTATGATGTCAAGTTATATGTGAGAGATTTTGAAATTTGAAATTTCTATGTAAAATGCATATAATAGATATATACGAAATAAGTTTAATACAATAAATTATTGCATAATTTTAAGTTAATTTTTTATTTACTTCTACTGATCTCCAACATTTACATTTATGTAACCTCCGATTTTTGATTTTACTTCTAATGCCCGAGCTTATAATGCTTATTAAAATTTATCTCCCAGACAAATTAGTTTCCTAGATAAATTCGTAGTTAGTGCAACTTCGGATTTACACATTGTCGTGAATAATTTCAGCATCCAAATTTATTATAATTATTCCCAAATTAAAATAAGATTATGTTGTATTAATGGGTTGCAATTATTCACGCAAGACATTGAACTCCAGGTTAGTTGAATTTTCAACGGTTTCCGATAGGAAGTTCAAACTAACCAAGGTGCAGTTTCTAAAAATGCAATAATGCAATTAAAACAAATAACTTATGGCGTGACAGAATCCACGTAAACAAACTGAACTGTTCACCGATCAGGCGATTGGAAAATCAGGTGGGAGTCAATTACATAAATATGGTCAATCAATCCATGAGGGGTAGTTGTCGGTAGTCGTCAGTCGTCGTTAGTCTTCAATCTTCAGTAGTTAGCGTGCTAGCGAGTTTCTGGTATCGATGTATCGGGGGTCGGTTTGCCAGCCAGCTAATCAAATGGTCACTACCCTTCATTGAGGTTGCAGCCAATAATCAAAATCTAAAGATGACCATCTTAAATGTTATTATGTAAGTTGTTTTTGAATAATATTTGTAAAAGTTAAAAGTATTGGTACAGGTATTTAATAAATGTGGTAAATGAAAATCCTGCCAGGTAATGTCGCTTAAAGGTTACTAGTACAACTTTTTTAAATTTTTATTTTTGTAGGGAGTCTACTGGTATAACCACACTTTACGTCGAAACTGGGAAACAAATAATTACAGCGAGGTTGTATATGAGATTGAAAATTCGTACACTAAATGGTTGTTTGATGACGCGTTTGTTTTTATCAATGAAGACAAAACGAAATTAAATATGTACTATTTTAATAGTAAAGAGGTTCGTGATTGCTTCAAAATCGATTGCGATGGTTTTTTTTAACTAAAACTTTTGTAGGTACCCGCGCATGTTTTTCACTTGGATGGTTATTCTAATGGAGATCTTTTGAAAAGTGGAAAATATTTGATTGCTTTTAATTCCTTTTCTAATTTAACAGTGTGGAATTTGGAGAACGGATCAACCATTCACCACAAACATGATGCATATGATTTTCATGTACAGTCGTTGTCCAATTTAATAGGCCCATTTGAAACATTTTAAAATTTTACATAAAATTTGAAATTTACGAAGGATTTGGTAAGCAAAAGGTGGTGTAACTGCGTAATGGGGTTTGCCACACATGATTTAAAAAAAATCTTGGTCAATAATGCGGATTTTTATTCGATTTATAATTATTTGGCATTGCCAGGTGATTATTGGGTGATTACCAGTTAAAAGTTGCGTTGAATTTAAAGTGTAATAAATCCTGTTTTACTAAATATTATTGAAATGTAAATATATAATTGCATTAACTATAGACTAAGAAGTATTATTAAGCTTTTTTATTAGCCAATTTTCCAAAAAAATTTACAAAATTAAAAAAAAAAAATTTTTTAAATGGGAAATGCTAAACATCTGACAAATGAAAAAAAAGTTATATATCTGCATTGATAAGCAATACAGAATTTAGTCAAAGCCAGATAGCAACTAAACCCGAAGTATCTTGTGCATCAGTGCGTCGTTTGAACCAAAAATTGAAGACTAAAGCGTCTTACGATGCTGTTCGTAAAGGTCGCTGGTGGTCAAAAATGCCTTATGACACCAAGGAAAAAACTTTTACTACGAAATATTGCTGTGAAGTTTAAAAGAGCAACCCAAAGTGACATAAAAAATAAATTAGCAGCAGCAGGGGGTTATTGTTGCTCTTCATACAGTGCGCCTAATCCTATAAGATATTAGTTTCAAACGTCGCAGATCTGTAAGGAAGCCACTACTTACTCCAGCTATGATTAAATAGGGTTATGAATGGGCTTATGCTCACAAGCACTTAACTATTGAAGACTGGAGTATAGTATGGAGATTCAAATTATATGAGTCTTTGTTTTAATAAATTTTTTTTGCTTAATTACAGACTTGCTTTAGTGACGAATAATCGTTCCACATCTTGGATGACAAGTCATAGTTTGTTAGGCGTCGACCAGGTGAAAAATATAATCCTGATTATGTTGTGAAGACCGTCAAGCATCTTGTGTCAGTCATGGTATGATCAGTGATTAATGGGAAGGGAATGGGACGTTTATATGAAGTCGAAGGAACCATGCGGCAAGATCAATACAAGCAAGTTCTTCAGATAAAGCTGCTTCCTCAAATGAAAGAATGGTTTGGGGATGGCTCTAAAGTTTTTTTGCATGATGGAGCACCTTCCCATACTGAAAAATCTATAAAAAAATATTTGGAAGAAGAACAAATACCAGTTTTGCCATGGGCAGGAAACTCCAGACATGAACCCAATTGAAAACGTCTGGAAGTTTGTAAAAAGGCTTTTAGCCAAAGAAATCATTACCACAAGGGTGTAATTGATTTCCAGAATCATATACCACTGGAACCATAACAAGAAATTAAAACAAAAAGCTCTAAACAGCATTGAAATCATGCCATGTAGAGTAGCTGCTCTTTATGCTGCGAAGGGTGGTTTAACAAAATATTAAAAAATTTAAATTTTCGTTTATGTTTCTGTACTTTTATTGTGTAAGATATACAGGGTGTCCCCGCACTCACTTTACATAACTTAGGTGGTGATAGAGGACACTTTTCTAAGAACAATATTTAACAAAAATTTTTTTCTAAATTCAAACCCTCGAGAGTTAGGCCTCTTTAAAGCATTTTTTTAAATTTGTGGCGTTTCTAAAACTCTGCGCTCACAAAATCCAATTTATCAAACCTTTCGACCTTACCTACTCCGGGGTCTCTAAAGCGGCGCTACGGCTCAGCTCAGTGTAGAACACTTTGTGGGGGGATTGCAAGCCGAGATCCTCGACTCTATCAAAAAACCTACACAAAGAAAATTTAAAGGCGCCACGTGCTTATCGCCGCTTATCAGTTGTTGGTGAGGCCTGAAAGCACGAAAGTAAAGAAATAAAACTCCAGGGCACAAGTAGATGGTTTTAATAAATTGAAACGACGGTATAGTCAAACCAATACAATTATACTCCACAGTAATCTTTGTCAGGCACAGCTGATAATAATTAAATACCGCGTCAGATCTGATTCGGCAGAACTTTCGCTCCGATTTTATCAAACAAGATGGTAATTTAGGAAGATAGCAAATCTTCTATCTTCTACGCCGAAAAATCGCCCGCGTACTTAAGTGTACTATATGTAGTACCGAAACTCTCGAAGCAATTCGCTTCGAACACACAGGAATAAAAATGAAAATGCAAGGCTCACCCTTTTCAAGTCGCTGCGCCTCTATAATGCCCCTGCTCTACTGGATACAGCCAACTGCTATAAATGATCGCTTCCTACAGAAGATAGCAAGGTGGAGTTGTTAATGGATCTCGTATCCAGGGTCGCACTCGGACGAAATACAGGTGTTCGTACTTAGGAGGTCGGTAGAATAATTTGATAAGAGATTGCAGCACACTAACTTGGACCAAAATAGCAGCCTCGAATTTACAGAATTGAACCCACACCAGGTGGAAAAATACGTGGAACGTCCCGTGGAACTTTTGACGGCCCCTTGTAAATAATAACCGATACGATTACGTAATCCGAAAACCGGAGTTAAATTGGTTACGTTAATTTAACAAAAAAAATCGATATCGATTGTAAAATTCGCACTTTCTATATTGGATCGTCGTTAATAACCAACATGCAAAATCGCTTGCTTATTCTTAATCAGCGCTTATCAACCAAATTGACAAAATTCATGCAGCCCCATATCCTTTTTGTTTAGTTCCAAATCAAAATTACCAAAATGTTGTTATAAACAATAAACGTAAACAAAGGTATATAGGGTGCTTCGAAATCTTGTAACTAATAAATTGATAAATTTAGCTTATGGTGTTAGCGCTAAATTTTGATGTTACAAATTTCCACCTTAACGTGGCCATACCTCCGAAAATAATGATTTTTCAGTAAAAATGGTTTAGTGCTTTTTAAAAGAGCATTAAATAATCTACAAACTAGGTTGGCACCTTTTATTGTCTAAAATCAACGGCTTTCGAGTTATGAATTAAAGTAAGCTGAAAAATGTCGAAAAATTTGAGCTTTTCTTTTTTTTGGTTTTTTTCAAAACCCTGTATCTTTTAAACGAAACATTTTACAAAAAATCTGACGCCCCATTCCGGATAGGAAATTTAACGGACTACAACTTTTGTCTAGTAAAAATTTTTGAGAAACCAATCAATTTCACAGAAAATAATAAACAAGGCAGCCACAAACCAAAAAATTAAATTCACAAAATTTTTATTTTTTTTGAAAAATTATTTTATTAATTGATTTTAAACTATTAGATTATTTAAGTAAATGTTGAAAATGACCACCCTCATTTTCAATACACAGTCGTGCTCGTGTCCGACAAAATAGCCCCGGGCAAAATAGCCCCGTCATAATAGCCCCGTCAAAATAACTCCGCCAAAATAGCCCAATGACAAAACAGCCCCGACAAGATAGCCCAATGACAAAACCACCCCGACAAAATAGCCCAATGACAAAATAGCCCCGATAAAATAGCCCAATGGTAAAATAGCTCCGACAAAATAGCCCTATTTTAAAAAGCCCAAAAGGATTTTTAAAAGCGCATGCGTGGCTGCGCATTGTTCAGTTTTACCATACAGGGTGAAAAGTAACATTACTAAATCGGATTCGCATTTTTAAGGACCGCATTCAGGGTGAAATTTTTTGTTTTAATGATGTATACAGGGTGAAGCATCAAACATGAAAAACACATACCAGAGGAATTCTGATAGGATGAAGCAGGAGCTGTATTTGCATAGGTGCAACTAGGGGGGGGGGCTTGGGGGGCTAAGCCCCCCCAAATTCAAGTTAGCCCCCCCAAAATATCCCAATTTTTCGTTATTTTTACCCCTATGAATAAACAAACCCACGCTTTTATATTGATGTTTTCGAGAAACTTTGTTAGTTCTTATTAAAATTATTTTTTACTTTTCAATGCACCTTTTCAATTTTTTATTTTTTATTTAATATTTTTCCTACCAACCTATCATTACCAACCGGTATACCAACCCAGCATTACTATATTATAAAGACCAGCACGCTCCTCCAGCGTGTCATTTTTTTAGGACACACAACGTATTCTGATTGGTCGTTGGTAGTACCTACTTAAATGTTAAAATCACCTCCCCCTGGGATCCAGTAGCACACCAATCGAGTTTTCAACCTTGGCGAACTGCCCGTCCGTAGATGGGCCTTCCAGCTAGTAAATATATAAAACGTGTTTAGTTTCTGATTCTTTGGGCTATTTTGCCGGAGCTATTTGTCGCCGGGCTATTTTGACGGGGCTATTTTGTCGTCGGGCTATTTTGTCGGGGCTGTTTTGTCATTGGGCTATTTTGACGGGGCTATCTTGTCGTCGGGCTATTTTGTCGGAGCTATTTTGTCGCTGGGCTATTTTGTCGGGGCTATTTTAACGGGGCTATTTTGACGGGGCTATTTTGACGGGTCACCGGTTTTAACACCACCGTGGTGCCGCTAGAGGCGCACTTGTGCAATATTCCTCAAATTTGACGAAGTTGTACCAATTGGTCTATTGGTAGTTTTTAACATTGACAAATTTGATAGCGGAGGAGTTACCGCCATGTTTTTTTTATAAAGTGTTTATTAACCCATTAGTGTACAACATCCGTTTATTTACATTTGCTTATTTTATTTATGTGGGTGTGCAAATCATTGCAGGCGCGACAAAAAGTTAGAAAGATCCAACTTTTTCCAACTATGCATGCAGATTAGCGATGTAAAGTGAATGGGTATTGTAATAATTTATTGTTAATTCAATCACTTGTTAAATTTTGAGTTCGAGTTTTTTTTTAAACTATTTAAAACTTATTATTATATTGTCGTGATCCACGGCTCAATGACACCCCTACTTATGGTCAGCGGTGAAACCTCGCCCAATGTGGTCCACTTCAACAATATAGGACCAGCTAGCTTTACGTCGGTTTGCATATACGAAACCACAATATCTCAGGTTATGGGTATCGGTGAGATTAAAGTAAACCAATGAGCACAATGAATCAAAAGATAATTTATTCAAAAAAAATGGAATAGGAGAAAAGTTGTTTTTGTGAAATATTAGGCTCATAAATGCCTGTACTGCCGTGGAGTGTAAAAGTGAATCGCAGTCGCAAATTCAGTTACATTTACTGTTCATAAAAAATTCTGAACGAATTTACGACTGGATTAGTTGTAAATGTGTTAGCGAAAAAGGTTTACAAAATAAATCAATTTTGACACAATAAAAGTTTATAATTTCACTAACCCTTATAACTCCGTGAAATAAAGTTGTCACAGCTTGATAAAATTAGGAACCTCCAAAACTCGAACAGATACACGCCGCCACTGGAAACTGCTATATGGCACGCCACTGTCCAAACTTGACAGGTGCAGCATTCATAAATTTCTAATTTCATCCAAATTAAACTTATTTGGTGTTTACCAAAACTGCCGGTGTTTTACAGCAAAGAATACTTGTTAAACAAATCCTGGATAACGTTTACGGGCATCTAAATTACTACGCCGCTTTTCAAGGTAAAATTTAACCTCAAACTTGTAGTATCCAAATTTAATAAAATTTCTATTTATAGGGTTTATTCGATGAAATAAATCGAATAAATAACTCTTTCACGCAATCAATAATTCTTACGATCATAAATTCATAAAACTGGATCGCATTTTATGTGAAATTTATAACGAGGTCAAACGGCCACATGTTTTAGTAAAAAATTCCAAAATCAACGTAAAAGACTCACGTTTTCACTTCCAGCGATTGCAAACTTTGTGTTTTACACAAAAATCATATCTCGGACATCTGGTTCCAAGAAAAACAACCGAAATTCACCTTTTGGAGGTGCCTCCAGAAAACACACCTGGTCCTCTCAATGGTCGCCGGAAAAGACAAAAATTCTCCTTCCACTTTCTCGTACCTTTTACAAAACGGCACTCTACTTCCAAAAACGTAAGTTCCTAACTTTTAGTGGTAAACTTTGAAATTCACTGTCACTTACAAATTTCACTTTTAGATAGGATTCAAAAATAACACTTTTTTAAGACAAATCAACTAACTTAAAATTATTTGTATCAGTGTAAGTGTAAATTGTGACAAGTTTTGGCTTCGAGATAACAAAGAACAACTTTTCTCTGTCGTGCCAGCATTTCGGCAGATTATTGACTTTTTCTCACTTCAACTTACCCCCTTATGATAAATTCCATCAGCAAACGCTTTGTTAAAAATAGTGCGGCCTGGTGGCATTTCTCATACAACACAAGAAGTGATCTAAATTGAAATCCCTTCATTTCAAATCAAAATTTAGCCCCAGTCATATCAAATCCATAAAAACTAATCAAAATAAAATCCTCCATTCGATGATTCACGTAAGTGAAATCACCCCCTAAAATTTTAATGAGTGCAATCTCCCTTCTAAATTGCGATTCGGACAGACCCCTTCGCAAATTACTAATCACGTGGGTTTCTCTCGTCTAATTCCAACATCTAAGTTGTGTTTTGCCCATGATTTGCGTCCCAAAAATATCAAAATCTCACACCCACTTAAATTTCCTACTAATAATCAAATTTACATCTAAATCTACTTCAAATAAAACCTTTCAAATCACATTTCTAAAATAATATCATCCCTTCTATTAAAAAATCTCGCTATCGTCACCAACCCCCATCATCATCAATCAAAATTTTCAAATCTATCAAAGCTCATGCGCACAAAATTAAACTACCCCCTATCTTCTTAAATCTTGGTGACTTGACCAACTTCATTTAAAACTTTCAGCAAATCTTTCTTCTTTAAATTTTCTTCAAAAACTTTTTCTTATCTTCAAATTTTCCTTCGATGAACCATCAACAACTTCAATTCGCGTACTTGCATAAATCTTTTCTTCATTATTTCAATCTAACTAATATCACTGTACTAAAATCCTTCGCTATAACTTTTCTATAATTCATAATCAATACTAAAATCTTCATAATCTCATTTCAACAAATCTCGCAAACTAATAGCGGGTAGCATTCAACTGAAGTGGCTCCCTAACAATTTAAATCCAATTTATCTCATAATAATCCATCCAATTCCCATATAATCCCAAATATTCGCGTTATAGCGACAAATCCTTTCAAATTAACTAATTACATCTCCAAAATCATCAAAATATTGCATAATACGCTTATAAAAATCTCTATCGTCGACTGTTATAATTTGTTCATCTATAATTATTTATAATTAAATTTCAGGTGGAAAACCTGTTTCCTTTCCAAACTTTCTTCAAAATTTTCAAAAATTTATAACTTGCCTTTGCTTCAAAATCTGTTTTATAATTTGCTATTTATTTCACCTTATTTTAAATTATGATTTACTTTAAAAATTTTCTTGTGCGCTGATTTAAATTTTTTTGTTAATTATTACATTATTTAATTTTAATTGCTTTAATTTACTCATGATTTAAATTTCTTCTCCTTGGTGACGATTCGCGTTTAAATGTTTCATCAAATTTACAAGTCCTTAATAACTAATTATTTACACTTATTGTCTGTTTACACTATCCATTTCCATGCAGGTTGTCATCAATTTTCCTTTTCCCATACTTCTTGACTTATTGGGGTGGGTCGTCTTCATCGGTGGCTTTCCAACGACTTCTGCGATACCCCCACTTCTCCAAAGAAGCCTCCTGCATCTTCACTACCCCTTCTTTCATCTTCCTCTCTCGAATGCCTCCAAAAATTTTTTTCATTTTCAGAATTTTCCTTTTATTAAAAATTTTTCCAACTTGAAAGAACCATGACATTTTATTGGCTGGAATGACATCTTCGTCCATAATCACTTCTTCCAAACCATCATCCCCTCTTAGACTTGGATTGGGAGCACCTTCCACTTTTTCATTTGACCTATTAGAAATCACTTTTATTTTTATTTCACTTTTATTCTTCTTTTCACTTTTATTTCTGGGGTAATTCCGTTTTCTTAACCAATTAATTTTTCTTTTGGCCTTTAGCTTCCTCCATTTTCTTCTTTTCATTTGTCTTCTCGAATAAACTAGGACTTTTTTTACAGTGGCGCCTACACCACATTCTTCAATTTTCATTTCTTCTGGAGTTTCTACCCCCTCGCTTGATAAAACTTCTTCCAGGGCTTCTTTATTAATGTCGCCTGCGACATCTTTTTCTTTCAGGGTTGCTACCCCCTCACTCGCGACAACTTCGATCTTTTCATCTTCTTTTAAATTTTTATCTTCCCCCAGGACTTTTTTATTAATAATGTCGCCTGTGACATCATCCTTCTTCTCTTCCTTTATCGTTTTATTTTCCTTGATAATTACTTCTACGTTTATTTCTTCTCGTTTTTCTTTTATATCTCTCCTTAAATTATTTATAGCCTCTATATTATCTTTTGTAATACTTCTTAACATCGCCATTATTTCCTTATCCCTTTTAGTCAATGAATCTGCCATTTTATCCATTATAATAAACCCCTGTGCTAATCCTAATTTGACTATAAAAGATATCCCACAATTGCGATGAATATAAAAAAATAAAAATTTCAAATTTGCGGCCTAACTACCGCACTAATCTCTAACTTGAACTTTTTGAACCCCTAATTGATCTATCGTGCCCCTAATCTACCTATAAACCTGCCCGTAAGTTGGGCGCCAAAAATTACTGTTGTCGTGATCCACGGCTCAATGACACCCCTACTTATGGTCAGCGGTGAAACCTCGCCCAATGTGGTCCACTTCAACAATATAGGACCAGCTAGCTTTACGTCGGTTTGCATATACGAAACCACAATATCTCAGGTTATGGGTATCGGTGAGATTAAAGTAAACCAATGAGCACAATGAATCAAAAGATAATTTATTCAAAAAAAATGGAATAGGAGAAAAGTTGTTTTTGTGAAATATTAGGCTCATAAATGCCTGTACTGCCGTGGAGTGTAAAAGTGAATCGCAGTCGCAAATTCAGTTACATTTACTGTTCATAATAAATTCTGAACGAATTTACGACTGGATTAGTTGTAAATGTGTTAGCGAAAAAGGTTTACAAAATAAATCAATTTTGACACAATAAAAGTTTATAATTTCACTAACCCTTATAACTCCGTGAAATAAAGTTGTCACAGCTTGATAAAATTAGGAACCTCCAAAACTCGAACAGATACACGCCGCCACTGGAAACTGCTATATGGCACGCCACTGTCCAAACTTGACAGGTGCAGCATTCATAAATTTCTAATTTCATCCAAATTAAACTTATTTGGTGTTTACCAAAACTGCCGGTGTTTTACAGCAAAGAATACTTGTTAAACAAATCCTGGATAACGTTTACGGGCATCTAAATTACTACGCCGCTTTTCAAGGTAAAATTTAACCTCAAACTTGTAGTATCCAAATTTAATAAAATTTCTATTTATAGGGTTTATTCGATGAAATAAATCGAATAAATAACTCTTTCACGCAATCAATAATTCTTACGATCATAAATTCATAAAACTGGATCGCATTTTATGTGAAATTTATAACGAGGTCAAACGGCCACATGTTTTAGTAAAAAATTCCAAAATCAACGTAAAAGACTCACGTTTTCACTTCCAGCGATTGCAAACTTTGTGTTTTACACAAAAATCATATCTCGGACATCTGGTTCCAAGAAAAACTACCGAAATTCACCTTTTGGAGGTGCCTCCAGAAAACACACCTGGTCCTCTCAATGGTCGCCGGAAAAGACAAAAATTCTCCTTCCACTTTCTCGTACCTTTTACAAAACGGCACTCTACTTCCAAAAACGTAAGTTCCTAACTTTTAGTGGTAAACTTTGAAATTCACTGTCACTTACAAATTTCACTTTTAGATAGGATTCAAAAATAACACTTTTTTAAGACAAATCAACTAACTTAAAATTATTTGTATCAGTGTAAGTGTAAATTGTGACAAGTTTTGGCTTCAAGACAACAAAGAACAACTTTTCTCTATCGTGCCAGCATTTCGGCAGATTATTGACTTTTTCTCACTTCAATATATTATTATATTATATACCCAATAATAATTTGGAATGTTTGAAAACATACCGGGGCAGCCCTGGTGCGCCCTGGCCCCACTGATGTAGCCAGGGCGGCGCCCTGCCTTCAAAAAAAGTGCCGGGGCGGCGCCCTGGCGCGCCCTGGCCCGACTGCACCCCAGCCTTTACCATATAAAAAGAAATGAAAAAATTTATTAAACAATAGTTATCAACAAAAATTTAAAAAACATTAAAAAAGTATAACAAGTGAAATCGTAACTGGAAAATTCAAATTTTGTATTTGAAATGTATTTTGAAAGATGTACGTATTTCGGGTACTTTGAAGTACAAATTGCAAACGATTTTGAAATTTTTTTTTTAAATTCAAAATATGAGATACAAGAAAATTCTAAATTATCGTGTCTCCTTCCATTTTTTTAAAGCTATAGCAATTAGTATTTTTATTTAATTACGTCTACTTTTACTTTAAATCTAGTTGTAACGGCGATCGATCGTGAATTTACTAACACCAAACAGCTAATTCTAGTTTTAACTAAATTTATATCAGTTAAAACTAGAATTTACTAAAAAGATTTATTAGAAACCAGTTAATTCTAGTTTTAACTAAACTAATACCAGTTAAAACTAGAATTTACTAAAAAGATTTATTTAAAATCAGTTAATTCTAGTTTTAACTAAAATTAAACCAGTTAAAACTAGAATTTACTAAAGAGGTTAGTTAAAACTAGAATTTACTAGTTAATTCGGGTTTTAACTGATTTCGGGTTTTAACTGTAACATATACAAAAACTTGTAAGTGTACACCTTCCTTATTCCAGAAATGTTTCATAACTTGAATAATTCTCATTTATAGAATTGTACTTCCAATATTCTTTGATAAGTTTGAAGTGTTCAATATTGAAACTGAACAAATTGAATATTGTTTTGAGTTTGAGCCTGGACAAATGAGTTATATGTCTTGTATGGATGGGATGATCATAGCTATTGCAGAGGATGATGTCATCCATATTCTTAAGTGGGACGATAAGTCATTAGTGACTATTAAATGCTGCAACGAATGGGAGGAAGTACCGAATCATCAATTGATGGTATATCGTTAAAATAAAGAAGTCAGTTGTTCTAGTAATGTTTGTTTTAGGTAAAAAATGATATATTGCTAAGTTTTTGTAATATACATCGTGGTTATGGTATGTATAATACATTTTTATGTGTTTGGAACATTACAACTATGACAAAATTGCATTCCACGCATATAGATTAACCTGTAGATGCATCAGTGTCTTTGATAAACGAATACATATATTTTATTATTTACTGGGACGAGGGGGATGGAGGACTCGACACAGTTCAATTTGAAAGTGTTGTATTATGGGATTATATGAAATGTGTCGAGGGGCCCGTACTAGAGTGTAAATTGGAATTAACTGGAGACATTTGTAAATCAAACGACCATGTTATGATTTTGCCTCACTTATATATAACAAAAATGTGGTCTTTGAGTAAAAGAGATTATATTTGTGATTTAAATTTTATTTCTCATGATTACACTTATTGCGATGTAGAAATATCGGAAACAAAGTTAATATGTGCAATATTACCTAATAGCTAGAGAGCCAGTAGACGGCCGACTTACGGTATTTTAACAAAGCTGAAACTTTCTCTATTTACGCTCTTATATGTGCCATTCATGAAATGGATACGCATTAGTCCGACCGGTGGTTCCTATAGCGTCAATCAGCCAAAAATTGGACTTTACTGAACGTTATATTAACAATCTTACCATTCGGTTAGTAATTAGCTCCGTAGCATAGTGTGAAGAGCATTGTCTATCATCTGTTATCGTCATGGCGAATCTGTAAATAGTTCCTAATTTTCAGAAGTTGGTTTTTCAGTTGTTTTCCAACAAACAAATACGAAAACGCATCAAGGTACCACAACATCCTTCAAGATAGAAGGAAGAAAATATATCTAATTATTGTAAAACCTCTTGGAAGGTTATTTAGAAGAAACCCGGGGATATGTTTCGACGAGGGGCCCCAAACTTTGTATTAAAATTAAAATGTAAGACCCAACGGCGCTTTGCGTCGAAAGGTCAAACAAATTTGTATATATTATTAATTAATAAAAGATTTTAAAAGAAAGAAAGAAGAGTGTGCCTACGGATATGGCGATCCCGGTTCTAATCCGGCGCCCGGCAATTTTTTTTTTCAAATATTTTCTTTTAACAATGTAATTTATTATCTAAATTATGTAATTGTATTTTAAAATTTTTCAAGAAAAGATATTATATTACATCTCTTTGTTTTAATCAATGATTATACAGTGTAAATCGGGAAATTCGCAGTCTACCAATTTGTGGTTTAAGAGGCAGTGGACGGCAGACTTACGGTATTTTAACAAAGCTACTGGCTCTCTAGCTATGTACATATAATCATTGATTAAAACAAAGAGATGTAATATAATATCTTTTTTTGAAAAATTTTAAAATACAATTACATAATTTAGATAATAAATTAATTGCTAAAAAAAAATATTTGAAAGAAAAATTGCCGGACGCCGGATTAGAACCGGGATCCCCATATCCGTAAGCACACGCTCTTCACACTATGCTACGAAGCTATTTACTAACCGAACGGTAAGATTGTTAATATAACGTTACGTGGCATATAACGCATAATATTATTAATATTAACGCGTAATATAACGCATGCGTGGCTGCGCATTGTACAGTTTTACCATACAGGGTGAAAAGTTACATTACTAAATCGCATTCGCATTTTTAAAGGCCGCATTCAGGGTGAAATATTTTGTTTTAATGATGTATACAGATTCGCGATTACAGCTAAGTGAAGCGACGTCTGGCGGAAGAAATGTTAACTAGACGACCTGGGTAGTTTTTAAATGCTAGATACGAGCAAATACGAGTTTTCATAAGTTAAATACCTAAATTTGTGGTTTTCAATTGTATAGTAATAAAAACAATAAAGTAATTTTCAATTGTTTAATTTACAAATTTCATGAAGAAGAAAAACGAAGTAAGTATTTAGTTTTTAATGTTGGTAAAAAAGTTTTTAGGAAATCATAATTTACATGAATAGAAAAAACAAGTATTGAACTGTCTTTGCTACAATAAATAATAAAGTCACAAACTTCCACATTCAATATTGCGAACCCTAATTATTGTATTTGACCATAAAATTAATGTTTTTGCTGCTCACTCTCAACGACAACACCATCGGGGCTTGGTGCACCATCGACACCTTCATATAATCACCTTCACTTTGTCATACACATTTAATTCGACTATCGACATGATCTTCTAGGAACTCAATTTCCATTTTGTCATAAATGCAGCCCCTTGTATGTAATGCCATGGCAGAATTTGGTAATCGGTTAATCATTCTTTGGTATAAATCTTTATCGGCATCGTTATTTTTAACTCGTTAACTCGTCATAATTATTTCTGAAATCGAAAAATTACAAATAAATAAATAAACTATCTTCAGTTCAACTTAATCTTACCTGCTGCAATATATTAAAACTCCAACTACATGCTTACAGCATTCCGATGCACCAGCTTTACACGAACAAGAGAACTTTGATATCGACAAGCTTTTTTTATTGATTAGCCCTGACACTTCATGAGGCGGTGAAGACAAAGCTGTAGTTTGTAGAACCAAGCTATAAATATGGTAGAATTCGTCGTTTCTAGGCGTTCTTCCACACAATACAATAGTTTCTAAAAAAAAGTTTCTAGACGCACTACTTCCACAGAACTGCAAAATACTGTTGATTGTTAATTGTTTAACCATATTTAACACAAACGAATATAGTAGACAAACCACAACACGTTTATAAACACGTTGAAGCACCGTTAAAGTGTATATAATAACCTCGAATCTTAACACCACTCGTTTGATGCGGCCATTTTGAATATTTGGTCACGTGACTTTCCTTAATCGAAATCGCGAATAGGATGAAGCAAGAGCTGTATTTGACAAATATTACTAAAAAATTATTTATTCATTACTTACAAGGACGTAGACGCGTTTCCCCATCTGCAAGTCGAATTTTGGGGTGAAATTGGCATCATACGTTAGAGCCTAAATGAACATTCATTATTGATTTAGGATTACTTTTTGTAATCGAAACAAAAATTGTACGATCTAACATCTGACACCAATTTCACCAAAAACTTCAAAAATATAACGAAAATAGAAAAACACGTCTACCCCCCCCCAATATTTCGCGAATAACTCCGCGACGGTTGAGGCTCAAACGAAAAAATGGAAGCTCAGTTAGACTCTAACGATGCTTTAACGTTTGACACCAATTTCACCCCAAAATTCAAATATAGAGGGAAAATAGAAAAACAAGACCCTCCCCCCCCAAATTACTAGCAAGAAGTTAATCATTTGTAGAAGGAGGCAAAGCTGAAGTTCTCCGATAAGAATGGAAAATCCTGAAAATAATAAAGCGCATTGTACAGTTTTACCATACAGGGTGAAAAGTTATATTACTAAATCGCATTCGCATTTTTAAGGACCGCATTCAGGGTGAAATTTTTTGTTTTAATGATGTATACAGGGTGAAGCATCAAACATCAAAAACACATACCACAGGAATTCTGATAGGATGAAGCAGGAGCTGTAAAAAACATGACTTTTCTTCTTTATGTGCCTATCCGATTTCGGATGTACGGCGATCACCCCGACTTAACCAAGAAGGCTGTACCAGGGAAATGTTAATGGGGTGGCGGTTTGCGTATCCACAGATCAATTTTGGACTTAATTAGATCATTAACATTTTAAGGATTCTTATTGGCATATTACTCTCGGTGGTTTGCCATTGCCTTCCGAGGGGAGACGGTCAGAATAAAGTTCTTACTTCACTCGGATTCGAACCGGGTATTTAGCGTTCATAGTCAACTCGCGTTAGCACTATGCTGCGACCGCCTCCCACTTAGTCAAACATGACTAAAAAATTAAAAATAAAAATTAAATAAAAAATTAAAAATTTTTAAAAAAAACCTTTTATTTAAAATTAAAAAGGTGCACTAAAAAATAAAAAATAATTTTAATAAGAATAAACAAAACTTCTTGAAAACATCAATATAAAAGCGTGGGGCTAGCAATTGCTTACTTACCTCGCTTACCTCTAAATAAATAGCCCCACGCTTTTATATTGATGTTTTCAAGAAGTTTTGTTTATTCTTATTAAAATTATTTTTTATTTTTTAGTGCACCTTTTTAATTTTAAATAAAAGGTTTTTTTTAAAAATTTTTAATTTTTTATTTAATTTTTTATATAGTAGCTAAAGCTATATTTTCTTAAAAGGGGATAAGAGAAAGGACGTTCGTGGCACTAGTTTGTTACACCCGCAAGGTTTTCAGAAATCCTAATTTACTATCAAGATGACGTCTCGCGGCTCGGGAGACAAAGGTCCAGTGACGCCGCACAAGTGGACTTGCGCGACGCTTGAAAAAGGATGGAACGGAGACGGTGCTAGGTTCCACACTTTAACCCCCAGGAAAATCTTTACTACCGTACCATTAGTACGTTTGGCTGGGATTGGAGCTGGCTCCCCCCCTTGCTTTGGTTGGCTGATTGAACGCAGTCTTTCGGTCGTCCTCCAGGCTCCCCCCTTTTCCTGCTCGTGATCCCGACTCTCGTTGGACCGGAGTCTGAGAGAGGAAGAAGTGAGATCCGAGTGTACTGGGGGGGCCCCTGGTGAGCGATTTGATCCTGCGAGGCCTTCGGTTGGGTGTGAGCTTGTCCGGGTGCTTATCTGGAATCAGAAAGAAGAAACTCCCTTCCCAGGATGGCTTTGGGCCACCTGTATCGCGTTTGGTCATCGGGTTGGTACGAGCCCAGCCCTTTGATTAACGGATTTTCAGAGTGTCCCGCGGCCTCATAGAATCTCTCCGCCTGACGGCGGATGAATTCCATGATGGACTCCGTATTGGAGTCCTTCCTGAGTTGGGAGTTGGTTACACGGACTCGCTCTTTTCCGAGGGCTTGCCTGATGGCAAGGCCCTGCTGCGATTTTAGCAGTTTGAGTTTGTTTGTATGTGCATAACCCCATGCCGTTGATGCGTACGTCATGATGGGTCGGATACAGGTTTTGTATAGTCTTAATTTGTTTGAGGATGAGAGTTTGCTGTTCCCGTTTGTGAGGGGTTGCAGCAGAGCTCTTGCCCCTCTTACTTTGTTGCGCGCTTCCCTGATATGTGGGCCCCAAGAGAGTCTACTGTCAAAAATGACCTCCAAGTATTTAGAGGTCTTAGACCATTCGATGTTTACCCCGTTCATATTTACGCAAGTTTGTGGGAGTCTCGTTAGATTACGGCTCCTTGGTTTTTTCTTTCTCATGCGCAGGTTGCGGTCGTGACATCTGGTGATTGATCCTAGAACAATTAGTTTAAATATGATGTCTTTTATGGATGGGAGGATCTTATTTACTACAAATCATGATTTCATCCATATTCTTAAGTGGGATGATAAGTCCTTAGTAACTCTTAAATGCTGCACATTGGGGGAAATAGGGAAACATAAATTGATGGTAAATGGTTAAAATACAAAAAGGAACTTGTTCTAATGATGTTTGTTTTAGGTAAAAAATGATATATTGCTTAGTTTTTGTAATAGGCATCGTGGTAATGGTGTGTATAATACATTTTTATGTGTTTGGAACATTACAACTATGACAAAATTGCACTCCACGCTTTTAGATAGTAGTATAAAATACTATAGTATGTCTTTGATAAATGGATACATCTATTTTATTAGAGACTGTTATAAGGAGGCTGGACTCTCTGATATTGTATTATGGGATTATATGAACAGAAGCGAGGAATCTATAATAAACTGTGAATTGAAATCATCACGTCCAGACATTTACACATCAAACGACCATCTGATTATTGCGCCTCACTTATCTATAATAAAAATGTGGTGTTTGAGTAAAAGAGACTATATTTGTGAATTAAATTTTATTTCTCTTGATAACTCTTATAGCCAGTGACGTAGCAACAGGTGGTGCGAGTGGTGCCGGGCACCAGGGCCCGGGCCCCGTGGGGGCCCGGTACACGGACAAAATTGATTTCTATTATTTACAGACATTTTTGTAAAAATTATCTATGAAAGTTTGCACATTGAACACAGCGAGGGCCCCAGGGCGGAGCGTTTGTACCGTGGGGCCGGCGCCCTGAAGGAACGCCAAAATAAAGAAATATTTGAAAAAATTGAATAATGTAATTCATTCAGTAAATATTATAGCTATATTTACGAGGCAACGAATGACGCAGTTGCAACATCAAAATTTCATGGGGCATTTCTAATTAAACAGTAACATTTGGTGAAAAATAGGTAGTATTTTCCAAAAAAATCGCCTGCGGCGCTAAAAGACGCTGCTTTCCCCACCCCCATGTGCCAGAGGTTGAATTATTTAGAGAGGGCCTCAAAATTGAATTGCGCCTGAAGCTTCATTATATGCTAAATTTTCATTAGTTCCGGGGTTGGGGGGATTGAGATCTCGCACCAACAGAAAATCTTTCTAGAGAAATCTACGATGCCTTTTTGTCACTTACATGTTTCTTGTGCAGTAACATTGTTATTAAAAATTTTTTTTATAATAAAATAATGAAGGGGGCCCGCTGTGGATCTTGCACCAGGGCCCGGTCTTGACTTGCTACGTCACTGCTTATAGCAAGGTAGAAATATCCGAAACAAAGTTAATATGTGCAATAACATGTAAAGACAGTTTTGATGTAAAGTTATATGTGAGAGATTTTGAAATTTGAGATTTCTATATAAAATGCTATATAAAATGCATTATAATAGAAATGTACGTAATACGTAAATTTAATACAATAAATTGTTGTATAATTTTAAGTTAATTTTTTTATTTACTTCTACTGATCCCCAACAAAATATTTATGTAGCTTCCAATTTTTGATTTTACTTCTCATTCAGATAATAGTAAGTATCTTTTATTGAATTCTCTTTCTCGATAATTGTGTAATACTATAAGCTGCTCTAATTTGTTGCCCCGCTGGTCTACGATGGAATGGTAAACAAGCCAGCTAAGAGTTTGCACATCCCCGTCTCCGTAGTGACTGTAGCGATCGTTTGGCAATTAACTAAGGAAAAATTAATTTGGGGACCAGTCTCCTAAATAAAACACAAAATTAAAGAAGAGTTGGTTTTATTCAAAAAGCAAAAATTAGGGGCGACCAACTCATCCAAATAATTATTACAATAAACACACGGAGGTGTTGTGGAAGCACTTTTCGAGAGGTCGTGAAGACATGTCATTACGACAGTACTAAATATGTTGAGGATAAACCATCAATCAATAAGACCCTTCGCGAGGTCAAAGTGGCGCAACTTAACTAGTTGCTAAGAAATTGTAAAATAAATTCGAAAATAAGTCAAATTATACCCAAAATACAACAACGACAGACATGTTTCGATCTTGTTAGATCTCATCAGTGACGTATAGCTGTGAATTTGGTTATAATTTGACTTTATGTTTTTTCCTTATATAGCATTTTATAAATTAAATTAAATGGATAATCCGATAGATCTGAGTTATCCAAAAAATAAAATTAATAATTCGCGCAATGCTAACTGGAATAAAACGACCCGTTTTATAATACAATAAACACACGGAGGTGTTGTGGAAGCACTTTTCGAGAGGTCGTGAAGACATGGTTATGAAGTTTACAGTAACTTTACGTGATTTATTGAAAGGGCGACGCGGTCAAGAAGGACACCTCTATTACGGGTACCCAGGTATAAATTTATTGTTGGGTTTAATTTGTGTCTTTATGGATTATTTTGTGTGCGTTTATAAAATAAATTATAAAACTGAATCTTTGAAAATCATATTGCGAAAGTAGGATCACTAATCAGGATCACAGATCGTGTGATCGTTCTCTGAGACAGTGTGAGGCAACAGGACGCTTGCGTGCTTGTGTTGAGCTAGAAGTCTCATATTAATTGAGCAAAAATAAAGGTTAGTGTGTAATTTTCTTCCGGTAAAATAAAGATCGGGAGGACACTACAATAAATTTTATTAATTACGGTTATAAGGAGTGTGGAGATAACAATATACGAGTAATAACAACTATCGTTACTGCTGTCCCATCTGATAAGATCAACAGACAATTTAACTATTCCATTCCGTTCCTGGACCTATTGGTCATAATTGTAATTCCGCACATCTCCTCAATAAAAAAATGAGCTTAATCAAAACTTTAAAGTAAAGAATCACTACGTGTGTGCACACAGAGATGACTGACATCAGAATACATGATTTAAAGACTCAACTCCTTAAACATGAATACCCGGAAAAAATAATCAACAGTAGTTTGTTCAAGAGAAGAAAATCCCGATCGCCAATACTTGAATCTGAATTGAAGAGCAAGAAATCCGAAAAGATATACCATAAAATCACTTGCCATCCTTGGCTGGTAGATTGATTAAATCGTATCTTCAAGGACATCTTACAAGAAAATGAGATAGGCATAATATTCCACAATACATGTACTGTGATGTTCAAAACGAATAAGAGATTCTAGATTGGATATTAAAGTTAAAAGAGGTGTGAAAATGAACACCGACATTACTGAGAATAAATCTTGTTTAGATCCAATACCAACTTGGTACCTTACACATTACACAACCATAATATTGTTGTTCTATTGAGTGACTTTCATGGGTGTTGTGATGAAATTTTGATAAACGTGCAAAAGAAGAATAATCAGTTTGAAATTCAAATTTACCGCCAAAAACAGTTACCTCCTAATTTATGTCGTTTTTGAAAAATCCTAGGGAATTTTGGAATTGTGATGAGAATGGTAAGATAAGCGGTCTACTCGTCGAAGTTTAGCAGAGACAGCTGGGAAATTTGTGGCGTCGAAGTCTTTTGACAGATTTTTACGATTTTTTTGGATTCTTTGGAACGAGTTTCGATCCAAGGAAATCTTTCGAGCGATTGAATAGTATTTTTCCTAGTTCGGGATCTCAGAATTATTGCTTAAAACGAGAGGATTGTGAAGATTTTGGAAACGGAACCGTTTCATGCACATGTGCGAGGATTTCGTAATGCAATTGTTCGTACGTCATTTATATCTGGCCCAAAACCCTTCTTTTGTAACTGTATAATAATATGCTTAACTAATCTTTCATTTTTTTCATTTTGCCTGTTCTAACGTTGAATATGGCCCTAAACTCTTTTTTTTTTTTGCAAAATCGTTCTTCTGAATTCTCCTACGAAGTGTTCGATAGGGAATGTTAAATTCTTGACTAGCTTGATGATAAATTCAGAACAGTTTTCAAGAACAGCTTCAGAAGCTAAACGTAAGTCATTTTCACTCCAGATGGCGCGGTTGGCTCCAGTTGGTCTTAGATTGTACTTTGTGGGCAATTACCCTACATGTTTATATTCACACCAATGTTTTTCATTGAACCAACCCCTAATTAATTACATTCCCTCTCAATAAAGTCTAATCTAAAAACGAATTTTAGGACTCACACTGGCCTTTATGTGAAGGAGGTATCCTTTTAAAAAGTGTTCGTCATCGAGGACATGCTTTCATTGCAACGAATAACATGTTTCCAGAAATCAAAGAATGACAAGATGTCAGTGAAGGTCAGAAACCAAATTGTCAAGGACAATTTGAAAAAAAAAATTTTATGTTAAAATTTAGAGGTAAATTTTGTTATTTGTCAAATTAATTTATTATGTGCATTGACAAACGTAACCAAGGTATCCCGGACACGGTTGTTTGGAACGCAGAAATTAAAAAAGAATGACGAGGTTGATAAGCGAAAGAAAATATAATAATAAATAATAAAAGTTAGTTACCTTTCGGCTCCCGAGGGGGAAAGTTTTGAAAGTTAGTTGTAAACTAACAAGATCTAAGAAAAGGGGAGTTGCCCAAGATCTTTTGAAAGGAAAAGAGTCTGTCACCCTTATAAGGTGAAGTTAAATGTGAAAGTGGTTAGAATAAAGGGAAGAAAAATTTGGAATTAAGAAAAAGATTTTGCAAATTGGAGAAGCCGATTGTTTGATTGTGGTCGGAGATCGGAAAAGAGAACAACGAAACGTCAAACAACTTAAGTCTACGGTCTAAGGTTCGGAGTTATCCTGTTGATATGAGTCTAGCAGAGTATTCCCATGCAGTGGAATGCTTGGATCACCGGTAGTTTCCACACTGCTTTATTTTGTGGTTATGTTTATCTCATGTTAACCTTTGCATGGTACTTTTATTTTATAATATAAATTTAAAAAAATTCATCATATAATGTTATTACAAAAAGTATAATAATTTTAAAATTGCGATTTATTCCATGTAATCACCGTACTCCGTACAAATGTACATGGAATGTAAACTCCATATGTTTTAAAATACCTTATTAATTAATTATTAGTAGTTGAAAACTTAACAATTTAGATATTAATTTACTAAATTATAGTTATCAAAGATCAAAATTACTAAAACCAAAATTTCTCAAAGGTGTCGATTCGCCAAAAATATATTAGAACATTTTACAGGCTTTTTAAGATATCGTGGGGTCCCAGGAACCCCAGTATACATCATTATGCGAAGGTTAAGTTTATCTAAAGCTGGAATTCCTTATCTAAGTTTGGTGTGGTCAATTAAACCTAGATAGGAAATCCCAATTTTAGATTTGTACATTATATTTATTATACGTGATTTGAGTGCGTGATTTAAGTGTTACAAAATGGTAACAGAACCAAGTACAACGCAACAAAGTGATAACGACCAAGAAGTAACATCCATGAAGTTTGACGTGGTTGGACACTTACCATTAGAAATTGCCCAGAAAATTCTATTCCAGTTATCACCTGAAGATTTGTACTCAGCTACATCTTGTTGTTTGAGTTGGAAGGCTGCACTATCATGTGATTTCTTTTGGGAAAAATTGTGCAAACGGGAGGGTTACTCCAAAGTAGAAGAACTAAAGAGGAGCGAATTTTACACGAACTTCTTGAAGGAGTACAACTTTTGGCAGGTAATGTCGCTTAAAGGTAACTAAGTACTACAGCTTTCCCATATTTTAATTTTTTGTAGGGGGTCTACTGGTATAACCACACTTTACGTCGAAACTGGGAAACAAATAATTACAGCGAGGTTGTTTATGAGATTGACAATTCGGATTGTAATGACTACCAGTGGTTGTTTGATGACGCGTTCGCTTATGTCACTAAAGACAAAATGAAATTGATTGTGTACGATTTAAATAGTAAAGAGGTTCAAAATTACTTCCAAACCGATTGCAATGTTTTTCTCACTAAAACTTTTGTAGATAAACCCGCATGTTTTTCAGTTGGATGGTTATTTTATTGCATCTCTTTCGAAAAGCGGAAAATATTTGATTTCTTTATTACATTCTATGTTAACAGTGTGGAATTTGGAGAACGGATCAACCATTCACCACAAACATGATGCATTTGATTTTCATGTTTACAAAAACTTGTAAGTGTATACCTTATTCCAGAAATGTTTCATTTCTTCAACTTGAATAATTCTCATGTTACAGAATTGTACTACCAATAGTATTTGAAAAGTTTGAAGTGTTCAATATTGAAACTGAACAAATTGAATATTGTTATTCGTTTGAGCCTGGAGAAATGAGTTATAATATGTCTTTAATGGATGGGAGGTTCATATTTACTACAAGCGATGATGTCATCCACATTCTTAATTTGGATGATAATATGTCCTTAGTAACTCTTACATGCTGCAACAAATCGGAGGAAACAGAGAGTCATAAATTGATGGTAAATCGTTAAAATAAAGAAGTCAGTTGTTCTAGTGATGTTTGTTTTAGCTAAAGGACGATATATTGCTTAGTTTTTGCCGTAGTGATTATGGCAAGTTTGATACATTTTTATGTATTTGGAATACTACAACTATGACAAAATTGCACTCGACGTTTTTAGATTATAGATTAGACTTAGACAATGCGTCTTTTATAAATGAATACGTATATTTTATTAATTACTTTTATAAGGAGGATGAACTCCAAACTGTTAAAAAATATATAAATATTGTATTATGGGATTATATGAAAAGTATCGAGGGGCCCGTACTAAACTGTGAATTGGATTCAACTCCAGACATTTGTACATCAAACAACCATGTTATGATTGTGCCTCACTTACGAGTATCAATAATAAAAATGTGGTGTTTGAGTAAAAGAGATTATATTGATTTAAATTTTATTTCTCGTGATTACACTTATTGCGGGGTAGAAATATCCGAAACAAAGTTAATATGTGCAATATTACCTAAGGAAGGTCATCATATAAAGGTATATGTGAGAGATTTTGAAATTTGAGATTTCTAAATAAAATTCATTTAAATCGTTTACTAGTTGTTAATTCGTGCTAATAAATTAATTGTTATATTTTAAATAATTTTAAGAATTAAATGAATTGAATTATAATATATCTAAGCATTCAAGTGTCAGAATAATACATAATATTGTATTCCACAGTATTATTTAAAATTATTTAAAATATAACTAAAAGTAATAACTAAAATATAACAACTATTAGACATTGCAATATAAATAAGGAACTGATTTGAATAATTTTACAATATTTGTCACAATAACCTACATTAAAAAGAAGGACAAAGGTAAACAAAATAGGATAGTATATGCACTGACCATATGAGGGGTATAGTATCAAACCCGGCTATATCCATTTTTGTCGAAATTGAGTTATATATGCCATTTTGTCAAGAATTTGGTTCTCTATAAGACCCAATAATCTATCCCTAAAAAAACGGGCTACATACAGTCAAATTTTATATTTAAAGTTTCAAATTCTGCAATATCCATCGACAGAAATGAATCAAAGACGACAATATCGATTAGAGCCAATCAGGTAACATTAAAATGTCATAATGGTATGTAACATTAGTTGATCTGTCATTTTAGTCACTTTGAATAAAAAAAATATAAAAAGTTATTTTTGAAAAAAAAATTTTTTTTTTACTTCTGAAGTCAAATTCATATTCAAATTATACCTATCTATGCATTCATTCAAAATAAAGATTTTTATTGCTCAATTTGATTAATTTTGATAATTAAACACGGCACTATCCACTTTTCATTTTCAAACACGGCAATATCCAATATTTAATATTAAATATTTCGGAAACAGTAGTATTTTGTTTTAAAATTTTTATATAATCTTATTTTGTAAGTTATTATTAGAGCGGGGATTAATATGCACTTATGTTTTTAAAATAAGCGCTTATAATAAGCACTAAAAAATGAAAAAAAAGCACTAAAAATTGAAAAAAATGCACAAATAAATCTAAAAACCATGTTCCCCATTTGGAAATATGTAGTTATTTTAAGCGGTGCTATCAATAACATCTTATCGTTTCGGTTATTCGAGGTAATCCATGGGAAAAGCACGTAAAATGAATCATAGTTTGACAAAAAATGTTAAGGTGGTAGCCGCTTTACCCATAATATGCATTTATGCATTATTTTCCCATGTGTTTATGAGACTAATGTTGAAAGACGTCGTAAACTTGCAAGTGTAGTTTAAAAATAAAAAGATTACTTGCCGCACAACTTTGTAAATAATACGTGACAATTTAAAAAAAAATAATCAAAATGCCAAAATTCATTAAAAAAAGCACAAATATGCATAAATATGCATTTTATGGAAATTATTAAGAAAAAAGCAAAATATGCACTATCAACATTACGTCAAATCACTGCAATTTTTTAGAAACGTAAAGATCCAAAAGGAATATCTTCTGCATATAATTTACAGCAATAAGCAAAATGCATAGAATCCGCGCTCTAGTTATTCCTTACAATTAGCTTAAAACAGTTTTTCGTCTATACTGAAAAATCGTAAAAATGGACATAGCCGGGTTTGATACTATACCCCTCATATAACATAATGTTTATATTGTTAATTGTATATAAATAGAATAGCAATTTTATAATAAATCATTATTAACTCAGACTCGTTTTGTGTTTTTTACTCCCCAGTTCTTACTGCTAGCGAAAGTTGGTGGTAGCAACAACATATATTATAAAATAATATTTTATAAAATATAGGGTGACCGGCCGCACATGTAAACATAGGAAATTAACATGGAAAATTAACAATAAGAAATTATTGGTTTTCAAGCAAAAACAATTGCAATAACATTCAAACAAGGAAATTAAAAATTTTTAATTGCTCTATTTTGTATTTTATTAATTAGATTTTAACACAAATTAAAAAACAAAATATCAAGTAGTGTTTAGAATCTTTAAAAGCGGAATACAAATCTTTTTTAATTAATACCATTTCATTCTTATCAGCAGTGGCGGAATCAAGGGCCCTCGAAATAAGGAAAATGTAATTTCTATTAATTAAATTCCTGTTGTAATAAATACAGGAAATATAACGAAAAAATTATAAGCCCTAAGTTGCCTTAGATTTGCAGATATTTTGATTTCAATGCAATTTTTTTTAAAATTTTTTGAAAGAAATTTAATTTTGTTCAAATATTCTGAAACTTCATGAAATTATTAACTCCGTTTTAATAAACACAGGTAAAATAAGAAAAAAATCTAAGCCTAGTGCAGGCGCTGAGAGACATCCCGTATGAAAAAACCGCTGACCGCATTCTGATTGAAGATAAGGCGGAACAACACTGTGACGTATAAAAAAAATTTGAAATTGTTTTTTTGCATTTTCTCCAAGTATGCATATTTAAGAATATGTAGAAAAAATTTCAAGTTAAAATCTTGAAAATTGACCATGTTACAGACGATTTACTCAGTTTTAAGATACTGCGATTAATGTATAATAAAACTTTCAATCGAGTTTTTCTCCAAACTACATTTCTCGAGCTGTAATTGTCCGATTTTTAATTTTAACAACAAAAAATTTCCGTAATTACAGTAGCTATCGTTGCACGTAGCCGTTTTTTCTTTTTTTGAAATTTAGTATTTTTAAGCTACCAAATGTAAGTAAAAATTTCGCTAAAAGTGAACTTTTTTTTTTGAACACCCGCCATTTTGTGAAAAAATTTTTTTTCGAAAAACGGCTACGTGCAACGAGAATTACATTTATATAGATTATAAAACTTTTTTATTTTTAATTTTTATATCATCCACTGTTATGTTATCGGCCTTCGGCCTCGTTCGTACAACTTCGCCTCGAATGGAAAAATGTTACTTTTCCGCACTAGTATCGAAAATATCTATTCTTTTTAAATTGTTTGAAATTTTAAAAAATTGTATATTTCAGGTTACAATTTGGACGTGTTTGATAAGAGATAAAAATTTGAAAACTACAGTATACATATTTCTTACCCTTAGCTGTAAAAAACTTCAAAGTCCTTTGAGGGATTTCCTCCTCTCGCGGATGTACAGGCGCTTAAAAAGAAGCAAAAAATATAGCGATTTGTTCATTTATTCTGTGTTTTTTTTTCTTATTTTGGCGTATATTTTTATACTAGCCTGAGTAATTATCCGCGGACAAATTAATTGTGTAAAAATAAGTGTTAATAAAGTAACCACGAAGACTTACAAACTAAAAAATTAATTTTACTGATAAAATATTAAGACTTTCTGAATCTTGTTTTATCCACAAGAAAACTGTTATAGATTTACTTGAAAGTGTAGTAGGTTTGAATGCAAAATAAACAAAAATGATTTTAAATTTAGAGCTTATTTAATTCTAGTTAATTTTTTTGACCGGGCACCACGAGACATTCCGTATGCAAAAACCGTAAACCAAATTTTGCAATCAATGGTCATGGGCACACTGCGTGCACGCCGCACATATTTGAACCATTTGACCTTGAACTTTTTGAAGTTAAGGGTAAGAACTAAGTATCCTGTAAATCACAAATTTTGTCTCTTATCAAACACGTCCAAATTGTAACCTGATATATACAATTTTTTAAAATTTCAAAATTTCAAACAATTTCAAAAGCAGAAATTTTTTCATAAGGAATTTATTGAACCAAATTATTTTAATTTTCTATTCTCTTACGATATGTGCACTTTGATATCTGAGAATGGTTAAACTTTTACATTCAACAGCGCAGACACTGGAGCCAATTGAAAAACATAAGAAATCGATAAAATACACGTATTTTCAATACTATGTTATGATTGAGGTATATAAATTATGAAAACTTTTATATTTTTTTAGAAACTACCGTCTTTCAGCTTTAAAATGCCACCTTGGTCGCGTAGATATCTCTAATAGAAAAATTTTTACAGCTAAAACCGCAAAGCACAAAAATACAACTTTTCAATTGCTTTTGCGTGGAGTGGAAATGGCGCGTACTAAAATTAAATCCTTATGGATTTTGGTCGTTGGAAGCCTAAAGAACATTTCTACAAAGTTTGAGCAAAATCTAAAATAGTAAAGCAACAATTTTTATTATTTTTCGATGATTTCATATAGCGCCACCTATTATTTTTTTTGGGACTAATTTCGTCCGGCAACATCCAAGATTTTATTATGTAAGTTTTTCTTAACTTAAATTTAAATCTTCAATCAGAATGCGGTCAGCGTTTTTTTTTCATACGGGATGTCTCTCAGTGCCTGCATTATTGCAGTTATTTTCAATGCAATTTTTTGTTTAAGTTTTTGAAAGAAATTTAATTTTGTTCAAATATTCTGAAACTTCATGAACCTATTAACTCCGTTGTAATTAACACGACACAGGAAAAATAAGGAAAAAATTCTAAGCCCTAAGGTGCCGATTTGCAGATATTTTGATTTCAGTGCAATTTTCGATCTAAATTTTTTTTATAAAAATTTAATTTTGTTCAAATATTCTGAAACTTTATGAAATTATTAACGCTATTGTAATAAACACAAGAAAAATAACGAAAAAATTCTAAGCCCTAAGACGTCTTGGACTTGCAGCTATTTTGATTTCAGTGCAATTTTTTATTTAAATTTGATAAAAATTTAATTTTGTTCAAATATTCTGAAATTTTATGAAAATATTAATTCTGTAGTAATAAACACAGGAAAAATAACGAAAAAATTCTAAGCCCTAACATGCCTTAGATTTGCAGTTATTTTCATTTCAGTGCAATATTTTTAGTAAAAAAAATAAGTATTAAAAAAATAAATCATCTGCGGTGCTGGTGAATGGGCCCCCGGGCACCAGGGGTTCAAATCAATTTGTTTTAGGAAGTGTAAGATTAGTGAAAAAACTTAGAGGGGGCCAGGGAGGCCAGGTCGTGAATTCTGTAAAGAAATGATAGCTTGGGGGAACTCAAAAAACGCAAATGGTGGTAAGCGTGTTTTAATTGAAACAAGAATTTGCGATGTGCTTTCACGATCTCCAATAATTGCAGTGAAAATTACCGTGGTAAACAATGCACAGTAGCAATTGAAAAATTTTGGTGTTAATATTGCAGAGTGCACACTCCTTAAATTTACAAGTACCAACAAAACCGTAAACTTTAATGGGATACAAAAATGTGATACAAAAGCCACAATTACGCCGGTCAAACAAAATAGAAAGAATTAAAAATTACTATTACTCTAGCGTAATTGCAAGTTTACAAATATAAAGGTGACAGACGCTTCCTTCTACTCATATTTTGACGATTGGCTTCAAAAAAGTGAACTGGAGCACTTGCAAATGCCTCTTAGGAAACACTCGATAGACACTGCTTTGCAAACAAATGCTGCTGCAGATCTGCAGCTGGACCTTGAGAGAGATAGTGTTGGAACTGTAGCAAGACTGTACAATTCTGATAACAAAACGAATTCCATACTTGTCATCCAAATCAGCAACAACGGTCGTTGTCATTTACAAATCGTCGAGGTTATGGTAAACAAAACCACAAACGTTGCCAACTGAATGAAGTCGAAAGTTATAGGACGATTAGTAGTACAACAAAAATTGCGTGGTAGTTTGCGCTGAGTTACCGAAGATTGCTAACACATCTATACGGTTGCAACCGGAAAAACACTTGCGGTTGTTATTATAATATAGGGTGTTTTTTTAGCTGCATGAGAACTTCAAAATGAAATAAAACATTAAAAACCTGACGGAATGTTTTGGTTATAATTTTTTTATGAAAGTACAGTTAAAGGCATTTATGATTTGAACATGACTTCCGGCATGTGACCACCACGACTAATGGTTACGAAGCGCATCCGTTCAGTCCAATTTTTGACCACTTTTTCCAATATTTCTGGCTTTATTTCATAAATGGCTTGTTGAATATTAGCTTCCAATGCTTCTAGAGTTGTTGGTTTGTTAGCATAAACCATGGATTTAACATACCCCCACAGAAAATAATCTGGAGGTGTCAAATCACACGATCTTGGAGGCCAATTGATAGGACCACGTTTTGAAATAATGTTGTCACCAAATTGTCTTTTCAAAAAATTGATGGTTTCGTTGGCTGTGTGGCACGTAGCACCATCCTGTTGGAACCATAAGTTGTCAATGTTTAGCTCTAGAAGTTTTGGAAACAAAAATGTATTGAGCATGTGTCGATATCTCACACCATTCACCGTAACGGTAGCTCCTTCCTCATTTCGAAAGACATATGGACCAATGATGCCGTTGGCGTGTATTCCACACCAAACAGTCAATTTTAATGGATGCAATGGAGTCTCAAGATAATGTCCCGGATTGGTCTCACTCCATATACGGCAATTTTGTTTGTTCACATACCCATTTAACCAGAAATGTGCCTCGTCACTGAACAAAATTTTACGGTAAAAAAATGGATCCACTTCCAATTGGTTGTGAGCCCAATTTGGTAGCGTTGTTCAATGGTCAATCTATGCATTATCAAATGCCAAACCTTGCTAAACACAAATGTCAAAAAACTGTTTCCATAGCAATCTTGATTCAATTGTTATCCCTATTGAAAGTTCTCATGCAGCTAAAAAAACACCCTATACTTCACTTGAATTTGTATGATTTTTACTTATGATTAAGGCCAGCACGATAACTTTTCTTATCTAATCCTCCTGATGACCCTCATAGGCAAGGTCATTACGACGCTAGCTTCAGGCTACATTAGAGGTTTTATTTATATATGTTTTGGTGTCTTGTGATTTCGGGTGGCACATTTCGTATAACATTATATAATTTCTAAGGTACACAAAAATAACAACTAATTAATAATTGCATAGACGTTACTTCAATGTAATATTATCATTAGCTGTTCAAGCTCGTTTAACATAGTGTGATGAAGGTCTTTCACCATTAACACCACATACTTACTGAAGATTATCACTCATTGATAATTTTTGGTTGTTCTCTTTTCCGATCTCCGAGCACAATCAAACAATCGGCTTCTCTAATTTGCAAAACCTTTTTCTTAATTCCAAATTTTTTTTCCCTTTATTCTAATACAACCCTACTTTCACATTTAACAACTCTTTTCCTTCTAAAAGATCTTGATCCTTAGATCTTGTTAGTTTTCACAACCTTCCCCATCGGGAGCCAAAAGGTAACTAACTTTTCTTATTTATTATTATATTTATCTTTTTTTTTTTTTTCGTATGTCATTACAACGGTCTTGTATATAACATTTTTAAAATTTCGATTTATTGAATGTAATCACCGTACTCCGTACATACTACGTATATAAAATTAGAACTCAATATATTGTGGTGTTCTAAAACCAATTTTACAGTCCCTCACTCGGAAAACTGAGGTAGTTGTGATGTTTCGAACATTCACAGTTAAGTTCCAACCGCTTCTTTTCGGTAAAGCAAGTTTTAGTGGAATCGGAAGGCTGGATTCCAAAATTCAATTATAGAGACTCGGGCGATTTTCTACTGTTCAATAATTCTGAATGATAAATGTAAAAATTTAACCTTGTTATGCAGACTACAAATAGTCGTTTAGCTTTAGCCGTATGTGTCAGTTTGTGTGATCGTATCAGACCACCATTACATTTAACTTCAATTTTGTTAAATGGCGATCTGATCAAATCTGTGATAAATTCGTGTGGCACAATCAAAATTTGTACAAAATAATTTAATAATAAAAGTTTTGCCGAAGTAATTCGTTGTTTGTTTGGGAACAGCTGTCTCGCTGGTGACCCCCTCAGAAATATTGTTCAGGTAGCAGACCATATGCGACCCGTCTAACAAGTGGAATATCAGCAAAACATGGTATCAAATTGCGGCGGCTGCTTTTTTTCCTCTTCATATCTTTTACAAAACCCTAGTGAATCCGTGGACTTGCAGTAGTTCACGAACAAAATTAGTGCTTATTGTGTGGTTTAGTGCAAACAAACATCTGGATTAACAGCCGGTTTTTTGGTACATAACCTCAACTTTTTGTGTTTCTTATTTACGATAATTTCCATTAATTTAGGGCCTAAACATCGTTTTTACAGTTGTATTAACCAGTACAAACGAGATTCGATACTGGAGGACCACAATTTATCATCAACTAAACGCACATTTGAGCAACCTTCTTGCACGTGGATCGATGGCGTCACTTCGAAAAAACAAAACCTTCCTACCTCGGAACGAAATTCGATTTCATCGAATCATAAAATGCACTATTTAATCGCTCGAAAGACTTTCTGGATCGAAACTTCGTTATAAAAATCCAAATTCGCGACTCAAAAACGATGTCACAAAAATTAGCAACCTCTTTATCATCCAAAATTTGAAAATTGCTTAGGATTTTCAAGCAACATATAACATTAGGAGGTAACAGTTTTGAAGGTAAATTCGAATTTCATGCCCTAATTTTTCTTCTTTGTAGGTTTGCCCAATTAAACACAACAACCGCACAAATCACTCTTAGAATCAAAAGGTAGGGTAAGTTGCTCTTAGACTGCGCGGTCTCTAAGACTGCGCACCCCTTATATTTCGGCATGGGTGTTTGTTTTCTTGCTAATTTTAATTCCCACACATCACTGCCAATAGCGTGGTTACCCTTAACGATTTTTGTCGTAAAAAAATGGATAATAAACATTTTAGGTAAGTTTTACCATTTTACGCTGTTTTGATCTAATAATTCGACATTTTGGAAATTGTGTACGGTCGTTGTTTTTGTAATTATCGCATGCATATTGCAATATCATGTAAACAAAACTCTTAACCAAGCGTGGATGATGGTATTATTTTCCAATTTAATTGGAGATGGCTATATTCGTGTCCTTTTTAAATTTATGGAGTGGCGTGTAAGACTGCGCGCTGTGTTGGTTTGTAAGACTGCGCGCGTACTTTTACAAATCTCACATTGTAATGCTGGTTAATTTTATTCTTTTTACCTAAAGTGAGGTTGATTTTATGGCCAGTCGTGTGACGGAGAGGGAAATCTCTGAAACTGAAATTCACGGCACACAAAATAAGTCCAAAGAAAAATAAAAAAAAAACTATTGGAAGCAAAGAGTAGTTGGGTTGTCCAGGATGCATAGAACAAAGTAAATGCCAATAACTGAAGATTGGATCGAGTGTACATCATGCTCTCAGTGGTGGCAGAAGAAGTGAACTGCATAATACTAGCATGTGATGTGATCTATGCTTGTAAACTGAATGCGCAGTCTTGCAGACCCAAGTGCGCAGTCTTACACGACGGGGTCTGTAAGACTGCGCAAATGACTTTTTCTGATTTTTTTGTTTTTATTAATAAAGTATATGTAATAATTACTAATTAAGTTTGTAATAATGTTGTTGAAAGACCAATAAGTTTCAATACAAATTTCTGAGTTTTTAATTGCTTTAGTTATTTTAATATACCGGGTCAAACCTTAAGTGCGCAGTCTTAGAGCACTCTACCCTACATTCGAATTTCATGCCCTAATTTTTCTTCTTTGTAGGTTTACCAAATTAAACACAACAACCGCACAAATCACTCTTAGAATCAAAACATTGTTTTTGTGTAATGTGTAAAAGTAACAAATTGGCTCCGAATGTAAACAGGATCTATTTTTACAGTTCTAAGTATTCGCTTGGACACCTTCTTGACAATAATGTTCAATCCCGAGTCTCTTATACGTTTTTGTCATCACAATATTTTAAAATATCTTGTTCATTATTTATTATCAGGAGTTGAAAACAACAGTTTAGATAATATGAATTCTCTAAATTATGGTTATAACTGTAACACAATGAATACGTAAATGGTACACTGGGGTCCCACAGACCCCAAACTCGTTTTATCGTATAAAACTTGAAAGGTCTACAATAACTAAAGGTGCCATATTGTGTAAAATGTCGAGAGGGTTATGAAGCTAGTCGATTTGCAAATAGAAAAAAAATATTAGAACATTTTACATGCTTTTTAAGATGTTGTCGGGTCTCAGGGACCCCAATATACCATACGAGGTTTATATTTATATAAAGTTGGAATTCATAATCTTCGTTTGACGTATAGTCAATTAACCCTAGATAGGAAAATCCAATTTTAGATTTGTATATAATTTATTATACGCGTGTAATATATTTATTATCTTGCGTGATTTCAGTGTTACAAAATGGCAACAGAACCAAGTACAACGAACCAATGTGATAACGACGAAGAAGCGACATCCATGAAGTTCGACCTGGTTGGATACTTACCATTAGAAATTGCCCAGAAAATTTTATTCCAGTTATCACCTGAAGATTTATACTCGGCTTCATCTTGTTGTTTGAGTTGGAAGGCTGCACTATCATGTGATTTCTTTTGGGAAAGATTGTGCAAACGGGAGGGTTACTCCGAAGTAGAAGAACCAAAGAGGAGCGAATTTTACGGAAACTTTTTCAAGAAGTACAACTATTGGCAGGTAATGTCACTTAAAAGTAACTAAGTACTACAGCTTTCCCATATTTTAATTTTTTGTAGGGGGTCTACTGGTATCACCACACTTTACGTCGAAACTGGGAAACAAATAATTACAGCGAGGTTGTTTATGAGATTGACAATCTAGATTGTAATTACAACCAGTGGTTGTTTGATGACGCGTACGCTTATGTAACTAAAGACAAAATGAAATTGATTGTGTACGATTTTAATAGTAAAGAGGTTCAAAATTGTTTTCAAATCGATTGCGATGGTTTTTTCACTAAAACTTTTGTAGGTAAACCCTCATGTTTTTCAGTTGGATGGTGATTTTACTGGATCTCTTTCGAAAAGCGGAAAATATTTGATTTCTTTATTAGATTCTATGTTAACAGTGTGGAATTTGGAGAACGGATTAACCATTTATTACAAACATGATGCAGAAGATTTTTATGTTTGCAAAAACTTGTAAGTGTACTTTATTCCAGAAGTGTTCCATAACTTGAATAGTTCTCATGTTACAGAATTGTACTACCAATAGTATTTAAAAAGTTTGAAGTGTTCAATATTGAAACTGAACAAATTGAATATTGTTTTGAGTTTGAGCCTTGGAAAATGAGTTATAATATGTCTTTAATGGATGGGAGGTTCATATTTACTACAACTGATGATGTCATCCATATTCTTAAGTTGGATGATATGTCCTTAGTAACTCTTACATGCTGCAACGAAACGGATATAACAGAGAATCATAAATTGATGGTAAATCGTTAAAATAAAGAAGTCAGTTGTTCTATAGTAATGTTTGTTTTAGCTAAAAAACGATATATTTCTTAGTTTTTGTCGTAGGAATTGTGGTTATTACACGTCTGATATATTTTTGTGTATTTGGAATACTAAAACTATGACGAAATTGCACTCCACGTTTTTATTAGATTATAGCTTAGAGAAGGTGTCTCTTATAAATGAATACATATATTTTATTAATTACTATTATGATGAACTCCAAAGTGTTCAATATCAAAATATTGTATTATGGGATTATATGAAAAGAACTGAGGAATCCACATTAAACTGTGAATTGAAAACATCAATTCCAGACATTTATACATCAAACGACCATGTTATGATTGTTCGTCACTTATCAATAATAAAAATGTGGTGTTTGAGTAAAAGAGATTATATTTGTGATTTAAATTTTATTTCTCGTGATTACACTTATTGCGAAGTAGAAATATGCGAAACAAAGTTAATATGTGCAATATTACCTAAAGAAGGTCATCATATAAAGGTATATGTGAGAGATTTTGAAATTTGAGATTTCTAAATAAAATTCATTTAAATCGTTTAGTAGCTGTTAATTCGTGATAATAAATTAATTGTTATATTTTAAGTAATTTTAAGAATGAAATGAATCGAATTATAATATATTTTTAAGCTTTCAAGTGCTGCCACACCCTTCATCAGAATAATACATAATATTGTATTCCACAGTATTATTTAAAATACAACAACTAAAATTAATAACTAAAATATAACAACTATTAGACATTGCAATATAAATAAAGAACTGATTTGAATAATTTTACAATATTTGTCACAATAACCTACATTAAAAAGAAGGACAAAGGTAAACAAAATAGCATACTATATGCACTGACCATATTATATAATGTTTATATTGTTAATTGTATATAAATAGAATAGCAATTTTATAATAAATCAGTATTAACTCACACTCGTTTTGTGTTTTTTTTACTCCCCAGTTGTTACTGCTAGCGAAAGTTGGTGGTAGCAACAACCCTCAGTAATTTGACTTACAACCAGATTATTGATTATGGTCCTTCGAGCCTTTTTGGCCCTTCAATCCTAGAAGCAGCAACAATATTCAAGATTTTCAACAACATTCAAGAAGTCCAACAGCGACAACAATCATAAACTGAACAACAATCAACCACTGGGTCAACACAAGCGACGCCAGAACAAGTAAACCAAATTCAAGCAGGGTCTAGCAACGACGCCTGAACAATCGCAAACAAACAAATCAAGCAATGAAAATCAACGAGTCAAACAAGCAAAGAAAAGCACAGTGGCGGGACAACATAAATCAAGCAAAAAGCACCAACAAGCAAATTGCAAAAATAATAGCAAAACTTAAGAAAAGAAAAGAACAGAAATGGAAGCAAAGTTAAATAATTCGAATCAAGAAACAATACTCGAAAATAGATTCCTTATTTGAAAATATAAAACATGCAGCAATCTACATTTTAGAAGACAGATGATGATAACAGACAAATGATGAAATATGGAAAAACGAAGAAGAATTTGAAAATGATTACTTTAACAAACTTTGGAAAAGCGAAAAAATTTACGAAGAAATAATGAACAAATTAGAACAAAAAATAGTGGAAAATTCAACATACAAATTCAAATTTACAGTACCAAAAATAGATCAAAATTATTATGTAACGAAATTTATCAATCAGCTAAGATGCATCTGTTGCAATGAAGACCACGAAATTAAAAAGTGCAGCAAATTCAGAAATATGCATAAAATGGAAAGAAAAGGATCAGATAACATTTGACAAGAAACACAAAAGCCAGCAGAAATAATCGGTGTGTTCAATCAGGATGAAGAGCAGAAATTTTGGGAAGAATTCGAGAATAAGCAAACAACATTCGGAGAAATTAAAGAATCAAAATGGGAAGAAGCAAAAGAGCAGGAAGAAAAAAAATTTTGGAAAGTAATAGAAAAGTTTGAAGATGAAGAATCAACATTCGAAACAAAAGAGCAAAAGAAAAGAAAGATTTCCAAAGAAAACACCAAGCATTAATTTAATCGAAATACCAAAATCAACAAAAAATCGTGAAAAGCAACAATCAAGTATGAAGTTAGCACAATCATGGGACAAACTGCAAGCAAATTCAAAAAATGGAAACAATCAAATTACATCAAATCCAACAACGAAGCAAGAAGAAGCAGACAGAAAAATTTTACAAGCAAGCTGAAATACCAGAAAAGAATCATCCAGCAAATTGGAAACATCAGAAAAGCCAACAAATCCAAATAATTATGCGATTTGCGCCCAATTTTTTTATTCATCAATCCAACCCAGCACCACATCTCGTTTGGGCGTGGCAGCTTACATAAGCTCATCTCACCAGCTCATGTAAAGACAACACCACACAGCGCACAACAGAATCATCCATTAAATGAATCAACACCAAAAGACGTAAGAAATTTTAGATTTCAAAATAATATAATACAGTTTCAGAAACCATTGGAAAAGTAGAGAGGGGCCAAAATAAGATGAGAGGGTGGAGCTAATGCGTAGAAACAAAAACTTGTATAATCGTGTTTATGTTGGTGTCAATTGGTGGAATTCGGTGTCACGCGATGTCTACTGCGCTGGATTTTGTCTACGTCCTCTTATCTTACTTTGTCACCAGTTTACAACAAGAAAGCAACGCAACATCAATCATCCACATTCAACTCGTGCAAACCGTACCAAGAAAGCGGCGACTCAAATAGAAATGGTTCAGGGAAAATGCAGTTAGAAATCATTCAACAATTCAGAGCAAATTCACAGCAAAATGTAGGAAAAATTATTTTATTACTCCCACCCCTTTTAAGTAATATTCGATTGAAGTTGTGCCATTTAAAATTCTGGCATTGTGGAGTTTCTGGAGCAAATTACTCGGGATGACGACCTTTCCGAGAAATAATAATATCACCAATCGATTCTTTATTACGGCTTTTATAATACAATTTTTTTATCCAACTCTCTACGACTTACCGTTTTTGAAAAAAAATTGCTGATACGGGTACTCTCATTCACCCTGCATAAAATAATAAAGTATGAAATATATTGAAGTGTGAAAAAGTCAATCAAATGGGCAAATAATGAATTTGGTTAAATTTAAATTTTGTCGTTTGCAGACATTTTATTTTGAAGCAATTTTTGAGATGACGAAAGCGATTGTATTGTTACTTCCAACACACAAAACAATACAAACTTGATTTTTCTTAAAGACTGTTATATTTCTTGCGAATTTGTAGTGTTATCTAAAATGTGATAAGTGATAATTTAAATCTATCGCGGCAAAAGTGGCGCATACTTACAAAATTTTGTTTGAAATTTTATTGTTATTAGGAAGTTAGGATGGTAATTTGAACTATGAAGCCAATTTGCGGCGAGGTCTTGGTCTTACGCCGACCATTGATGTAGACGGTGCATTTCGTGGGGTTGCGAATATTACCTCGCAATTCTACCCAAGAAGATCATTTTGAGAGTTTTTGTGGTCACAAGAACCATTATTCCAGTGATAGGAAATAGGCGTAAGTTGATTTTGAAACGTATTATTTTCATGAATCAGCATTTTGCGTGCATTTTTGTGGGCGCAAGCAATATTCGACTTTATTGGATGCCATATTGCTTTTGGATAATTTGTAGCTGAAATTACGTTTAGAAGTTTAATTTTGATGATTTGTACGATTACACAAATCAAATTTAATTGTACGTACCGAACAAGTAGATGTTTCGCTAATTTTGATGGTTTAAAAGAATCACATGTGGAACTTGGAGGTTACAATTGTCCGGCCAGATGTTAATAGTTCCAATTTAATTAAGAAGTTGGAAAGATTTGTTTAAACCGATATTCAAGGTTTGAACCTTACACTGGACGATTTCTACATGTTCACTTCACTGCTTGTTTGGATGAACGAAGAATTTTCTGGATCGACGCAGATGTTGTTTTGCTACCGTTTATCAACTGGACACCGATTAAGAAGTAGATGTTAAGCAGTGGCGTACGGTCTGATGTACAGAGTGCTTCGTAATAAGCATCAACTACGAAATTTGTATGAGTAAGAGATTGAACATTATTTTGTAAAAACACCTTTGTTATAAAATTTTCTTTATTAATGTCACACATTTCACATTTATGGAACATCCAATAAAAGTATAGCTGAGTAATTGTACATAAATGATACGGTTTATTGGATGTTTCTACACATCTAAACACCTGTTTGAGTATCGCTTGACGATTGTGTCGGGGGCGTCCGGAATTGCTTCAATTTTATTTTTGGGTCATTTGAATAAATTGATTTATGATTTGTTGTGCTCATTGATTTGCTTTAATCTCGCCGATACCCATAACCTGCAGATACTGTGGCCTTAATTTTTGTGAACCGACGTAAAGCTAGCTGGGACTATATTGTTGAAGTGGACCACATTAAGCGAGGTTTCATCCCTGACTATAAATAGGGGTGTCATTAAGCCGTGTTACACGACAATATAATAATAATTATACAAAATTTTTGTATAATTTTACGCTAATTTTCTTGTTCACTGCTACTGATCTCCAATACAATATTATGTAACCTTTGGTTTTTTGATTTTACTTCTCGTTGGGATAATAATATTTTTTATTCAATTCTCTCCCTCGGTAATTTTGTAATGCAAGTTGCTCTAATTTGGGTCCAAGATTGGAACAGGGCCGGTGTACCCGAGATTTTTTACCCCCTTAAATTTTACCCCCCGGTAAAAATTCCTTAGAGATATTTTACCCTCAGTGAAAAAAAATAAAGGGGTCAAATTTCCGTAGTGAATTTTTACCGGGGGGTAAAAATATGTTCAAAATATTCTCAGTGAATTTTTACCCTATTTCATTCACTTCACTTAAATTCCAGCTTTTCAAAAGCAAGAAATTCGTTGCTTCATCCACCTTCTATCACACTGTGATAGATGTCAAAGCAGACAGTAATTGTTTTTTTAGGTGCATATCTTTATGTATTACCGGAAGTGAAGATGAGCACGAGGAAGTGCGAAAGATAATAACAGATTATATGAAAACAAAAAAGGAAGAAGTTAATCGGTTTTCTGGTAATACAAATTACATGAAGAACACAAATATGGACACGAATGCAATTTGGGCAACGGATGTTGAAATGTTTTTCACTGCAGCACTGATAGACCGCCGATATACAGGGTGTCCCCGCACTCACTTTACATAACTTAGGTGGTTATAGAGGACACTTTTCTAAGAACAATATTTAACAAAAATTTTTTTCTAAATTCAAACCCTCGAGAGTTAAGCCTCTTTAAAGCATTATTTTTAATTTCCACCTTAACGTGGCCATAGCTCCGAAAATAATGATTTTTCAGTAAAAATGGTTTAGTGCTTTTTAAAAGAGCGTGAAATAATCTACAAACTAGTAGGTTTATACCTTTTATTGTCTAACTTCAACGGCTTTCGAGTTATGAATTAAAGTAAGCTAAAAAATGTCGAAAAATTTGAGCTTTTCTTTTTTTTGGTTTTTTTCAAAACCCTGTATCTTTTAAACGAAACATTTTACAAAAAATCTGACGCCCCATTCCGGATAGGAAATTTAACGGACTACAACTTTTGTCTAGTAAAAATTTTTGAGAAACCAATCCATTTCACAGAAAATTAGAAAATAATAAACAAGGCAGCCACAAAACAAAAAATTAAATTCACAAAATTTTTATTTTTTTTGAAAAATTATTTTATTAATTGATTTTAAACTATTAGATTATTTAAATAAATGTTGAAAATGACCACCCTCATTTTCAATACACAGTCGTGCTCGTTTTAATATATGCTTTATAGTAGTATTTATAAAATTTCCTTTTTTGTTAAGAGCCATAATAGCAGGGGTGGTCAACAAGGTCGAGGGATTGACCTGTCAATCACGAGGCCAATTTTGGTCAATCGGTGAGTGTGAAAAGTGTCAAAGATTCGAATTTCTGCGATTAAAAGTGTCGAAAAATCGATTTTTTTCGATTTTTTTCGACAAACATCTTTTAAAACAATCACGACTGTGCATTGATAATGAGGGTGGTCATTTTCAACAATTACTTTATTTCTAAATTAATTCTAAATTCTAATTCTAAATTAATTAATAAAATAATTTTTCAAAAAAAAATAAAAGTTTTGTGAATTTAATTTTATGTTTTGTAGCTGCCTTGTTTGTTACTTTCTGATTTTCTGTGAAATGGATTGGTTTCTCAAAAATTTTTACGAGACAAAAGTTGTAGTCCGTTAAATTTCCTATCCGGAATGGGGCGTCAGATTTTTTGTAAAATGTTTCGTTTAAAAGATACAGGGTTTTGAAAAAAACCAAAAAAAAAGAAAGCTCAAATTTTTCGACATTTTTTAACTTACTTTAATTCATAACTCGAAAGCCGTTGATTTTAGACACTAAAAGGTTTTAATCTAGTTCGTAGATTATTTCACGCTCTTTAGAAAAGCACTAAACCATTTTTACTGAAAAATAAATATTTTCGGGGCTATGGCCACGTGAAGGTGGAAATTTAAAAAAATGCTTTAAAGAGGCCTAACTCTCGAGGGTTTGAATTTAGAAAAAATTTTTTGTTAAATATTGTTCTTAGAAAAGTGTCCTCTATCACCACCTAAGTTATGTAAATTGAGTGCGGGGACACCCTGTATATTCGTTTGCTCAAATTTCGAGCAATGCTTCTTCGTGGCTAAGGTTCCCAAGTTCAATGCACCTTTCTGATAAGCCTGATTATAAAAGACTTGCAATATATTTGAATCATAAAGATTCAAATCATTTTGAAGTCGTAGTTGCCGTAAAAAAAAATGTAATAATTTATTTATTTTTCATACAATTATACAAATTTTTAATAAATTTTTTTATACAATTATACAAATTTTTAATATATTTTGTATTAAACTATTCAATTTAATTATTACTAAATTTCTTCAAAACTCCATGGAGGATATTTTAGTATATTATACTAACTGCCCTCTGAAAACGAAACTTTAAACGAAATTTAACAAACAAATGCAAAAATTTGCTATATAGTGTAGTCAAAATGGCTCTGGAGCGTCGGAAGCTGAGCGGAGGCACGGAAGAATCGACTTTTATTTAAAGAGAGGATCATTATTAAAAGGTAGATCCCGGTTGAGGCTAGGTTAGTGTTAGGAAACGAATTTTTTTTAAAGAGAAGATCATTAAAAGGTAGATCCACCGGTCGAGGCTAGGTTAGTGGTAGAAATCGACTTTTATTTAAAGAGAGGGTCATTATTGACAACACATCCACCTACGACAGAGTTGAAAAAAAAACGAGATTCACCCCTTGCTAATAGCACAATTTGCCGAGTTGGATCACCCCTGGGGGATGATTTTAATGAGTTTAGTGAAAAGGTTAGCAACTGGTTGTATTGATGATGAGATTATGAGATTATTCCTTGGTTGGTATTTAACGTAATTAAATTAATTATTATTATGCTTATATAAACAAAATGACTGTAATGATAAAACATAAGAAGATAAACTAAAGAAGATAAAAATTACAGATAAAATGGACGAAAATGGACGAAACTTTAACGAAATTTAAATAACAAACGCAAAAATTTGCTATAGGGTAAAAATTCACTGAGAATATTTTGAAATTATTTTTACCCCCCGGTAAAAATTCACTAGGGAAATTTGACTCCTTTATTTTTTTTACTGGTGGTAAAATTTCTCTAGTGATATTTTACCCCCCGGTAAAATTTCTCTAGGGAATTTTTACCGGGGTATAATATCACGGGGGTAAAGATTCCCGGTTATACCGGTTGAACGCGGCTATTTGAACGCAGAGACGCTTGAACGCAAAGACGTTTGAACGCAGGGACGTTGGTACGCATCAGGGACATTTCTTTTGAAATGAAAAGAAAAACAATTCCCCCCCCCCCATGGGGATGGACTAGGCTATCAAAACACGCAGCTTAACAAGTTTAAAGAGTTTAAATTGATTTACCGACATTGGATCCGAGGTGGAAGGTGGTTGTCTTGTCAAAACTGGCCCTTTCGCGCCTCCGCTTCGCGCCGCTCTCCTCCCATCCAAACGCTCCAGAGCCGTTTTGACAACACTAAACCAATTAAAAATATCCCATGAGGCCGGCCGTCTAACTCGGCAAAGTGTGCCTCTGGAAAGGTGATAGATCTCTCTTTTTGCTGAATCATACAATTCAATAATGTATTAGGTTGGGGAAAAAGTAATCCATTATTTTGTCGCTAGATGGCTTTAGTGACATAGTATATCTCGTGATCTATTCATCGGATCGGGTAATCCCTATACTAGGTCAGTCATTGGGGACTTAAAAAGTGAAAAGTTAGACAAAAATTGCAAAAGTTTTTATATTTTGGGACAACATTGTGACAGGTCAAAAAATTATTAATCCGATTTTTGCACCCTTTTTGTTCCCCGGAACATTGTTAAATTGTTAAAAGAAGAGTGTAAATTTGCAATAACTCGATGAAAAAAATTCTGATATTTATGCAAATCTTGGAGAACATTTTAATAATTATTAGACATCTTCTATAATGTTTGCACCCTGCTACGATGACCTGAACATTGCAAATAGTTGTGATTATTAATTTGCATACAGGGTTGTATTAAGGAATTATTTGCATGACTTTTGCAATTTTTTTCGACAGGATATACCAAAAAAAATTAATAAGCTACTGTTTTCAATGTTTCGGTCATTGTTGTAGCAGGGTGCAAACTTTATTGAAGATGTGTTTTAATTATTAAAATGTTCTCCAAGGTTTGCATAAATTTCGGAATTTTGGTTTTTTTAATTTAACAGTGTTCCGAGGGGCAGGAAAGGGTGCAAATTCGGATTTATTATTTTTTTACCCCCTTCAATGATGTCTCAAAATTTGAAAACTTTTGCAATTTTCATACCTTTTTTGCTACAATGACTGGCCTATACTTTTTGGAAAGGTGGGAATATGTACTAAAAAAGTAATTGGTAGTTTTGTGATTGGTTAATCCTGTTTCCAGTTATAGTGCGCCAAAGATCTATGTAAACAAAGAGAAAATTTGCTATATTTTACAGTTTTGCTAAGATAAAGACGAAATCGCAAGTCAGGCGGCTGGAAATGTGAATAGTACTATTCATGGTCCGTTGTTGCTGCATCCTTATCTTCGGTAGTTGCAGTAGTTTGCGACACTGAAAAAGCATAATCCGGAATTGCCGCAGGATCAAAGGGCATAATTCCACATGCTCTAAGCTCAGATGTGGAATTAGCAGGTATATCAGATTTTTCCCAAGCTCTACCTAGCAGTGACCCGAATTGCAACCGACTTAGTTTTCGCAGAGGGTTGTTTCGAATCCTAGCACTGCATTCATTGTTGAAGTGGGATTTGAGAGATTTGAAAAATGCTTGATCTAGTGGTTGAAGATAGTATGTGGTGTGACTGGGCAAGCAAAGTAAAATAATTTCATTTTTGTCACAGAATTCCAGCATTTCGTATGCAGTACTGTGCGATTAGTGACCATTTAAAAGTTAAATCACTTTTTCTGGGGGTTTTCTTTGCAGAAAATGGGTTTTCAACCATCTGAAAAATAACTCAGATTCATGTATGCGGATTTCCCCCCCCCCCCACATGTATACATCTGATCGTGGTGGCATACCATCAGAAAATTCTTCCGATTCGATTGGGACTATTTTGAATCCAAAATTCGAATATCAAGAAAGCATGTCTCCAGCCCCCCCCCCAACTTAAAATTGAATTATCTCGAAAACTATTTGGGTACAAACGAAAATAATGTGTGCACTAAGGGGCACAAACGATTGAGACTATTTTGGAGTCAAAATTGGAAATGGGGGAGGGGGGAGAGGGCTTGGGACACGCACCTTGGTAACATGATCAGAGCAGTAATATTAATAGAATATGCAGTTATTGCACTGAATGACCTACAGTTGACAAAGTTATTAATTAATTAAATTTATTAATTAAAATTAATGTTTTAAATAATACAAACGACGACAATATTAGAAAGAGAATAATTAAAATTATTTAAAATTTTATTACTTGATTTGCTAAATATACAAAATATATACAAATATAAGCAAATAAGCATTTATAGGCAACAAACCGCCAAATATGCACCTAAACTCAAAATATGCATTATATGCAAAATAAAAACTATATAAAACGATTCAGAAAGGCGTAAAACATGCTTCCCTTTTAAAATTCTGCACGTGCCTGTACGCAAGAAAAACATGCAAATGCCTACAAATCCGGACCCTAGCTTATAACGTATTTAAGTTGGTTATCGTATTTAATTGATTGATTAACGTAAAACTTTGGTGAAATGGCTCTATCAGACCCGTAGCCAGGGGGGGGCACTTAGGGGCACCTGCCCCCCCCCCCCCGAAATGTTGAAAAGACAAAGAAAATGGAAGGGGAACAACCGAAAATTTTACATTTTACAAAAGGTTTTTTACAAGTCCCCCCCCCCCCGCGAAATAAAATCCTGGCTACGGGCCTGGGCTTTATAACACTCAAAATTGGCTGCTGAATTGCTAAAGATGAAGGACAAGTTAATCGACCTATTAATTTCAAAAAAGCTAACGGACAAATATCGAGACAATAACATCTTAGTAAATTGGATTTCGTATGGACTCACCGAAGTAGTACATAAAGAACTGGTCAATAGTTTGAATCGGCAAATTAGAACTATGAACGAGCTTATGCAGGAAAAATCTTTAAATAACAATTTGTTGCTTGAAAAGGTGTATAATAAACTTGTGAACTTGGTCCTTTTTAAAAGCTTTTATTACCTTTTATTTACATTTATTTAATACGTTTAATATTTACACATTTACATGTTATTACAACCGATGACGAGCAGGACAACGCCTTGCATCGAAACGAAACAACAGAAGCTGTTACATTTGCAGTGTAGGGTTCTGACTTCAGAACGATAATGTCCTTTTGGTGTGGATGTGGGGTGTTTATATATGAAATCTCTTCATTGTTCCATTGTTCTTCTAATGGTCATCCAAGTTCATGTATTCAGCTGACTAAACTAAATTTTAACACTTATTGTAATTATCCTATAAACTAAACCGCTTATATGTGCAATATTTAATATATTGCAATACTTTGCAGAATGACGCATCTTTGTAACTTACATTTTCACACAGTCATAAAATGCAACAAAGTAGTAGTGAATTATTTTAACATTTTAAATACAAGTGCATTTCTTAAATTACTTAACAATATGAAAATTATGAATTTACCTATACTCTACAGGTGAACGAATTATCGCGTCAATCACCAATAACGCAATCAAATTCACGTGGCACAATACAAGGTATGAACGCACCCTCGCTTGAATTTGACACAACAAGTGAGTGTGAGGTTAATGTATCAAAATACAAGCAAAATACCTTGACTTTTAGGTTCCAGTGGTTCCAGTCAACCACTAATAAGTACTACTCCAACGTCTGATGGTTTCACTGCTATAGCCCGAAGAATTCAATCTGCAAATATCCATCTAACACGGGTAAACCCGTTGGTTAGCGAATCCGAGGTTAGTAATTATATTGATAGTACATTAAATATAACTTCAGATGAGATCCAACTTAAAGTGACGGTTGTAAAACTGCTGTTTAAATATCCTGAACACTACAGCTCGTTCAAAATATCTGTCGATTCGATGTACTCAAATAAACTACTTGATCACTCCTTTTGGCCAGCTGGAATGGCTGTGAAAACGTTTTTCGAAAGAGCAAATCCTGTCCTTCGTAGCACTTCAAGTTTTCAGTCTGCGACCAACGCAAACAGCAATCATTAACGAACAGAAATTGCGATCTGACTAAGTCAACACACCTGGTGGTGGGGAATTTGAACATCAGATCGCTAGTTAACAGTTTTGACGATTTTCTCTCTTTAGTCAATATAAAAAATTTCCATGTAATCTCTGTTTCAGAAAGTTGGTTATCTCCCGATTTTCCATCTACCCTGATTTCAATCTCAGGATATCCTCTATATAGAAAGGATCGAGTAAACCGTGGCGGTATAGTTTGCTGTTATGTTCGTCACAGCTTAAAATACAAAATCATAGAAATTGACATCGGTGATGACGGTTTAATTGAACAACTATGGCTACGTGTGTTACTAAAAGGCAAATTTTATGCACCGGGCACCTTGTATCATCCTCCAAATGCCCCTGTTTCATCATTTCAACAATTGGAAGAAGTGCTAACTAAATTGCATGTGGAATATGCTGGCATAATAATGTTAGGTGATCTTAATGCTGACTGGCTATCAGATTGTAGGCCCACCCAGCTGTTGAAGTCCATATTGTCATCTTTAAATGTAACACAAATAGTGAACGAACCTACTCGAATAACTGATCTGAGACTTATACGTTAATCGACCACATATGCTTAAGTGAGAATATCTCTTTCTACAATGTCGGGACACTTGATGTAAATGGAATATCAGATCACAAACTTGTATTATTGTAATTTAACGTTTCCAGTAGATAAACCTCGAGCTAAATCAATTACGTTTAGAAATTTTAGCAAAATTGATGTGGAAGATTTTGCTAGAGATGCTAATAACATCGAGTGGTCTCTCTCTGAAGCTATCGCGGACATAAATGAGAAACTTGAATTTATTAACTCTAAGATTGCTGTACTGTTTGACCTTCACTCTCCGCTGCATACAATTAAAATTGATACTCAGAAGCCTGGATGGCTAAGCAAAACGATTAAAAGTATGATCAAGCTACGTGAGGTAGCTTACAAAAAGTATTCAAAGTCTAAACTTTTATTATTATTTATAATCAACCGATAGCTTCGGTACTACTTCCGTATATTGAGAGGCAGTGTTATTTTAATTTTGGAATTTCTTATCAAAGGTCAAACTTAGAAATTTAATTTTAGAATATCTAATCTGTGGTTTGACCTAGTTAATCAAACGTGGTTAGGAAATTCCAGCTTTATATTTCTACATATTATTATACCCCTGTAAGATGTGATTTCAGTTTTAAAAAATGGCCACAGAAGCAAGTACAATGAAACAAAGTGATAACGACGAAGAAGCAACATCCATGAAGTTTGACGTGATTGGACACTTACCATTAGAAATTGCCCAGAAAATTCTATTCCAGTTATCACCTGAAGATTTATACTCGGCTGCATCTTGTTGTTTGAGTTGGAAGGCTGCACTATCATGTGATTTCTTTTGGGAAAGATTGTGTCGACGAGAGGGTTACCTCGAAGTGGAAGAACCAAAGAGGAGCGAATTTTACACCAATCTCTTACAGAAGTACAACTATTGGCAGGTAATGTCGCTTAAGGGTTACTAGTACTACAGTTTTACCATATTTTAATTTTTTTAGGGACTCTACTGGTATAACCACACTTTACATCGAAACTGGGAGACAAATAATTATAGCGAGGTTATTTATGAGATTGACAATCCGGACCACCAGTGGTTGTTTGAAGACGCGTTTGTTTATACCACTGAAGGCGACAAGATTTTGAATGTATACGATTTTAATAGTAAAGAGGTTCGTGATTGCTTCAAGATCGATTGCGATGCTTTTTTTACTAAAACTTTTGTAGATAAACCCGCATGTTTTTCAGTTGGATGATTATTTTGATGGATCTCTTATTTTGAAAAGTGGAAAATATTTGATTTTGTTTAATTACTTTTCTAATTTAACAGTGTGGAATTTGGAGAACGGATCAACCATTCGTCACAACCATGATTCAAATGAAATATATGTTTACAAAAACTTGTAAGTGAACACCCTATAACAGAAATGTTTCATAACTCGAATAATTCTCATTTTATAGAATTGTACTACCAATATTTTTTGAAAAGTTTGAAGTGTTCAATATTGAAACTGAACAAATTGAATATTGTTTTGAGTTTGAGCCTTGGAAAATGACTTATAATATGTCTTTAATGGATGGGAGGTTCATATTTTTTACAACTGATGATGTCATCCATATTCTTAAGTTGGATGATATGTCCTTAGTAACTCTTACATGCTGCAACGAATTGGATAAACCAGAGAATCATAAAGTGATGGTAAATCGTTAAAATAAAGAAATCAGTTGTTCTAGTAATATTTGTTTTAGCTCAAGGACGATATATTGCTTAGTTTTTGTCATAGGCATCGTGGTTATGGTTGTTATGATATATTTTTATGTGTTTGGAATATTAAAACTATGACAAAATTACACTCCACGCTTTTCGATTATAGTATAGAATATAGTATGACTTTCATAAATGAATACATCCATTTTTGGGGTTCCTATATGGAGGATGAACTCATCAGAGTTGAATTTCAAACTATTGTATTATGGGATTATATGAAAAGAACTGAGGAAACTACATTAAACTATGAATTGAGAACGTCATATCCAGACATTTATACATCAAACGACCATGTTATGATTGTTCGTCACTTATCTATAATAAAAATGTGGTGTTTGAGTACAAGAGATTATATTTGTGAGTTAAATTTTATTTCTCGTGATTACACTTATTGCGAGGTAGAAATATCCGAAACAAAGTTAATATGTGCAATATTACCTAAGGAAGGTCATCATATAAAGGTATATGTGAGAGATTTTGAAAATTTTTAAATTGGTTAGTTGTTAATTCGTGCTAATAAATTAATTGTTATATTTCAAATAATTTTACGAATTCATTGAATTAAATTATAACAAGTTTTTAAAGCTTTGAAGTGCTCACTCGCCTTTCATCAGAATAATACGTAATATTGTATTACACTATATTATTTAAAATATAACAATTAAAATTCATTTATTATAATAAATAAATAATATTTTATAATATATAAAATTTATTGTATAGGTACAATAAAGTATGAAATAATTTTAATACAAAATTATCTATAATTTTTTTTATTTTACTCAATATTTTTGATTTTACTTCTCGTTGGGATAATAGTAATTTTATTCAATTCTCCCTCGGAAATTGTGTAGCGCAAGTTGCTCTAATTTGAGTCACTTGAGTAGTATAATTTAATTATGTCATTACGACTCTACATAAGTCCAAATTTTTTATTCTTGTTGTTGGGTTGTAAATATTTATTTTATGATTATTGACATTATTGTAGTGATATAAATTATCTAAAAGCATTTCAATCATCATCAAACATATTATAAAAGACCAACACGCTCCTCCGCGGCCTCCAGCGTGTCATTTTTTTAGGACACGCAACGTATTCTGATTGGTCGTTGGTAGTACCAACTTAAAATCACCTCTTTAAAAGTTTTCAAACTTTTGATTTTTTAAATTATGATGTAACTAGCGGGTTACCCGGCTTCGCCCGGGGTTTTACATAAAAAAAAAATACTTTTTCGGGTATTTTACAATAAACATTTTTTTTTTTTTTTTTTTTTTTTTATTTAACTAGATATTACAATCTGTCCTTGGACATTGAGTAATTGAGTGACACAGAAATATAACAATTATGTGGTTATCCAGTGATAACCACCTATAGTACCTCTATTAATTTTGTCTCTTACAAATATCACAATTCGAGTCTATTCAACCAGTCACCAATGTTTTGTCTTTTTAACCTTTTGTTAACATTTTCAGTATTAAGTTCTTTAACTAATTTGTTGGGGTGTTCACTTAGCCTGATGTGGTATTTTTTGCTGTGGTTTTTGATCTCTTCTTTGACTGTGGACATTTGCAAGTCTCGACGGATTACTTCGTTTGGTACAAACCATGGAGCTTCCACAATCATGCGTAGTACTTTGGATTGAAATCTTTCCAGTATTTCTATATTACTGTTAGAGGCTGAGCCCCACAGCTGGATTCCGTATGTCCAAACCGGTTTTAGAATGACTTTGTAGATTAAGAGCTTGTTCTCTGTTGTCAATTTTGAATCTCTGCCCATAATCCAATACAGGTTTCTTAGTTTTACTCCGAGCTGTTTTCTTTTAGTAAATATGTGCTTACGCCAAGTTAATCGCCTGTCAATGTGTATACCCAAGTATTTGGCCTCTTCCGATTGTGGTATCTGATGATTGTTTAGGTGAACTGGAGGGCATGTCTCTGTTCTTAGCGTAAATGTAACATGCACAGACTTGTTTTCATTGACTTTTATTCTCCACTTCTTTAACCATGGTTCTATTTTGCTTAAGATTTCTTGAATTATCTGTGAAGCTATACTAGGCACTCTATGTATAGCTAGTATGGCAGTGTCGTCTGCAAATGTGGCGGTGGTTGTATTAGGACTAGTTGGCAGGTCTCCCGTATAGATCAAATAGAGGATCGGCCCCAGCACGCTACCCTGCGGAATTCCCGATTTTATTTGATTAAGAGCGGTTAGTTCTTCTTGAAATTTAACTAGGAAGTGTCGGTCTTTTAGGTACGATTTTAGTATAATAAATAGGTTATCCGATAGATTTTTTTTTATCTTGTACAGGAGGCCCTCATGCCATACCTTATCGAAAGCCTGGCTTATATCTAGAAAGACTGCAGAGCAGTAGCTCTTGTCTTCGAAGGCTCGGTTAATTTTTGCAGCTAATCTATGAACTTGTTCAATCGTCGCATGTTCTCGTCTAAACCCGAACTGGTGGTCTGGAATGAGTCTGCGTTTCTTTAGTATTGGCATAATTTTTTTTAGAAGCATTCGCTCAAATAGCTTAGACAAAATTGGGAGAAGACTAATAGGCCTATATGACTTTACATCTTCTGGTGGTTTACCTGGCTTTAGTATCATTATTATTTGGGCCACTTTCCATTGTTCGGAAAGTGCCCTGTCCTTAGTATAGAATTAAAGAGTTGAGTTATGAACATTATACCTTTCTGTGGTAGTTCTTTCAGTATTTTCCCGGTTATAAGGTCATATCCAGGTGTCTTTTTGGTATTTATTTGTTTGTTAATCATAGATTTTATTTCTGATATTTTGAATTTCTTTAATGGTAGTTCCAGTTGGCCAGGAGCATCTAAGAATTTATATACTTCTTCATCCTCTGTTTCCATACTTGATTCGAAAGGTTGGAAAACTTGTGTTAAATGTCTTGAAAAAAGTTCGGCCTTTTGCTTATCGCTTTTTGCCCAACTTCCATTTTCCAAGGAGGCATTGTTAGTTGAGGTCGTTTTAGCCTTTTAGTTGCTTTCCACAGAGAATATTCCGTAGCTTCAGTTGGAGTCAAGCTTTTTAAGTAATTTTGGACGCATTCGTTTTTATCATTCTGTAGGAGCTGTTTTAATTCTTTGACTGCTTTGTTTAGATTTGATTTGTCGTGAGGATGCCTTGTTGTTTGCCAACGCTTTCTTAGTTCACGTTTTTCTTTGATTTTTTGTTTAATGTTTGTAGGGCACTCCTCAATGGGGTCTTCTGGTGTAGAATTCCATGCTGCCTGTTGTATTGTTTTATTTAGGTGTTCTACTGCCTCTTCTATGTCAATTTCAGTTTTCAAAGGAATCTGCAACTGTAGGTTTTCTTCTACTAGTAGCTTGAAATTTGTCCAGTTGGTTTTTTTAGAAGACAGTCTTGGTGGTTTGGTTTTGCTGAGAACTTTTGTGCCTACAGTTACTAACACTGGAGAATGATCAGACGATAGTTCAAAGCTTGATTCCGCTGTCAAACAATTACCAGGCAATCCTTTAGTCACACAAAAATCGATGCAATCGGGAGTTTTTCTTCGGTCGATAGGCCAGTAAGTAGGTTGTCCAGTTGATAAACATTGTAAATTGTTTTTCTGCATTGCTTTCAGTAACTCTCGTCCCTTGGGAGAAGCCAGTCGTGATCCCCATTGTGGATGTTTCGCGTTATAGTCTCCTCCGGCAATAAATCGATTTCCAAGACTGTTATAGAAGTGTTCGAACTGGTTTACTTTGATTGCGTGTTTGGGAGGACAGTAGACTGCAGCTATCGTTAGTGGACCAGTCCAGTCTTCCACAGCCACACTGGTCGCCTGTATGTGCTCTTCCCGATATTCATCTAATAGGTGATGTTTTATGGAGTTTCTAATAATGACAGCAGATCCACCATGAGCCGTTCCATCCGGGTGTTGGGTGGTGTATACTGAAAATTTGGATATTTTTAAAAAACTTTTTTTTGTAAAATGTGTTTCAGATATTAGCATAATATCTATTTCGTAGTTGCTGATAAATTTACAAAAAAAAATCGGTACAAAATTGTCTCGGGACTGAAAAGAGTAACTTTACTCCCTTGTAGTATAATATACTATTACACTACACCGCGTTACTACTGCGTTCTAGGTTACACTGTGAAGTTTAACCAAATACTATAGAAAGGATAATACGTCCAACTCGGGCCTATAACAATAGAAATTTCGTAGCCCAAAAAAAGTGCGCCATCTGTTTGCTAGAGTAGTTGATACAGTTAACACTTATCAACTTATTCACGCTGTCCAGAGGTGTACTTAATGAGTTTTATCTTTAAACCAATGATATATCATTGCCTTAAAGTTTAAACCGACGAAATAAAACTGCATAGGTTAATAATTATTTAGAAATTTTTTTAAATTTATTTTTATTTTTTGAATTTAAATAAATAACACTTGCTACATATTCTTCTAAAAAAACATTAAACAAATTTTTAAAAGTATATTTAATTAAAAATAATATTTAAAATACAATTTTGATGATTCCGTATTTAAAATTCTAAACCAACGAAATAAAACTGCATAGATTAATTATTGTGCAAAATTTTTTTAAATTTATTTTTATCTTTTGAATTTGAATTGATTTTTTATCAAATATTTATAAGAAACTTTAAAAGGTGATCTACTTTGTGTAAACTGTCAAGCTGTCAAACCATTACTGTCAAACTGAATAGTTTAAACTCTATTCGTTGTTGGCGCTAGTGTGCTGGGCTACGGATTTTCGGCTGAGTTGGACGTATTATCCTTTCTATAGTATTTGGTTTAACATAGTGTTCATCTGTTGGATAAGCTCCTTCATCATGCTTTTTAATTCTAGTATGTCGTTTGGCTGTTGGTATCCTTGCTGTTGTAGTGGTGGTTCCTGGTAGTTTGGATTTATTGTTTGGTGTGTAAACTGAGCATGTACAGGTTTTCCTTGTACTATGTCTTTAAAAGATGTTCCTGGTTGAATTTGTTGGGAAGGCAAATTTTTTATAATTGGTTTATCTTGTTTATTACGAAGAGAAGGAAACGTTCTGAACTGTAACTGCTGGTATACAAGACATCCTTTCCAGTTTGCCGGATGGTTGTCACCGCATAGCACGCATTTTACATCTTTGGTTCTTTCTTTTCTATGACATAGGGTTGTCAGATGATCTCCGGCACATTTAACACATCGTGGGCTTCTGTGGCAGAATCCTTTGGTATGGCCATACCTTTGGCATTTTTGACACTGTGGTACTTCTCGCCTTGGTCTAGGTGGTTCAAATTTGATTTTTGTATGTAGTAAACTGTTTACTCCATATATATCTTTGTTGTTGTCGCTTGGTTTATGTTAGATTTGGAAAGGAAAATAAAACACACATTTAAGGGTAAAACAATATAATTAAAATATAGCTCTCGTCACTCGTTGTTTCTACATCGACAGTACGCTCCGTTCTGGTATAAAACTTATGAGTTAAGCACATAATGCATGGTGTGTTCAAGTTCCAGGTAAAAGAAACTGAACACCGTAGTGCTAGCTTACATGAGTACAAAATAATGTAGGCGTTATAATAATGTATTTCCAACACTCCCTCCCGACTAAATCTATTTTGTCTTAAATTAAAAAAATAATCGTACATTAAACTTAGAATAGTAGTATATCATAATTAAATAGTATATAAAAAAAATAAGTAAACAGCTTTATTATAACAATTCAGTGAATAACTCATTTTAACTTGGTCCTATTAATATTACACTCCTCGTTAGTTAGATTTCTGTCATTCGGTCGTTTCCAGGATAATTTCTATTTTTCTGATTTAGTTTCTATAGGAAAAGGTACACAAAAAAAATAAATTAAGTATCACTCGTTATACTCATAATTTTATTTGTCAATCGTTCATGTAACTCAAACGAAAGCGGTGTAGTGAATATATCGGCAATTAGATCTTTAGAAGATATCCATTTAATTTTTATAAAATTACGTTCTACACACTCTTTATTCTTATTTCTGTTATATGACGTAATTTATTACCCCCACTCGTTTGTGCACTAGCTTCAGCTGCTTTGTTATCGCACCATAGTTGCATAGAGTAGAAGTATTTATTTAGAATTATTTTCAGAGAATTATTCATTGCAACTAATTCTTGACAAGCCTCACTCATTGCCACATATTCTGCCTGACAAGTCTACAAAGCAACATAATTTTGTTTATGGGTTCTCCAAGTTACAGTATATCCGTAAAACTGAATAATAAAACCACATGTTGTCAAAAAAACTTTGCAATCAGAAAAGCTCGCATCCTTCGCATCGTATCGCATCGTAGGTCAAACCTAAGTGTTTAGTACCCCTTAGATATCGAAAAACTCGTTTGACCATTTTCCAGTCGTTTTCTGTCGATTTACCTGATGTCTACTCAGGACGTTGACAGCATATGAATTGTCAGGACGAGTAGCGCCTGCCAGATACAACAAACTGTCTACTGCTTCACGATATGGTATTTTATCACTCGTTTCGGTAGAACTCAATAACTCATCGTTACACTCTTCTTCTCTAAGTTTTCGTTCTCTATTGGCAACTTGGGTGGTAACCATAGGTGTTCTTTGAGGATGAGCATCATCATCATAGGCTTTTCCATTCCTGTCGGAATATTGCCACTTCTATTGAAGTCTTTACAATCCATTTCACGAGGTGGATTAATCCTCTTGTGCTACTCCTTTTACTACAACTTTTCACCACAGCGTGTGGATGTCCACCGGAAGGCTGGGCTAAGAAATTCTGCGAAGTCCGCGACTTGAACCCAGAATTTCCGCTCCGTAACTCAACCAGCGATCACATCACTCCACACCGTGGTCTTGATGAGCATCACTCATCTTAAATTTTGTAAGTATTTTCTCAACGTATCGCTCTTGACTAAGAACTATGGTTTGATTTTTCCGGTCTCTTTTTATACAGATACCTAAGAACTCCTTTGGTTCTCCTAAGTCGGTCATTTCAAATTTACTTTGTAATTTGATTTTTACCTCTCTTAATTTGTTCTCATCGTTACTTGCTATCAAAATATCGTCCACGTATAACAGTAAAATCAAAAATCTCTCATTGTTTTGCCAGGTAAATAAACACGGTTCTGAATTAACATTTCTTAAAAACCAACCTTTTAAGCTACTTCGGTAAATCTTATGTTCCATCGTTTGAGACTAATTTTCAGACCATAAAACGCTCGTTTAATTTTGCAGACTTTGTTTTTCTTATCATATTCAGAAATTTGAATTCCATCAGGAATTTCCATATAAATTTCTTCGTCTATAGTTCCGTTTAGAAAAGCAGTTTTAACATCTAATTGACACGCAGTTAAGTTGTACTTATTTATTATGGAGATCATCGAACGTACAAGAGGTAATCTAGAAACCGGAGCATACGTTTCTTTTAATTCATAAATGTTTTTATCTTTGAATCCTCTAATTACTAATCTCGCTTTAAATTTTGTGCTGCCGTCTTTTTCGATCTTTTTCTTAAATACCCTGCGTGAATCAATAATGTTTGCCTTTTTACCGTTACACATCGTTTTAGGCCTTTGAACTATTTCCCACACTTCGTTTTTAATCATTGAATTTATTTCATTATCAATTGCTACATTCCAAAATATCACGTCATTAGATTGCATTGCCTGCCTGTATGAAACAGGATCTTGATTTATTTTAGCAATCAGTGCATAATACATTTCGTCCTCGACTTTTTCTATTCTGTTATCATATTCATCGTTCAATTTAGCTGCAAACAAAAGTTACCTTCAATTTCATCATAATTAAATCTTTCAGTATTGTACATAATATCGAATTCATTGTTTTTCGCATCGTCACTCGTCTAATTCTTGTCCCTATTTACTATGTTTTCCCGCGGTCGTCCTCGTTTTCTTTTCGATTCTCCCTCCGTTTTTCAAAAGTTCCTTGCTCCTAGTACCATTGGCTGTAAATTCAATAAACCAACTGTTCTTATTACCTACATTTTCTTCCACTGGCCAATCCTTGATACTATTTCGACCGTATTTATCTCCGTAAACTAGCTTTTCATTAAATCTTACATCTCTACTCTCGTAATATTTACATTCCTCGGGTTTTAAAAATTGATACCTTGTAGGTGTATAACCTACTAAGATTACACGTCGTTCTTCGAATCTAAACTTAGGTCCCACGTTGTACTTTAATATAAACTAAACAACCGAATCGTCTAAGTCGATTTATATCATAATTATGGTATGGAGCAAATTTACTTATGGGAGTAATCATGTCATTAGACTTATGTGGAGTTCTGTTATATGCGTAAACAGCGGCGTTTAAGGCTAAGTTCCACATGTTTTCTGGGAATTTCGCATCGTACTATATGATCTAACTTTTTTTTCTTTCTTTTTGAATGGTTTGATTAAATCGTTCAGCTACACCGTTGTGTTCAGGGGTGTCGGGACTAGAAAATTTTTGTTCTGCTTTTAATTTATTCAAGACATCAATCGTATAGCCACCAGTATATTCAGTTCCTTGATCCGATCTTAAATAGCAAATCTTTGCATCGCGACCTAACAAATTTCGTCCACTTCGTACGAAAGCTTCAAAACAGTAACCGGTGTCGCTTTTATTTTTCATGGGATAAGCCATAGCTAGCCGGGAAAAATCGTCAATGAATACTGAAATAAATCTGTACCCTTTTGGGTGAGTAGGAGGATTTATGGGTCCCATAGTGTCTGAGTGAATAATTTGTAGATAGCTCGTCTACGTGTCGTACTAAAAAGTAATTTATTAAATTTAGATATCTTACAAACTTCGCAGTCTAAAATTGATTTGTCAAAAATTGCCTTTTTTTAGTTTTAAGTTTTTATTGCAATTTCTTTATTACTCTCGTTTAACACATCGTTTTCTACTGTTTGTAATTTTTTTCGCACTTTCAGACACTATATTTTTGCTGTGTTCTAATCTCTCGTTTTCTAAATTATCAACACAATTGTCTAAGTTTGACTCTAACCTACAATTTGATGTTTCATTTTCTCGCATCGTTACACTTCGCGTTTTATACCTCGTCTCATTTACCGTTGCTCTAACATTCTTTGCCAGGTATGCTACAATTTGTTTATTAAATATTTTCTTACTGTCGTTACTGTTGTTAAATTTATTTTTATTAATTTCAAGTTCGATAATCCAGTAAGGTTTATTATATACACTCGTTATAAATGATTCGTTTGAAACTGGATCAAAAATATCTATTTTTTCTTTATCTAAATAAATACTTAACCCATCTCAGCAAATTTTCTCAGTGACAATAAGTTATCGGACAAATTACATTGTCTACTTCAAACACCTGACCATTATCTAAAGTTATTTCAATTCGGCCCTCTCCCTCCGTTTTCAAATCAGCCGATGAATTTTTATTAGCACACTTAATAAATCCTTGATCTCTTTCGTTAAATTTTTTTTTTTTTAAATTATTTTTGAATTTGTTACATGTTCCGTCGCACCTGAATCCGCTAGAAATTTTTCAACAATTTTGCCTTGATCAAGTTTACAATCATTTTCGTTTAACATTTTATCAATATTATTATAATTCAAACTATGTTCATAACAGTCGTTTGTCATTAGAGAAAAATCAGTTAAAAATACCTTAGCTTTGTTTGTTTTTGTTTCAGCTGACTTTGAATTTGTGTATTTACAATGTTTAGACTGGCTCGGATGTTTATTAAAATTTTTGAAATTACCTCGACCTCTTTTATTACTGAATTTATAGTCTTTCGCCTCATCATCTCTCAAATTCTTTCGTTTTAAAAACTGTCGTCTGTCGTTACGTACATCTTTAGGGTTTCCATGCCAGTCGTTATGTTTTGGAAACACTTGGCCTTGCCTGAATGATACGGATGTATTACGTTCCTTATTCAGACGTTCAAAGCGCCGTGGACACTCGTACGCTTTGTGTGTTGTAAAAAGGTTACACTCGTAACATTTTTGCAAGCCAGTCCCCTTTCGAGGACAATTTCGGCTATGATGACCAACGTCAGCACATTCGTAACACCGGTCGTTTATTTTCGCTCGTTTAGCTACAAGCACGGCTCTCGTTTCTAAATTCTTTGTTTGATTTTTATTTGCCTCCGCCTGAATTAAAAACATTTTCAAATTTTCGTAACTTAAACCATTTCCTGTAGTGTTTTTAGTTACGAACTCTATTGCCTGAACTTCCGGAACTGTAGTCATAATGGCATTATAAAAAGCATCTCATTTCTCTACTTCTGAAAGAGAATCTGAACCAGAAATATTTTCGTAGCTTCTAACTACTTCTTCAAATTTCTCACAGAAATCAGAAGAACTCTCTTTACTTGGTATAAATTGCAAATTATACAATTGTTTTCTTATCATAACGGTCGTTAAATTAGATTCACATCGTTTTAACTCTTTATTTTTGTTTAAAAACTTCAACTGTAGTTTTTAAATTAATAACCTTTGAATGGTAGTTTTGATCAAGTCGATTAATAAGAATGTCTCTTACTTTGAATTTATGTTTTTCTGTCGTTATATCATCAAATTCTCGACTTGCTTTGACACCCGAGTCAATTACATACAACAAATCGTTTGATCTTAATTCAGAAGAAAAGTAATCATAAAAATATTCAAACTTAGTTTGAGATGTTAATTTATAATCGCATCGTGTACCTGTGTCTTTACTTATTATTTCGAATTTAATCGCTTCTTTCACTTCGTTTACTACAGAATTTGTTTTATCGTTAGATTGCGTCTGATTATTTATGCCAAGACTATCAAGTTCCTGTCGTATTAGGCTAGAAACTCGATTTTTCAGTTCGTCAGTTTGAGTTTCAAAAATATTTGATTCATCATTACACTCGTGATTATTTACCTGAGACTGATTACACTCGTTATAATTTGGCTTGTATTTACGCATAAAATCATCAAACTTTTTAGTCTGACTGTTTATTTTTTTGTTGTTGTATTTTCAAGTCGTTTAACATGTTTTTCTGAGCTATCTCCACATTATTTATTGAAGTGATGGCATTAGCCATAATTTCGCTGTGCTTTCCCATCACCTTATTTGTAGCTTCACAAAACTGTTTGATAACCAATAACACATCGTTCGCTTTTCCTGAAACTTCCGGTGCGGCAAATTCAAAACCGGGAAGAATCGGATTAATTTCGAGTATCTCAGAGCTTGCCCACTCGTTACCTCTCGCACTGCCGTTCATATTCACTCGTTCGCTTTCACTCGTTCTGTCGTTCACATCGTTTATATCATCTCCCAGCAGCTCATCTTCATCGAGAAACTCTACTTTATCATGTTGGATTTTAGTTCTTGGCATTACCAGCCTTTTTCCAGCTTTTTCAAGTCTACTCGTTCGCTCGTTTTAATAACTCCCACTCGTCACCGCCAATCTCAATTTTGCTGGAGAAGAAATAAAATAATTTCATAAAATATGGATACCAAGAACTGTGCCTCTAGCCCGGTTGACCGAACAACAAGTATGGCCGAGCTGAGACCAGCCATCATATATGCGTCCGAACACAAGATCACATATAATTCAAGCCGTAGTCGTCCCAATAATAGTTAAATGCACTGCATCAACCATTACAAGGATGACCCAACACGATAAATATTATGTTGTGTATTACACAAGCAATTTCAAACATACATGATGTGAAAAAAATACCACATTCTATAAAAAGAAATTTCCACAGATCGTTATAATTATCTCTTCGTTCGGGTGGTTTTCATCTAGTTTGAAAAACGTTTCAAATTTAGTCATCAAATTCTCAAAAATTTGATCGGTCGTGACTAATTCCATCGCTATATAAAACAAAATTAAATACGGAAAATAAAATTGTAGCTGATCAGCATTTTTATAATAATATCTCAAGTATTTGAGATAAGCATAATATGCGGTATTACGACACCAGTTACAGTATCACAGAAAATTCAAGTTGGCTAAAGAGCTTGCAATAATATAATAACGCATCGTTTTGGTCGACCAACAATTTTTTATTCAGTCAAATTTATTTATACGTAAAGATTTGAGACACGTCTGTCTCTCTTGTACGTACATTTGCCTTTATATTAATTTGAACACTCGTAAAACAAAAACTATGCTCTACCACCAACTCAAATTAAAATAATGTATAATAAAGTGTGATAAAGTATTTACATTCTTTTCGTATAAACTACACACTCGTCTATGTAAATAATAGCAAAAAGTTAATAAAATTTTCCTACAAGTCGTTGTTCACATCGTTAATAAAATTGTCACTTACTTGTAGGATCATTGATAACCTGCATTTCCTCATTGGTGATCATCGAAGATGTGGTCGGTTCACTTTCCATTTTTTCGTTGCTTTGTCCTTTTACAAACAGCTCGTTATATTTTCCAAATTGTCACTTCCACAAAAAAACAATTACACGATAAATATTCGCGCAGCGGAAGCGTGCTGGGTCGATAACCTGTTAGATTTGGAAAGGAAAATAAAACACACATTTAAGGGTAAAACAATATAATTAAAATATAGCTCTCGTCACTCGTTGTTTCTACATCGACAGTACGCTCCGTTCTGGTATAAAACTTATGAGTTAAGCACATAATGCATGGTGTGTTCAAGTTCCAGGTAAAAGAAACTGAACACCGTAGTGCTAGCTTACATGAGTACAAAATAATGTAGGCGTTATAATAATGTATTTCCAACAGTTTAAGGTCGACATAGAAGAGGTGGAGGGGTGCTTTAGTTATTTGATTTCTAATGTTGTAAACACTCACCACTGTATGTCCTAATTTCTCTATTGCCTCCTTGATTTCTTTTACCTCGGTAGAGCAGTGAATTCCTCGTAAAACAACTCTAAAACTTCTTTCTTCTTTTAGCTTGTAAGTGTGAAATGCTGTCTTTTTCTCATCGAGTGCTTTGATGATATCGGAATATGCTTTTGTAGTTTTCGGCTGTATTTTAACTTCATCACCACCCAGAACTTTGATTTCATAGCTATCCGTCACTACCGCATCAAGCAGGACTCTTAGGGGTTGAATATTTTTAACACCTTCCACAAATATAGGGGGTGATTTAGGGATTTTTTCCTTTGGTGTTTCCTTTTCGCCTTCCTCTTCCCGTTCTTCTTTATCAGATAGTACTTCGTATGGATTTTTAGTTAGGGTTATCGGTTGACCGAGCCAGTAATCATTTATCCTTGATTGTTTTGTGATGCGCATTTGCTTTCCTGGACTATTTCTCAGACGTTTTTTAGGTTGCATCCATGGTTGTTCCTGCGTGTGTGGCAGTGGTGGATATAAAGGGTTGCAGTTTTGCTGCACCATTGGCGCTGTCTGGTTTTGGTTTAAAGAGGTATTACCTTGTGGTATTTGTGACATCTGAATTTGTGTTAGTTGTGGAGCCGCTGGAGCGTACTGTGCTTGATTTAATGCATGTTGTTGATTGTAGTATGTCATATCAGTTATTCCAGGTTGCATTTGTTGGCTTGGTTGTAACAGGCCTACACTCTGAATTGGTAAATACACTTAGTTCTTAAGATTCTTTTGTATTTCGGTTTTTCCATTATCGTCCAGGTATTATTTTCTTCGATGTTTCCGAATTCTTCATTCGTTGCCTTTAACCATTCTCCTCTTTCTGCACTACGTGTGGCTTCTTTATAAGATCTCGGTTCGGGTTTAAGTTCTTCCCCGTGTACTAAGTTTAGTCTCGTATCGTAATCTTTTGTCCAATTTGGAAGTTTCACTTTTCTCCCGCTCCTTGTTTGCCTCTGTTCTGGTTCATCTTCAGAATGTTGCTTACTTTCTTCTTCATTTGTTCCCGATTCCCCTTCAGAGTGTTGCTCACTTTCTTCTTCTTCTGTTCCCGATTCATTTTCAGAGTGTTGTTCACTCTCTTCTTCATCAGTTCCCGATTCATCTTCGGAATGTTGCTCACTTTCTTCTGGTTTTGTTTCAGATTCATCTTCAGACTGTTGATCACTTTCATCTTCGTTTTCAGACTGCTCGATTTCCTCTGGTGCCTGTTCGCTGTCGTCATTTATGGAAGTCTTTCCCCAATTTATTTCTTGCATCTTGGTCGTCGGTGGGTTTCTGTTTTGGATTTTTAGTGGAAATACGTTCTCATCGAAAACCACGCTTCTGCCTATGATTACCGTATTTCTTTCTTCGTCCCATAATTTATATGCTTTCGCCCTTGCATCATATCCTATGAAACTATATCTTTTTCCCTTTGGTTTCCATTTGTGATCACGCCGTTCATTTGTGCACCACGCTTGACATCCAAAAATTCGCAGATGATCGATTTTGGGTTTTCTGTCGTTCCATAGTTCATATGGTGTTTTTCCGTCGTTTGAACTCGTTGGTAGTCTGTTTTTCAGGTAACATGCTGCTAGAGTAGCTTCAGCCCACATGTCACTGTGCATATTAGATTCTTCCATTTCGCATCGCACAATGTTCATAATGGTTTGGTTTAGCCGTTCTGCTACACCGTTCTGTTGTGGCGATCTCGGTGTGGTAAGCTCTCTAGATATTCCCAACTCGATTAAATAATCGTTGAACTTTTTTCCAGTGTATTCGCCTCCGTTATCGCTTATTATAGTTTTTATTTTCTTATCAAATCTTCTTTCCACTTTTCTCCTAAATTCGTCGAATTTTTGCAAAGCTTCGTCTTTTGTTCTCATCATGAACACTTCGGTGTAACGTGAGTAGTCGTCTGTGAAGGTTATTACGTATCTGTTTCCGCCCCTTGACGTGGGAGTGATCGGTCCCATCACATCGGTGTGTATTAACTCCAAAACTTCCTTTCTTCGACTTTCGGTTTTCTTCGGGTAACTCTTCTGCTTTATCTTTGATGTTTCACATATGTCACATTTTATAAAACTTTCATCTTCAACTCTCTCCGCCACTTCCCCACAATCCTTTAATAGCCATTTTACGTATCTTTCGTTGGCATGACCTAACCGTTGGTGCCATAGTTTTTTGCTAGTTTTTGTGGCATGGTGCAATCTTGGCTTTATTATATAATCCTCCTTTATTTTATATAAATTTCCTTCTCGTTTAGCTCTAAATAGCAATTTTTTATCGTTGTCCAAAATCGTGCAGCTTCTTTGTTCGAAAGATACCACGATTCCTTTATCGTACATTTTTGCTGTTGACAACAAATTTGCGTTAAGTCCTGGTACACACAGGACGTCCTTCAACGTGACTATTCTGCCGCCATTTGTGTCGTGCCATTTCGCTTCTACATCTCCGTAACCAGTTGACTTTAATATGGTCCCCCCTGCGTTAATGATTTCATTTGAATTTTCATGAAACGTTGTAAATTTTTCGCGTTCGCCGGTCATGTGGTCGGTGGATCCACTGTCTATCAACCAAATCGCTTTATCAGTTTCCATAATGTCGCTGGTATGACCCAAATTGCTTTTTATCGCGTGTGCCGTACTGTTATTTTGGTATCGGTTGGGTGCATCTTTACTTGTTTGGCAGTCCCTTCCAAAGTGTCCGAATCTGTTACACCTAAAACACCTTACATCCCTAAAGTTATTTTTGTGACTTACGTTTGAGGGCATGATTTCGTTTCTCGACCTACTGTTGTTTCTGGTGTTCATTGCCCTGTATTCGGTTTCATTTCTTTCAACTTCGCCTTCTTCTAGTCGTCGTTCTTCCTCCGCTAACCTCGTTTTTAGGCTGGCTGGGGTTAAGGTATCGTCGTCGATCTTGACGGTCCTTGTCAAATACTCGTATTCCTTTGGCAATCCGATTAGCGTCAGTCCCATCAACACTTTGTTTTCGAAATTAAAACCGGCGCCCTGTACTTTCCTGTATAAATTACTTCTGCGGTTTACGTATTCCAGTACCTTCTCGTTAGGGCTCTTTTCCATATTTATAAACTCCTTCAACATAAGAACCGCGTGGTAGCTATCGAATTTTGTATGAATTTCCTTCAATCTGTTCCATATTTCGTTGGATGTTTTGCACTCTTCAATACTGTCCAAATTGTCATCATCTACAGATAGATAAATTAACGACTTACATTTATTGTCGATTTTCTGCTCTTCTGGGGTTAGTGGGCTTGTGTTGTACCCGATAGCATCCAAAACAATCTTTCAATCCGAACAAACCACGCATTCGCATCGACCATTGCCTGTAGTTGACGTTGTTTAGTTTTTCTACTCTGTCGTCCATCGTCGCTTAATAATTTTCGCTTTTATACAAATTTAACTTCAAACGCACTCTTCTTATTAGATCAATCCACAATCAATCGTTTTTTATCTACAATATTTGTTTACGGAGCCCATAACCTGTAAAACCACGATGTCTCCGCAGTGGTCACCAAACTTTGCGTTCAAAATATTGAGTATAAAAAAGACTCGATGATAGTTCAATATCTTTCTGTATTTATTTTACAATGGTTACACAAATAACTCTATTTACAACAAAACACGTGTTACGTTACCACAATGCGACTCGTGTCTAGAGACAGTATATTTTGTTTTAGATCCTGAATCCTTACGCATGCGCATTTGTTTCTTTTTTGTACTTGAGAAAATCAAATGTAATTTTGACAGCTGTCAAATTTCGTCAAAATAGTACGTTTATTATTTAAATTATTTCCTTTATAATAATAGACCGTAAACGATAATACTACTAATTGTTTAGCAGTTTCAGTGTGAAATTTGTGATTACAAATGTAAATAAAGGACAATTATTAAAAAAATCACTTTAAAACTCATACAGGCGAAAAGCCGTCTTTAAAGTTAACAAATTAATTATTTAATATAATATATTAAATATATTATATTTAATAATATTAAATATATTGTCGTAAAATAACCCAGCCCCCGACTTTTCTTCGAAAACTTTTCAAAAATAATTTAATCGAGCCGCTGAATTATCTTCGAACATACGCCGCGGCTTGCTCGTCGGTTTCAAAATTTCTATCACCACTTTACGCGTGACCTTCTAATAATATTAAACAAATTCCACTTTCAAATTTCAAATAAAAAAATCTTCAAATTAATTATCTCTAAAATAAAAACACTTTTCAAATCAACAGTATTTATTTTGCTTTCACAATTATTCAAAAATTTACTCTTTTCAATATAATTAACCAAAATTCGCAACCTGCCCGCACGGCCGGCGCGGCGGTCAAAGTGCGAGTCCCTATTATCTCTCATTTTAACAATACCAACTATAAATTTGTACAAACATTTTCCCCATTAAATCTTATTGTCAATTGGGGTTCAAAAAAAATACGACAATATTTTATTAATTATTATGAACGCCAGTTTATTGTAGAAGGAAATAATTTAAATGTGGTAATATAAAGACGGCTTTTCGCCTATATGAGCTTTAAAGTGATTTTTTTAATAATTGTCCTTTTATTTACATTTGTAATCACAAATTTTACACGGAAACTACTAAACAATTAGTAGTATTACCGTTTACGGTCTATTATTATAGAAGGAAATAATTTAAATAATAAAAGTACTACTTTGACGTAATTTGACAGCTGTCAAAATTACATTTGATTTTCTTAAGTACAAAAAAAACAAATGCGCATGCGTAAGGATTCAGGATCAAAAACAAAATATACTGTCTCTAGACACGAGTCCACAATGCGTACTTCTTTATTCCTACTTTATATCACTTCGTTACTTCTGTCTTCTATCACCCGTTTTCCACCTTTTTTTACTATACCACTGCTCTATCCGAACCTTGTCTGCCAAACCGTACCCACTTCACTTACGACATCTACCGCTAATCCTACATACTTCTTAACCCGCGTAAAAATATTCAAATTTAAAACCAAAACCCCAATTTTCCATAACAGCCATAGTTGTTCAATTAAACCGTCATCACCGATGTCAATTTCTATGATTTTGTATTTTAAGCTGTGACGAACATAACAGCAAACTCCACCGCCATGGCAATTGCAATATCCGATTGAAACCGGATTTTGGAAAGGAGCAAATTAATCACAAACGTCTTTCCTGTTCCTCCTGATGCATCAATGAAGAATAGAGCGCCTGCACCATTTTTCACTTGGTCCAGAATTATATCGTAAACAATTCTTAAAATTTAAAAAAAACCTTTTATTTAAAATTAAAACGGTGCACTAAAAAATAAAAAATAATTTTAATTAGAATAAACAAAACTTCTTGAAAGCATCAATATAAAAGCGTGGGGCTATTTATTTAGTGGTAAGTAAGCAATTGATAGCCCGACGCTTTTGTATTGATGCTTTCAAGAAGTTTTGTTTATTCTTATTAAAATTATTTTTTATTTTTCAGTGCACCGTTTTAATTTTAAATAAAAGTTTTTTTTTAAAAATTTTTAATTTTTTATTTAATTTTTTAGTCATGTTTGTCAAATACAGCTCCTGCTTCATCCTATCAGAATTCCAGGTCCATCCCCCCCCCATTTCGAATTTTGGAAAATAATTTGTGTCATTCGTTTGTGCATCGTTTGTGTAGGTTTGTTCAAACATTTCGCTAACCGTGCTTGCACAAACGAAAATAATAAATGCACAAACGACTGACACCAAATTTGTACAAATTTGGTATTTGCACAAACGAAAATTTTGAATGCACAAACGAACACAAACGATTAATATAAAATTTTATGCAAAAATCGAAATGGGGGGCTGGCATTTCCCCAGCCCACCAAACTTTTTTCTTAAATAATTCGCGAACGGAGATTGCACAAACGAAAAAAATGTTTGCACAAACCTACACAAACGACGCACAAATGAATGACACAAAAAATTTTCCAAAATTCGAAATGGGGGGGGGGATGGACCTCAGAATTCCCCTGGTATGTGTTTTTGATGTTTGATGCTCCACCCTGTATACATAATTAAAACAAAAAATTTCACCCTGAATGCGGTCCTTAACAATGCGAATGCGATTTAGTAATGTAACTTTTCACCCTGTATGGTAAAACTGTTCAATGCGCAGCCACGCAGGCGCTTTATTATTTTCAGTTTTTTCCCGATTTTTCGCTTAATTAGGTAGTGCGTGATAAATCCACGATCGTATAAATCCCGTTTGAATAGGATTTCCGTAAAATCCGTTCTTAGTGTTAAGGTAACCCTAACAAAATAACCAATAGAAAACGTAAAAAAAAGATACACCGACCTAATAATTAGAGCAGGGAATTATATACAACAACCAATCAAAATATTGATATGAATAAAGCTAATATTTCCGCTTATATTTACGATATTTTTATGAAAAGATTTATTTTATTTATGAAAAAATAACAATATTAGGTTTCAACTGCCCCTTCGTCTTCGTCTTCCTCTTCTAACAACGATTTTTCAAAGTCGCTAAGATCGATTGCCAATTGCTCCTCATCTTCTTTTTTCTTTTTTAAAAGGTCAGCCGCCAACTTCGCATCCCTGTTTCGCTTCCTTATGCGTTTTGCTGATACTTTTCTTCTTGCAATGCCTAGTTCACTGTTACGCATTTCGCTGTCGCAAAAATTTTGTAATGCCTTGCGTAAATGTATATTTAAAGATTGGGAAGTAACTCGATCGAATTCAAGTTTCACTTCCCAATTTTCATGCTTTGCCTTTTGCGAAACCTTCTTTAACGCTAGTTCTATAAGCATTTTATATTGTGTTGACATTTTTATTTCACAGAATATTTTGTTTTACAGAAGTTCTTCTATTTTATCTGCTTATACAGGGTGTCCCCGCACTCACTTTACATAACTTAGGTGGTGATAGAGGACACTTTTCTAAGAACAATTTTTAACAAAAAATTTTTTCTAAATTCAAACCCTCGAGAGTTAGACCTCTTTAAAGCATTTCTTTTAATTTCCACCTTCACGTCGCCATAGCCCCGAAAATATTGATTTTTCAGTAAAAATGGTTTACCGCTTTTTTAAATAGCATGACATAATCTACAAATTCGATTCAAACCTTTTATTATATAAAATCAACGGCTTTCGAGTTATGAATTAAAGTAAGTTAAAAAATGTCGAAAAATTTTAGCTTTCTTTTCTTTTGGTTTTTTCCAAAATCCTGTATCTTTTAAACGAAACATTTTACAAAAAATCTGACGCCCCATTCCGGATAGGAAATTTAACGGACTACAACTTTTGTCTAGTAAAAATTTTTGAAAAACCAATCCATTTCACAGAAAATCAGAAAATAACAAACAAGGCAGCTACAAAACATAAAATTAAATTCACTAAATTTTCTTTTTTTTGAAAAATTATTTTATTAATTAATTTTAAATTATTACATCAATAAAGTAATTGTTGAAAATGACCACCCCCATTTTCAATACACAGTCGTAATTGTTTTAAAAGATGTTTGTCGAAAAAAATCGAAAATAGTCGATTTTTCTACACTTTTAATCGCAGAAATTCGAATTTTTGACACTTTTCACACTCACCGATTGACCAAAATTGGCCTCGTGATCGACCGGTCAATCCCTCGACCTTGTTGACCACCCCTGCTATAATGGCTCTTAACAAAAAAGGAAATTTTATAAATAATACTATAAAGCATATTTTAAAACGAGCACGACTGTGTATTGAAAATGAGGGTGGGGGAGGGTGAGGGGGGGGGAAGTAAATTAGCGGGAGGAAAAGTAAAATAGCGGGAGGAAAAGTAAAACAGCGGGAGGAAAAGTAAAACAGCGGGAGGAAAAGTAAATACCACCAACTTAAGTTGGTACTTCATTAATGCCATGTACAGGTCTGGCTTTAGGCTATATGGTTTGGTAATTCTCGCTTATTCTAACAAATATTTGTTTTGAATTTTTTTTTCTTTCGGTTTTCGGAAAGGCAAAAAATAGTATATTCGCGCTCGGGATTAAAGTGACTTTTCGTCATGAGGGTAAAGGTTTTTTACACGAGGCGCAGCCAAGTGGAAAAATTACCCGTCGAATTACCGACGGGATTTACACAGAACGATTTGATATTGTTAGTATTTGCTTAACGGCCCCCGACACGACGACGCGACGGTTAGATCGATTTAATTATTATTTTACTTTTTAGAGGTTTAATTTTAGAGTTTTTTTGGGTTGGGGGTTTTTTAAATTTGTAATTTAATTTTCATTTAGTGCTTTTTATAGTTTATATATTACTCCCACCTATTATGTAAATAATTTTTATTTTTCGATGTTCAATATAATATATTAATTTTTACTCCACCCTGTATATAAAATAATGGTTTGAACTTTAAATTTTAAATGTAAATGTCAAATAATGAATGTAGTGCATGCGCACTAGATGCGGCTCACTGGGAATTCCTCGTTTATGTGGGCTATAAAAAATTGTATTCTTTCTTTTCTAATTTTCCGGCCAACTTTTTTAATTTTTCTCTCCGTAAGAACCATCCTTGGACTATGGAGAACATTTAAAAAAAAATTAGCCAAATTGGTGAATCCGTTTGGGAGATACGTGTCCTCAAACAAAGAGCGCACACACACACACACACGCACCCTCACACGCACACACACACACGTTAAACTTATAACTCCCCTCTTTTTGGGTCGGGGGTTAAAAATAAAACATACGGTATTATTTAAAGAAACTCTTTATCTGTCATTTGAAGTTTAGAAGTTGAAAATACGTTCGTTATAACTCAAGTTATTAATTTTTTAAAGTGACATTGCAAGTGAAAACATGGAATTAACAAGAGAGCAATTTCGAATCATGATTTATTATTATTTTAAAAAAGAATTAAGCGCTTACGAGTGCAAAGAGAGTTTAGATTCAACTTTTAGTGAACAAGCACCTTCCTTGTCTACAATTTACCGATGGTATAAGGAGTTTGAACGCAAAAGGAATTCCGTTCAGCATCAAAAAGGAGCAGGACGTCCTTCTACCGCTGTTACCGACAAAAACATTGCTGCTGTTAAAAAAATAATTAAAGAGGACAATAAATCCACTTATGGGGTAATAGAGCATCAACTCAAGATTGGATCCTCAGCTGTTAAAACAATCATACACGATCACCTGCATTTAAAAAAAGTGGTAAGTCGTTTTGTGCCGCATCACCTTTCTGATTTCCAAAAAGCAGAGCGTGTAAGAATTTGCCATGAAACTCTAAATTTGTTAAATAATGGCGGACACCAAATTTATTCCAAAATCGTGACAGGTGACGAAACTTATATTTCCTTTTTCGACGTACCTACTCGTCAAGAGAGTCGTGTATGGATTCACGAAGATGAGGAAACTCCAACAATGATCAAGAAACAGCGAGCTATGAAAAAAGTTATGCATGCGGTATTCTTCAGAAGTACGGGCCTAGTAAATGCCATTAAGCTAGATGGACAAAGGACAGTTACAGCTAAATGGTACACTGAAAAATGTTTACCTGATGTGTTGAGTAGAGTTCCAGCCAAGGGAATTATGCTCCACCATGATAATGCATCATCCCATTCGGCAGCTTTAACTCGCAAGTTTTTGGCTGAAAAAAATATAAAAGTCATAGAACATCCGCCGTACTCACCTGATTTAGCAATATGCGACTTTTCTGGGCTTAAAAAAAATTTGCGGGGCAGAAGGTTTTCCGCTGAAGAAGAGATTGATACCGCAGTTCTCACTTATTTTGAAGATGTTCCGCAAGAAGATTGGTTGGGAGCTTTTAAGCAGTGGAAAGTAAGAATTACTTTGAGCATATTTAAAATAAAATCCTAAAAAATATTAACCGTGTTTTTTATTCTCAATAAATTCAGCTTGACCTCGTATTACGTTCGTCAATCGATTAATTTGGATAATTGGATTTGTGTGTGGAGAAGAAACTTCACTCATATGAAAATTCACCACAATATTACAGAAGCTGGAAACGTGCAGATTGTCACCCATATGACTGGTCAACAGCTGTTAACTGGAGAACTTCGAATGCAAGAAATCAGCGGTCCCAAAACGTTCCGACAACAAGTGCCACCGTATTGGTAAATAAAAACATTGAATTATTGTACACCATTTTATTGTATTCAATTTGTGTCACACGATTACACACACAATAGAAACCTGGAGTATTTTGAGGCTTCAATTTAAAATTAAATGTAAATGCGAAGGGTTCTCTATTCCACAATTTACACGCAGACGACCAAATCGAATTTTGTTCGTAAATATCACATGCTCGACCTGTTTTTGTTTTTGTTCATGTTTATTTTAAATTTGAAATTTTTGATGAAGATTAAATTATTCATTTCCTGCCAAGCTGTTTTTAATTTAATTCGCATACAGCCAACTACACCCGAGTTTGAATTTTTTATATTGTCTATAAAGACAATAGTTCTGAGTCAGGCATTTCATGCAATTTTGTCCCTGAGAGGGAAAATCTTTTTGAGCAAATTTAGTGCGGTGCTGAGGCCGTACAACTTTATATCATTAAACGACCCGAACGAGAGAGCAATCGAATCCAGCCCTGGGATTTGTCTTGTAAAGTGTGAACCGACGTATAGCTACGGGCTATTGTAACTTCCACCGATGGGTCAAATCTTCATTAATCCGACCTGTAAGTTCCACCAGTCGGTTTTGGGTCACTTTTATTCCACATGTAAGTTCCACTGATGGTGAATTAGGTCGAGGCGGTCAAGAATATTATAAAGCTTAAAGAAAAATACTCAAAAAAGATACTAAAATACATTTGTATTTAAAATACTTTATTAAAATACATTATTTTACGCAGGCCCGTAGCCAGGATTTCATTTCAGGGGGGGGGGGGGTCATTTGTAAAAAGCCTTTTGTAAAATGTAAAATTTTCGATGGTTCGCAATTAAATTGAATTTATTTCATACACCTGGCTAAGTATTTTTTGTATTTTGTATGGAAAAATACTTTTGCCCAGCCCTGACCGTTCTATGCTTTATTGCGGCTTTTATAATAAATTTTTTTGACGCAACTTTCTGTAACAACCGGGGGTGCGTTATTAAAATTAATTATAAAATTTTCTCGTAAAATTTTGATAATAATTTCAGAAAACACAAGAACCTTTTTACTTGGCCTAAATAAAAAGTCACCCCAGAATGTTCTCTTAATTTATTTGGTTTCCCAAAAATTTCTCGAGTTTTGAGATACTCCTGAATTTTTGGGAATATCGACGAAGGTTCCACGGTAACAAAGGACAGTCTATTTTTAGTTTTTACGCTGCCACCCGACAAAATTCTCTTTGTTAGTTGTCCTGGACCTCTTCGATATTTTTTGGTAGCTCTGGTTTGGTTTCCCAATCTTCACGAAATGACGTAAATATCGCTGGCTAATGTAGGGTGAAAGGTGCCCTGTGCAGTGATTTTGGGAAAACGTAGGAATCGTTAACTTTTGAAAAACTTCCACCTTTATTTTATGGGGTTCTTTTAAATTCAAAATAAAAGAATTAATATTTCCCAAATATAACAATTTATTAAATTAAACTGAATTATTTACAAAGATTTACAAAATAATTAACTCGAAATTATAATATGACAACACTTTTGCCACAGTATATTCAACAAAATAACTTTTTGAAAATAATAATTGACGAAACATTCAACCACCTACAAATTTTTTCCGTCTCTGAATATCAATTATTCAGATTTCCAAAATTAAACATAAAACAGATTAACTTATCAAACCTTACTTTAACGATTAAATAATATTGGCTAAACTTATATGCAGCCAAAACTATCAACAAACGAGGAAACAATCGTCTCGCGATTATCCTTTAAAATTAAGTATCAATAACCTGATGAGCGAATCTCACTCCAATCAATTATTATAATATAAGGAACCCAAATACATTTCCTTAACAACTCGTTAGAATACAAAAATTTGCGTTCTCAAATTATGATTTCACAAGCGCGCACACAAAATAAAATCATTTATCAGTAAACAATAAATTTTACCTTTAGTTGTTTCAGCAAAGCACAAAAACTTAACTTATTTATTTAAGTCGAGAAAATTAAGTAAATTATTTAATTTAATTGATTACCACTAACTTATTTATTCAAACAATGGCTTGATAAATAGTCGCAAACAAAATTACTAATTGAGCTTTTGTACTGTACAAAACTCAATTATCAAAACTCAAAACCCAAATCGCACTTGGAGTCTTCGACTTCAACTTTGTTTTTCGAAATTTGCTTCCAAAATGGCCAGCAAGTTTCTTAGCAACAGGTGAAGGAGGACTCTCTATTTAATTCACAAAATTAACCCGCGCACTCGAGTCTACAAATATGTACCCTTATCAAAAAGCGTCTATGATCACTCCCCTGGAGCAACGCAGTTTGATGCAGGTAACGATGGGACTCCCTCTTATCAGTACAGTTACCCATATTTATAACTTCTGACCCACTTCTCTTTCAAAGTGAATCTTTTTATTTTTTATATTAAAATCCATGTGAGTAAAAGACGTCCTTCCGCAATTAGAGGAAGATACATTTTTTTTCTGCGCGTAGAAATAGCCGACTTAGCAATTCCCACACGCGTCTACTGGTAATTGAAAATTTAATTCCAATTTCTACATTTCTTGACTTTTCCAACTTATTTTTAGATATTTGGAATCGTTATCTCTTAAACGTTACAAATATACAATTCATTTCTCTGTAGGACCAAAATTAAGAAATGACCTAAAATCTTGTCATTGAGACGGGAAGCGTAATCCTTATCTAAACGGAAATGGTCATCAAATTCTCTTCGTATCTCCGCCCGTCGCACACCTGCAATACGTAGGTATATTTTCTACATTACAATGTAGTAATTATACTTTGTCGCAAAGTTAAATTTGAATTTTTTACTCAAAGTAATTTCGACTCGATTCCGTCGATATTTTTAATGTGAACGTAATTTTTCGCTGATTCCAAAGATATAAGAATCGAAAAATTTTATAAAATGTCAGCACAATTTGAATTACTATATTTCCATAGGCGTACACAAATTATTTTCTTTTACATCTAAAATTGCATTTTAATTTTTAAATCATTTAAAAATCATAACTAGAAAAATAAACAAACAACCCGAAATTAACCCTTAATTTCCGGGGTGTTACATTTCTACGACTTACTGTTTTTGAAAAAAATTGACTGATACGGGTGGTCACACTCACTAGTATACAATAGAATATTGCTTAAAAGGGGTGGGAGTAATAAAATAATTTTTCCTACAGAACTTGCTTATTTTTGCAAGATCTTTTCAACGATACCATTTTTGACCTATGGTGCCACCCTGTATGGCAATTATTAATTAACTAACCGTCCTAACCTAAGGTAGGTACGGTCCTGGAATAGGCAGCCATCTGATATTTGGGGCCACCCTGTATGGCAAGGCTTAGGTATTTACCGGCTGAGTTTACCTGTGAAGATTAAGGCAGAAAATTTCTAGCAGGCTGAGTTTACCTAGCAGGATTAGTAGCCTTTCTGTTAAGCGGCTGAGTTTACCATCGCCCATCCCATAGGACAATTCCACCGATGTCATGAACAGGTAGACTGGTCAGAATTTTAATCTTTTCTTTGTAAGCCTATAAGCTATAAGCTATAAGCTGTTCTAAAGTAAGTAAGATCCCAAAGCGGTCATTTTAATTATAACCAAATTTTTTTAATTAGGTTAGTTCACGAAATTATATTTTTATTACTTAGAGACAAGATTGTTAGGCAAAATGCCTTTTTTTAAAAATTGAAATATTTCAGGCAGACCCAATTTAAAATTCATTTCATAGCATGTACTCTTCAAAAATGCATATTTTATTTTGGCTGAGGGGGGGGGGGGTTCATTTCTTTCTTTGCATTTTTCGCCTATTTTGCGGTTCTTTTTGCCTTTTTTGTGCTTTTTTTAACCAAAATTCTTCATTTTTGCTTTTTTTAAATGCCGTCCGTTCAAAAGTAGGTAAGATCCCAAAGTGGTAATTTTAATTATAACCAAATTAATCTTAACTAGGTTAGTTGTTCGCGAAGTTATATTTTTAATACCTATAGGTACATTTTTATCTTTCTTTTCAACAATTTAATTATAATTTCGTGCATTATAAATTTACGGTGTTTATGCTCTGTAGAAAATGAGATTCCATTTGTTTTATTTGAGTCTCAACCATCGCAAAGATATTCACTAAAAATGGGGGGGGGGCTGTAGACACGTTGGCCCCCCACAAGTCAAATTTTTTGATGAAAATGGTGTCAAACGTTAGAGCTTCGTTGGAATCTAAATGTGCTTCCATTTTTTTCGTTTGAGCCTCAACTGTCGCGGAGTTCTTCGCGAAATAGTTGGGGGGATTAACAAACTTGAAAATCCCTTGAAAGATTGCAAATGACCAAAAACAAATGCAGCATTTTATATCAGCAAGTCGAATTTTGGGATGAAAATGGTGTCAAATGTTAGAGCTTTGTTAGAATCTAAATGAGCTTCCATTGTTTTCATTTGAGCCTCAACCGTCGCGGAGTTATTCGCGAAATAGTTGAGGGGAGGGGAGGGGAGGCTGTAGGACACGTTGGCCCCCAAGTCGAATTTTGGGGTGAAAATGGTGTCAAACGTTAGAGCTTCGTTAGAGCCTAAATGAGCTCTCATTTTTTTCGTTTGAGCCTCAACCGTCGCGGAGTTATTCGCGAAACCGCTGGGGGGGGGCAGGCTGTAGACATGTTTTTCTATTTTTGCTATTTTTGTGAATTTTTGGGTAAAATTGGTGTCAAACGTTAGAGCCTAAATGAGCTTCCATTTCCAACATCTTAATTTCATTTTCTAAAAAGTTACGGGCATTTCAAATTTTCAATTCCTCCGAACAAGTTACGTCCGATAATTTTTTGGTTGTTCTTTCTTTTATGTAGAATTTTTATAAATAAATTAATTAATTATTTTTTTTCATTTACTACTATTTAAATTTTTATTGATAAATCTATAAAATGCTGCATTTGTTTTTGGTCATTAGTAATCTTTCAAGGGATTTTCAAGTTTGTTAATCCCCATTGTGCTACTTCTAATACTTCATAATTTTACGGTCCGTTCAGATTCCGTACCCAAATATAGGAGTATTTATTGAAGCTTTAATGGGAATGCAACTGGACACTGAAATAAAAAGAACAACAGCAATTTGCGAAGAGACACCATAGAAATCCAAAGGCGTTATAAATGGGTTTAAAATTGATGTGAAAATACGTCAACTTCAACACGGCGAAATATTAATTGTCGATTTTTTAAAGTGCACATCGAAAAAATTCAGTAATGTATTTGTGGAATAATTTAGTAATAGAATTTGTGGATTAATTTAGTAATGTATTTATGGATTAATTTAGTAATTTAGTAATCCTTTGAATTAAAAGGATTAAAAGGATTAAAAGAATTAATAAATAATCATTAAAATTCAAACCGCACTGCAATTAGGAGAGGGATTAACCGCACTGCAGTTCGAGTGCACCGGTGTCTCCCCGATTGGGAGGGGGTGTCGATTAGGTAGTGGGGGATGGTTCTTTTAACGTAGATGGCCGTTCCGCCTCCTTTTGCGAAGAGACGTTCGTTTCTGTAGAGTGAATAATTAGCGATGTTAGCTCTATGGGACTCTTCTAAGTGGGTCTCTCCAATGAGGATTACCTAATCGACACCCCCTCCCAATCGGACCTCGAATCTACAACGATAGGGATCCCAATAAACAACCACGGCACTTTTCATATCTCATCCCGTTTACAATAAACCGGCCCAAAAATTCAACAATGACCCCTCCGCCAGATCGTGGTAGGAGATCTTAACGCCAAACATTCTGATTGATACTCCATAAACACAAATCAGCTGGGGCGAGATCTAGAAGTCCTCGCCGAAAACTTCCCCTACACCATCGATGCTCCCTCCGAACCCACCCATATCTGCGCCGCAGAAAACCAATATGACGTACTGGATGTTATCCTTCTTAAAAACACAACAATACAACATTATCTCGCAACAGGCGAGCATCTCCTATCGGACCACTATCCGGTCCTCCTCACAATCGGCGGCCTCGCCGACCACGACCCCCTCCCCTTTTCTCTTCAGCCTTCAGCGACCACCTTAGACTGAATCTTAGGAGATACTTATAATCCACTTCCACCAAGGATCTAGAGACCTATGCCTATGACTCCACCAAGACCTCCCCCAAAACCGACCCGCCAACCCTACACCCCCGCTCACATCCTTGACTTAATAAGGGAGAAGGGCACACAAAACAGCCCGTAGAACCTAGCACCCTGACGACATACAAAAAGTCGTCCGATTAAAATCAAACCTAAACAGGAACTCATTAACCTGGTAAATGAGAGATGCGGCACTCAAGGTCGAATCCCTGAACTTTCCAGACAACTCCGCCTGGAAAATAGTGCGCTCCCTAAAGGGAACCAAATCCCTCATCCCTCCGCTAAAAACTCAAACGGCAACGGCCTACTCTGCCAAAGACAAAGCCGAGGTCTTCCCCAACGCCCTTCAGGCTCAATTTACCCCAAATCCCACAAGTACATCCAACAAACCCCTACTCGCCCATATTAACAAAGTCCATAAAGCAGTAGCATAAATTAGCAATTCCAGACAAGATCTCCATTGAACCCGCTTCATTTGACGAAATTTCCTCGGCAACAAAAGGCACCGGACCATGACCGTATCCCTAACATAGCCTTAAAAAGTCTACCAAAGAAGGGAGTCACTGCGTTGACTCAACTTACCAACGCGGTGTAACAACCGGGGGTGCGTTATTAAAATTAATTATAAAATTTTCTCTTAAAATTTTGATAATAATTTCAGAAAACACAAGAACCTTTTTACTTGGCCTAAATAAAAAGTCACCCCAGAATGTTCTCTTAATTTATTTGGTTTTCCCAAAAATTTCTCGAGTTTTGAGATACTCCTGAATCTTTGGGAATATCGACGAAGGTTCCACGGTAACAAAGGACAGTCTATTTTTAGTTTTTACGCTGCCACCCGACAAAATTCTCTTTGTTAGTTGTCCTGGACCTCTTCGATACTTTTTGGTAGCTCTGGTTTGGTTTCCCAATCTTCACGAAATGACGTAAATATCGCTGGCTAATGTAGGGTGAAAGGTGCCCTGTGCAGTGATTTTGGGAAAACGTAGGAATCGTTAACTTTTGAAAAACTTCCACCTTTATTTTATGGGGTTCTTTTAAATTCAAAATAAAAGAATTAATATTTCCCAAATATAACAATTTATTAAATTAAACTGAATTATTTACAAAGATTTACAAAATAATTAACTCGAAATTATAATATGACAACACTTTTGCCACAGTATAATCAACAAAATAACTTTTGAAAGTAGTAATTGACGAAACATTCAACCAACTACAAATTGTTTCCGTCTCTGAATATCAATTATTCAGATTTCCAAAATTAAACACAAAACAGATTAACTTATCAAACCTTACTTTAACGATTAAATAATATTGGCTAAACTTATATGCAGCCAAAACTATCAACAAACGAGGAACCAATCGTCTCGCGATTATCCTTTAAAATTAAGTATCAATAACCTGATGAGCGAATCTCACTCCAATCAATTATTATAATATAAGGAACCCAAATACATTTCCTTAACAACTCGTTAGAATACAAAAATTTGCGTTCTCAAATTATGATTTGACAATCGCGCACACAAAATAAAATCATTTATCAGTAAACAATAAATTTTACCTTTAGTTGTTTCAGCAAACCACAAAAACTTAACTTATTTATTTAAGTCGAGAAAATTAATTAAATTATTTAATTTAATTGATTACCACTAACTTATTTATTCAAACAATGGTTTGATAAATAGTTGCAAACAAAATTACTAATTGAGCTTTTGTACTGTAAAAAAACTCAATTATCAAAACTCAAAACCCAAATCGCACTTGGAGTCTTCGACTTCAGCTTTGTTTTTCGAAATTTGCTTCCAAAATGGCCAGCAAGTTTCTTAGCAACAGGTGAAGGAGGACTCTCTATTTAATTCACAAAATTAACCCGCGCACTCGAGTCTACAAATATGTACCCTTATCAAAAAGCGTCTATGATCACTCCCCTGGAGCAACGCAGTTTGATGCAGGTAACGATGGGACTCCCTCTTATCAGTACAGTTACCCATATTTATAACTTCTGACCCACTTCTCTTTCAAAGTGAATCTTTTTATTTTTTATATTAAAATCCATGTGAGTAAAAGACGTCCTTCCGCAATTAGAGGAAGATACATTTTTTTTCTGCGCGTAGAAATAGCCGACTTAGCAATTCCCACACGCGTCTACTGGTAATTGAAAATTTAATTCCAATTTCTACATTTCTTGACTTTTCCAACTTATTTTTAGATATTTGGAATCGTTATCTCTTAAACGTTACAAATATACAATTCATTTCTCTGTAGGACCAAAATTAAGAAATGACCTAAAATCTTGTCATTGAGACGGGAAGCGTAATCCTTATCTAAACGGAAATGGTCATCAAATTCTCTTCGTATCTCCGCCCGTCGCACACCTGCAATACGTAGGTATATTTTCTACATTACAATGTAGTAATTATACTTTGTTGCAAAGTTAAATTTGAATTTTTTACTCAAAGTAATTTTGACTCGATTCCGTCGATATTTTTAATGTGAACGTAATTTTTCGCTGATTCCAAAGATATAAGAATCGAAAAATTTTATAAAATGTCAGCACAATTTGAATTACTATATTTCCATAGGCGTACACAAATTATTTTCTTTTACATCTAAAATTGCATTTTAATTTTTAAATCCTTTAAAAATCATAACTAGAAAAATAAACAACCCGAAATTAACCCTTAATTTCCGGGGTGTTACAGCGGTCCTCCGGTTGAAACATTCCCAGACGACTGAAAACTGGCAGAAGTAATCGTCATACCCAAGCCAGGAAAAGACAAATTCCAGCCCACAAATTATCGCCCCATCTCCCTTCTCTCAACAATCGCCAAGATTGTGGAGAAAATCATTCTAAACAGACTAAAAAGCGAAATTTTATTACTAAACCAACAATTCGGTTTCAGGGAAGGCCACTCCACCACTCATCAAGTCCTCAGAGTGGTGGAATATATTTCTGAGGCTTTCTTCGAAGAGAAAAACGCCATAGCCATCCTCCTGGATGTGGCCACGGCGTTTGACATGATCTGGCAGGAGGGATTAATCTACAAACTTATTTAATTAATTTAATTAATTAAATTAGATGAAAGAGAACAAACTACGGGCTGCGCGTGGATCTGATCCGCGGATGCTTTTCAAGCTACCGCTACCAAAAGCTTTTAAATTTCGACCTCTTGCATACAATTGGCAACAATTTTTTAGTACCCTGTATATTTTCGTTTTAAGATTCGTTACTTTTCCTCGTTTACACTACTTTATCTACTTTATCGATTTATTTTATTTACGCCACGACCATGGATCATCTTAAGTCCATAGCCACGACAAATAAATAAATTATACTTGTTTAGTTGTCTCTCATTTAAAATTTTAAATACTTGAAAGAGACTGTTCATTTTGAAAATGGCGCTTCGATAAAATTTTGACAGGGTAACCTTAAAATAACCAACCACGCGACGTACTAAAATAACCCTGAATTTCAGCTAATGTCAATCGTATTTCGTCATCTGGTTCGCATTGTCATTAATAATATTTTTTTGGAATTTAACAATTTTACTTAATACACACAAAATGTCAGATTGGGATACTGTTACGATATTAAAGAAGAAAGCACCAAAAGCTTCGACGCTAAAAAGCGAACAGGCAGTAAATGCCGCTCGACGACAAGGTCAGCAAGTGGACACACAACAAAAATGTAAGTTACGTACTTATTATTTAATTAAAGTCATTTTAATTATCACCTATTTGTAGGGGGTGCCGGAAGTAATAAGCAACACGTTGCAACCAAAAACACCGCTAAACTGGATCGCGAGACCGAAGAACTGCGTCACGATTCCATTCCACTCGAACTTGGCAAATTAATACAACAGGGTCGTCAGGCGAAAAGTATGAGTCAAAAGGAACTGGCCACGAGGATTAACGAAAAACCACAAGTTATTACTGATTATGAATCTGGCCGTGGAATACCCAACAATAACATCATCGGAAAGATCGAACGTGTGCTCGGAATTAAATTAAAAGGTAAAGATCGTGGCACTGCTGTCACGGCGCCTAATAAATAGTAAAACGCAGCGGGAGGCTAATTTCCTATTTCAATTTTTGTACTACTACTTCACTTACTGAGAGAATTTCACTCTTATTTGGGTCGTTCAATCAGAAATCTTGCAATGCTGGTTGCTCGACCATTTTAGATAAATTTTATATTTTAGTATATCGTTGCTATAAATATAAACTATTAACAAAACCGAGAATTAAATTTTTTCTGAACCTCCTGTTTGTCCTTGGCGGCCATTTTACTGTCTTGGTCGACACTCGAATCCTAAAAAATAAGCACCTATAAGAAAACTAAAAAAGTTAGGAGATGTAAATAAAAAACCATTATTGTAGATATTAAATGGGGGCCTTCTTCATTCCGGGTGTTTATTTAAAAAGTAGCAGGTGGAAATAACTTTTGTTTGGGTAAATTTTGTAAAAAGAAAAAACTACGTTGATTTAGATTTTAGATGGAGAGGGGACGTTCAAAACTAATACTACTGCAATTTTAAGTTTAACCCACTTTCCACCAGCTACCCCTAATTCGAAATTTTAAATAGCACCCCCCTATCTTGTTATAAATCATTTTAAAGGTTTAAAAATCTTCGTTCATCCACGATAAAAAAAATTGGACTTAATGGATCCCTTTATGAGTTGAGACAGGGGTCGGCAACCCGCGAAGAGTCTTGCTGCGGCCCGCAGACTCGAAAACAAATGAAAAAGCTCTTTAGTGAATTTACACTTTTTTTAAAAAAAGAGCTCCTGTTAGTGGATATATCAAAAAGTGCGGCCTAATCTCTACGTAAAATTTTTGGCCCTCATACAACAAAAGGTTGCCGACCCCTGAGTTAAGAGGTAAAAATTGAAAGATGAAACAAGAAATTATTGAAATTTACGAAATACATTTTCAAAATGTATTCCATTATAGGTCAAACAATAGTACAATTTATTTTGAAATTCTTCGCCGACTTCCTGATATGTTTATGGAATAATCCGCCTACATTCTTGGGTTATCCTGTTTTTCAGTTCTTGAAAATTTTCGGGAGAAGTTTTGTAAATTATACCGTTTTCAATGGCCTAGAGCAGGGGTCGGCAACCCGCGGGCCGCATGCGGCCCCCGAACGGTTTTGGTGCGGCCCGCGGACTGTAAAACAAATTACCTTATTTTTAAAAAAGAGCTCTTTTTAGCGAAGTTACATTTTTTTAACAAAAAAGCTGTTTTCATTGGATTTTCCAAGAAGTGCGGCCCGCACTAATCTCAAAGTAAAATTTTGGCTCTCGTACAACAAAAGGTTGCCGCCCCTGCCCTAGAGGAAATATCAAGCGGCGTTAAATCGGGTGATCTCGCTGGCCATTCTATCCTACCAATCCATTTTCCAGAAAATGTTTCATTCAATCACGACTGTCATATATTTAATTCGTAATGTGGGGGTACTCCACAGTGGCGTAACTTCAAAATTTTGACCCGATGCAACAAATCTTAACAGAGCCCCATTTTGATCAATAAGCAATAAATTATAGTTTTATACATTGAACAAAATTTAGCACATCATGAACACTAATTGATGAATAAAAGTTAGAGAGGGGGTAGGGAACCGATTTGAGAGGAGGGGGGAGAAAACAGAAACTACCACATCATGTGCTTTGGCATGTGAAAAAATAGCTGTCTCGCGAATCGTGTTTACTTATTAATCAAATTTTGTAAAAACAAAATGCAAGAGCTTTCGTTCTTCCACGGGCAGATTCTTAAAAATAAACACCTTGAAATACAAAGCAAAATTTTTCCTGGTGAACCAATTTAAAGTTACAAGTTTTAAAAGTGTCTGTAGGACGTGCCTTGATTTGTCCGGTTGGCTTCCTTGGGCCTGGTTGCTCCAGGGAAATCGTGTTCAGGGGGGGGGGGCTTGGATACTCTAGAAAAGATTATAGAGAGGATAAATCCGATTAAAGATAATTAGGTGGGCCGTGCAGCAAGAATGCCCTTTGGCCTCTTGATATTCTGGACGTCGTTGTCGGAGGAGTAGGGTTTCTGCGTCGCTGCAGCGGAGATAGAATTTCTCCAGGCCCGTAGCCAGGATTTCATTTCGGGGGGGTGGGGCACTTGTAAAAAGCCTTTTGTTTGTAAAATGTAAAATTTTCGGTTGTTCCCCTTCCTTTTTTTCTTTGTCTTTTCAACATTTCGGGGGGGGGGCACGTGCCCCCCTCTAGCTACGGGCCTGAATTTCTCCATAATCTTTCAGTTGAAGTATTCGAGCGATTCTGCGGATACAGATGTTTTGTTTGGTCTGGATTCTCTTCATCTGGGAGGCAGATGCTAAGGCCCAGGATAGGGCTGCGTATGTCATCACTGGACGTATGACCCCGTTGTAAATTCTCATCTTGTGCTTCATCAGTATCGAGCTGCGATGACCAATCAGGGGGATAACGCTCTCATTAGGCTTCTTACTTGGCTGTTGCATTCTTAGACCGTTTAAACTTATCAACACGCCTTGATTTTCAAGCAGTGAAGCAAACATAAATGATGTCATTGGTGGGTAGAATGTTAAGATTGTAACGAATTTTTGCACTTCGTTACGCGGTACTACTTTCTCATTTCATTTCAATATTTCTAAGTACGGCCCATGCATTTATTTAAATCTATCGTGTAGCGCTACAACCCTAATGGGTCTTGGCTGACCATTATAATATTAACTTTTTAATATCAAATGGCATTCACAGCATTTAATTTTTTACCTACGACGGGGAGCCAGCCCGACGAAGAACCCCCAACCTGGAGGACCAGAGAGACGGCCAGAATAAAGTTCTTACTTCACTCGGATTCGAACCGGGTATTTAGCGTTCATAGTCAACTCGCATGACCACTATGTTCCGACCGTCTCTTATACTATACCAATGTTTCATATACGGGAAGCCACAAATAAACAGCTGCGCTGGACTAAAAAAATACACTAAAGGCACTTAACAAAATCTTCGTGAAAAACAGCGTACGTTTGCCATGGTCGAGCTTGCAAGACTCCAAATTCAAGCATTCATACGCGAAAGGTTCACCTATCAACCTTTTATCATTCTTCTACAACATTTTATTTAAATGCAATTGTTAAATATAATTCATTTTGCAGCAGATGGTTGATAGGTGAACCTTTCGCGTATGAATGCTTGAATTTGGAGTCTTGCAAGCTCGACCATGGCAAACGTACGCTGTTTTTCACGAAGATTTTGTTAAGTGCCTTTAGTGTATTTTTTAGTCCAGCACAGCTGTTTATTTGTGGCTTCCCGTATATGAAACAGTGGTATAGTTGTCGTGTTAATTTCTGGATCCTGTTTGTAAACATTTGGAACAGGGGAGGCTCTTCATGCGCAGTCATCCTATTGTTGTTTGTTTTGGATGACACCTGGGGAATTCTATTCATTGTTTGGATGGTCCAATCTTGGTGTCATTTCCAATACCATCTCTCACTAGTTCAGTTTCCAGGTACAGATCAGCAAGCAGTGTTTAGTGTTCGCGAGGTCGATCAAGTGCTACTGTGTAAAATTTAGCAAGTTACAGATTTTCATCTTTGAAGCCACACGTTGGGAAAGCGGTTGGAGGCGAACACCTGTCACCATTATATTGTAAGCTTATACGAGAGCTCGAGGTAAGTAATTTTGATCTATTCCAATTCGTGTAAACCGACATGTATTGTGGCTTTTGTATTTCATATTGTTTAACCGTTAGAGGTTACTGTGTTTATATTTGAGTACTTGTTTAATTTGAACGGGCTGCACTTTTTGATTATAGCACCGTAATCATTCATTGCTACCGTGCATGTTAGCACAGCCATATACATTGCAATTATTGGAACTGTGATCGCATCTCTCAAATTCTGTCTCTCAATTAAAGCATTAATTTGTTTACTATATTTACGTTTTTTTGAGTTTTCCCAAGCTACCGGTCTTTTTTTCAGAAATCCACGATCTATGCCGCACATGAATAAGGAGCTGGTCTATCAACATCGTGGCAAACAAACTGGAGTTACTACTAGTTACAATTTTGTAGAATATTTTACTACAGATTTGTAGTAAATTTTCCTATATTTTTTGTAAGATTTCTTACTGCAAATTTGTAGAACGTTTTACTACAGATTTGTAGAAGTTTTTGCTACATTAGCTGTATTCTTTTTACCCATTTTAAGTGAGATTGTATTGAGATTCTCAGTTACTAAGTTAAATGGGTGTTCTTTTTACCGTTGTGATGGAAATGCCGTGCCGAACTGAGTTTTAACTGACAAAATTACCTCCCTCCCTAACTCAACTGATCTTGCTGTTTCAAAGTTTTACAAGTGAGATAAATTGGGAAATAGCCCTAATTGGTCGATTTAAAAAAAATATATCCTAGGTAATTTATTAATATAATATGGGAAAAAACCTTAGATCATGTATTGACTAGATACAGGACTCCTATCTAAATAGCATTGGTTGTTGTGAAGCCACCCATAACATGTTTATGTTTACGTTTTATTTGAAACTACTAAATACTTTGAAAAGTATTGAAATTTTAATCCCTTTAGGTAGAAAATTTTAATTTGACATTCAGGAACCAGGTAAACATTGAGAGCACCAATCAGATCCAGGGACTTGGTAAACACAAAAAGTACGCCATGCTAAAATAGACCTTATGGTAGGCTTCAATTCAGGTACCTGTATCTAGTCAATACATGATCTAAGGAAAAAACGATAACCTTACTTACTATAACCAAACTATGACGTTTCTTAGTAGTTTGAAATTATGCCGCGTGGTGGCTGTTGTTAATGTAAAACGCGAATAAATAATAATATTTTTGTTGTTCTTTTCATCTTATGTTTTTCTCATTTTAACTCAGTTCATCTCTGTTCAGCTCAGCTCACTTTGTCTCAGTTGGGTAACTGAGATGGAAATAAAATAGGTAAAAAGAATACGCCTATTGTTAGTGGAATTCTTCCTACATATTTTCTAGTAATAATTGCTATAAAAATTTTTTTGCTTTTCCGGGAATAAAGTGGTCACTTTACTCCCAGTTTTGCGGGAGCAAAGTGCCACTTTTCTTAGGAGGGGGGGGGGAAAGTAAATTAGCGGGAGGAAAAGTAAAATAGCGGGAGGAAAAGTAAAACAGCGGGAGGAAAAGTAAAACAGGGGGGGGGAAGTAAAAAGACTTACAAATTTTTATTACCACCATTTAAATTAACAGTTATATTAAAATTTGAGCCACCAAATATTGCTCGGACGGTGCCTCCCTTAAAAAAATTGCCACATGGTCCGAAGAAAGTACACGCGATTTCTTCGGAACGTACCCGACGTTCTTCCTTTTTAGGAAACCCGTTAATTTGTGATAACCGCCAATATCAATATCGTGATGTACTTTCATCATCGCCTTTATCATTGAATAATGAGACCACATGGTGAACGCCTTTACAATTTTTGCTTTTTCGTAGAAGAAAGCCAAAAATACATCTTCCGTGTAGCAGTCCGCCACGTTTTTTTTGCCACACCACTTCACAAAATCATCGTATTGTTTTTCATATAACTTCCTCGACTTTGAAGGTAATGCTTCCACACAAGCCAACTTAGCTGCTTCAGCTATTTCAATATTAGAACTCATTTTAAATTTTAATTTACGATCTTTTCACACTCACTTTTCACTTTTCTTTCTTTCCTTTCAATCTGAATCTGACTTATGGGGCATACTTTAGCTTAGCTAATTACCACCAACTTAAGTTGGTATTCCAACTTAAGTTGAATTACTCAATCAACACTTTGTCTGGCTTTAGACTGTATGGTTGGTAATTCTCGCTTATTCGAACAAATATTTGCTTTGAATTTCGTAATTGGCTTTCGGAAAGGCAAAAAATAGTATATTCGCGCTCGGGAGTAAAGTGACTTTTCGTCCTTCGGGTAATTTTTACCCTCGGCTGCGCCTCGTGTAAAAAACCTTTACCCTCATGACGAAAAGTGGCACTTTACTCCCTTGGTGTATAATATACTATTATAGTAATTTTTACTATAATTTTGCAGTACTTTATGCTACAAAATTTTCCTGCAATACTTTATAGAATATTGTTGCAATGTGTAACTGTCACTATTCTAACTCGAAATTGTTAGCAAATATTATTACAATAATTGTAGCAAATTCTTCAATAATTTTTTTTCAGTGCAGTGAAGCAAACATAAATGACATAAATCTCGATACAACCCCACCAGTGACGTCACACATGTTTGCTTCAATTTGTATTCATGGAGAGATAGGGGGCGGCGTGTCTATAAGTTTAAATAGTCTAAGGTTGCATTTGTCGATGTATTTGACACAGTGAAAAATTATTTTTAAATAAATAAATACTACAAAATTGTTTTAAAAAAATTGAACGAATTATTCTTGCTGATATTCATTATTTTTAAAATCTTTTTCTATAAGCAATAATTCTCTTCTATAGTTTGAACATATAAATATTTTACATCCATTAGGTAGCTTGAGACCATTAGACATGAGATGGTTCTTGATAACTGGTCCCTGCAGAGTACCTAACTTTCACTTATGATTCCAAGCGCCACACCCAGGGCAACTACATTGGGCTGCAGACAAAACTAAGTAGGTAAAGGTAGCTAGATATGGCGATGCAGTAGCGTCTGTCCCACATTGGGCGGATACAAACAACGACTGTTCCACAATGGGTTGCTGAAATAAAGGTGCAGAAGGGAGAGGGACCTCCTGTGCATCCAAACCTTGTCCCAAGAGAGCAGCATGATAGGAGAACAAAATGAATCTTAGATGTGCCAGGCGAACCGCGTGGCGACCGACGCTCTTTGGATCCCGGGTCCGAGAGTGTGAAATGTGCATGATACTATAACTTTAAAGATATGCTCACTTGATTAACGCATGACGTCACTCAGTGACCCAACATAGCCTAATATAGATATCTAAATGTCCACTATCTCTACTAATCGTAAGATTGGGGTCACCGAGTGACATCATCAAGATGCCATGCCGTACAATGTGTAAGTGAGCATACCTCTAAAGTTTTAGTTTCATGTGAAACGTGCGACCGGCCATGCATATGTAGATGGGCAGGCATGGCATGGAAAATATTATGTGACTAGCCAGCGACAACAATAAAATCTGAGAAAGCTACTGAGAATAGAAACGTAGAATGCCAGAAGCCTAAACACTATTGGATAGCTCTAAATCCTAGAACGAGAAATGGAAAGATTTGACCTGGTGGGGATATCTGAAACACACTGGAGAGACAACGACCACTTCAAGATAAGCAATGGCAATATGATGTACTTCTCAGGACATGTGAATTGATCAGAAACGAGGGGACAGCATTCCTTGTGAACAAGAAAAAACGTCAGATGCGTGATAGGATACCAGACCATTAGTTCCAGAATAATCCCCATCAAACTGGATTCGACACCATTTCTACTCAATGTAACGCAAGTATATACCCCTACCGCCAATACTGAAGACGAAGAAGTAGAAAACTTCTTCTCTACACTAGAAAATATGATGAGAACAATACTAGAATGAAAGATAACCATAACAGTAGTGGACTTCAACACCAAGGTAGGCTCGGGGACTAAGGGGGAAGTCACAAATCCAAGTCCATAATCGATATTACTGTGAAAAGATGTTTTCTTTCTGCAGACAGTTGTGGTCTCCCCGACCTCGGTGGTCGTCTTCTGTACGACATGGATCGCGTTTCTTCTTGTGTTTTCATTGGCGTTGGTTATCTGTTGTAACGAATTTTTGCATTTGTTATGTAGTACTATTTTTCATAGCATTTCACAATATTTCTCGATGCAGCCCTGCATTTATGTTTCATACAATCTGGTATTGCCTGAATTTGGTGGTAGGAATACTAATAGTTACCTTGACCATTTTTCTGTTTTCTGATCATTCTCGTTCGTTTATCGTTTTCTATCAATATCTCGTTTTATCCCTTTTCGTGATGGAGACTAAATCCTCCATTTTTAATTTTCTTCGTACGAGTCGACTTCTTCTTCATCGTCAAGGCTTCGTCCTAAGCGTGGAGGGTAATGGAAAGCACCCAACTCACCTAGAGTTTCTGTTGATTCAGTCGCGGGAGGGGGATGATTGGGATTAAGAGCAAGTCGCCCCCCTAGGAGTATGACCTTCGGTCGTGGAATATGGGGGGTCTGAAGCGGATCATAATGGCCAAGCTGACTTATCAGGCGGTTAGATGAATTTGCACAATTCTTTTTGGGGTTGTCCGTCAGGTCCATTATCGATTCCTCCAGCGACTTAGCTCCCGTGGCTGCGCGAATTTGACGGTTCGTGACAAACCACGGGGCCTGGAGAGTTCGTCTGACGCACTTATCGTGAGTTTCCTGAAGCAAGGTCATTTGGGTTTTGCTTGCAAAAGCCCACGCAGGGGCTGCATACGTTAGCACAGGTTTAATGACGCTTTGGTATATGATTAATTTTGTGGCAAATAGTTAAAAGGTATTAAGTATTATTTACAAGTTCGTGGGAAAACGCACTTGAAGTTTCTAATAGCAACATAAGTTTACCTACGTTCTAAAATTCAAATCAATTTTTATATAGGGTCAAGTGGGGTAAATATGAAACAAAATGTAAAACTTTCTATTTTTAAGGTATTAAAATGGATAAATTAAAATTTTTAACATCACTATCTGATGTAGTTTTACGCCATCTTGTTAATTATGTATGATTTTTACCGTTTGCGTTCCATAAGACTAATTGGAGAATTGAAGGAATTTGTTTTATTGTAGGCATTGAGGATGCTTTGTATGACGTGAGTTTAAAAGGGGACGGGGATTTACTTGGATTGGTATTTGTCCAGGATCTCTTGGATAGTGCGCTGGACCATACTTGGTCTGGAGTCCCTGCTCTAACTAGATGCGTAATTATTAGGGCGAGTTCTTTTGATACGGACTCGGTGTCTTGATCGTTGAACTTGTTTTGACTGCTATTATTGAGAGGGGGGGCACGTCAGTCCCCAGAGGAGGGAGAGCCTCGACATTAATCTCCATTAACGGAGGGATGCCTTGCGAGGCAGGAGGACGCTCTTTGACAGCGTCGAGATGCGACCGTTGAGAACTGACGTATCCCGTTGGGAATCTTGGCGCCCTGTTAAAAGGAATGAAACGTTGTGGAGGTTGCTGGGTCCTCCACATTCTTGGGTAAGAGCTGCCACCTTGCCAGTTCGCCGGATGTTTGCCCCCGCAGTTTGTACATTGGGGATCTGTGTTCGGACTCTTGGTGCAGTCACGGGTCAAATGCTTACCAGTGCATTTGACACATCTCGGGGCTGCTCTACAGCAGCTTTGAGCGTGTGCAAAGCTCTGGCAGCGGTGACATTGCCCAATCTTAGTCTTGGCGTGAGGGACCTCGACCTTAATGTCGATGGTTAACAATTTATTGCGAGCTTCCTCCGTTTTGTGCATTATTACCATGATCAGGGGGAGGGGTCTGCGATCCCAACCTCTTCTCATGCGCGCAACCGAAGTAGGCTCGTATCCCAGTCTGACGAGATCCTCCTCAACATACTTAATGTCTAGATCGGAAGGGATCCCTCTAATGACTGCCTTCATGGGTTTATCGTCCCTGAGTTGGTGAAAATACCAGCCCCCTTCCTCTGGGGTAGGCACCTCCTCAAAGTGACGATAAATCGCCATATAATCGGCTTCGGTGGCGGTACAATGCAAACGAGCTATCAATCACATAAATCCATAACGTTAAAAGTTGGAAAGGTACCCCGATCATCTGACGTCACCTGTCGTAGTGTGTGTGGACGCATAATGATCCTAAATCAACCGATCAAGGATCGGTGTTACCTTGTACACCATCATGAGCTCTCTCAATGATTAAGCCATCTATCAGATCTACAAGCAGTGATTTTGTGTTCACGAAAGTCGATCAAGTGTTTTCAGTGTAAAGTATTTCGGAGTAGAAGGAAACATCTGTCACCAAATAAGTTGTAAACTTATACGAAAGTGTTTTATGTACTCGTAAGTAAAATGTTTTGCTATTTTATTTAAATTGTTGCTAACTTACAGCGGTTACTGCTTGTAAATTTAAGTTGGTGCATTTTTTTATTACGACACCTTTTCTCAACCTTAATTGTATCGCGACCCCTCTAAAGAGAAAAAGCTAGTAACCACCTCAGGAACATGTATGATCTTTTTTAGATCATTAACCCCTTAACCCTTAAAAAAATCAATAAAATGGTTGTATTTGCCCTTTTATACCTGATCGCAATCCCCTAGAGATTGGAGACCCCCCTTATGCCCGTTTGATACCCCCACATTGAGAAACGATGCTCTAGATACATAAATTAGCAGCCTCAATAACTAATTCTGCTGTTTAAAAAGTCCTGATCCTCTTCTACGGTAATAACAGCCCAAAAGTATATTTGATGCAGTTTCTGAAGCTTTTCCCCATAAATACTTAGATCAGATTGAGTTTGTCGACTATTTTAAGGAGCAGTGGTTGGTACAGAATAGGAACTGGTTCTTGGAAACGATTCATAATTCTTTACCGACTAACAATGCTTTGGAGTCGTTTAAGAAAGTTGTATAATTTCCTATCAGCCATTTAGTAAATGTCGTAATCAAAGATTTATGCTCGACTGTTTTTATAGCGTCAGAATTAAATTTATTAGCCTGTACGTATTCTCTTTCTATTAAGATGAACCTAGTCTTCCTTGAGTTAAAAGTGTCTCATATATACTCACCGGCAACAAACCTGCCGAGGTACTTTAGTTTGATGGTGTTTAAAACATTACAATATATGAAAATATTGACATAAGTCAACAAGTTAACAAAGACAGTAATTTAAAGTTCCTTTCAGAATTGCTATTTTATACTTCCGCAGCACCATCCTTCATCCACCATCCAACTAAGATTTTGGAAGTTGAGTATTTTGTCAAAATTAATGATTATAGATACAGGAAATTCTAACGAATTGAGATTTAATTTATATAAAATTACAATAAATGTTTTATTTCAAATAATCCAATGTAATCCAGCATTATTATTATGTAATCCAAAATTAAGAGTCTTTCATGCGTTCGCATTCGGTGAGCTGGTTTGAAAATCTATGGGACATCTTTCTACGTTTGCTATTCATAACCCCTGTTTTTAAATTAATATTAATTTAAATATGATAACAAATTTCATGAAGAAAAAAGTTTTTCATTCATTAATTGCAAGTAAATTCTGCCAGTGGTACTAAATATATTAAAAATGGTCGGGGTCCAGAAGTTTGCCGATTTCGCATATTATGTAAGTTTTCGTGTTATTATTCTAATTCAAATTGAAACGATCACTGTCAACGCATTGATAAAAACTACTGCGTGTTAAATTAATTGTTGCATTCCCTCTTTCAAATTGTGTCTTTTATAAAATTTGAATTACAAATAAATTGGACAGATTACAATAATTCCTTATTTTTCACAGTTTAAACAACAAATACTAGAAGAAATCGGAAAGATGTGGTGTAAATTATTAAAGGTGATATAAAATCATGGTTATACCTCCGACAGACTGAAAATAATGATCATTAATTTTTTTGAAATTAGAGATGATTTGAAATTTATTTTGCAAAAGTATATCCGATTAATAAAATTTCGTCTGAAAGGATTAACTTGTGCGTGAAAGGTGTGAACGTTACCGAAAATAAACAAGTATTTATGTTGTATGTATTGATTTAAGTTCCTCCCTGCAATTTGTAAGTTTGGTTTGGTAAGTGGAAAGTTTGGATTTTGCTAGAAACAAGTAAATGCTACCTAATATTTTTCGTATTCCTCTGGACACGGTCCGTACTTAAGAAATGGGCGCCAGAGTCGATTTCGCAGGAACGTTACGGGACTCTCTGGTGCTCAAATGAACCAACTACTCAGGATTTAAAGCACCCGATTAGTCATCATCATCAAAATAAACACAAAACTTACCATTATGCTTTAGGATCGCCATTTACAAAAATAGTTGGTTGTTGCAGAAAATAAAAGAATACAGCAGCACAAATAAATTAAAATTTTATTTTTAAAAACTGCAATAAGTTAATTTAACTTAATCAAAAAATTATTTAACTTCTAAAATTGAATATAATTTATTCGCAAATTCACTACTGTGTTTTTTTTTCTATACAAGCGCATATCTTCTCTCAAATCACTATTGGCTCCTGTTTGCATTGTGGAACGAAGGGCAAAGAATTTTCCAATTCTCGAAGAATTTTGGCGGTGTAAGATTTTAAGTGTCCTTTAAACTTGATTTATTTTTCTCTGTAGTATGAGATTTAAAATGCACTTTTAAATTTGATTTTCGTGAACACCTATAATCACAAAATTCGCATCCAAACGGTTTCTCCCCGGTGTGAGTAAATAAATGACTTTTTAAATGTGATTTTTGTTTAAATTTACAGGGGCATATTTCGCAAGCAAAATAATTCTCTCCGGTGTGAGATTTCAAATGCATTTTTAAATTTGATTTTTGGGAACCTTTATAATCACAAAATTCGCATTTAAACGGTTTCTCCAAGGCGTGAACATTTAAATGAACTTTTAAACTTGATTTTTGCGCACATTTATAGTCACAAAATTTGCACTTGAACGGTTTCTCCCCGGTGTGAGTTAATAAATGAGTTTTTAAATGTGATTTTTGTTTAAATTTATGGTTGCATATTTCACAAGCAAAGTAATTCTCTCCGGTGTGTGATTTTAAATGCATTTTTAAATTTGATTTCTGTGAATTTTCGTAGTCACAAAATTTGCATTTAAACGGTTTCTCTGATGCATGAAAATTTAAATGCCTTTTTAAACTTGATTTTTGAGAACATTTATAGTCACAAAATTCACACTCAAACGGTTTCTCACCGGTGTGAGTGAACATGTGCGTTTTTAAATGTGATTCTTGAATAGTTCTATAGTTACAAATTTTGCAAGCAAAGCAATTTTTCCCGGTATGAGACGTTAAATGCATTTTTAAACTTGATTTATGGGAACATTTATAGTCACACAATTCGCACTCAAACGGTTTTTCGCCAGTATGAGATTTTAAATGACTTTTTAAATTTGATTTAAGGGAACATTTATAGTCACAAAATTCGCACTCATACGGTTTTTCTCCGGTATGCAATTTTAAATGACTTTTTAAATTTGATTTATGGGAACATTTATAATCGCATAATTCGCATTCAAACGGTTTCTCACCAGTATGAGATTTTAAATGACTTTTTAAATTTGATTTAATGGAACATTTATAGTCACATATTGCGCAAGCAAAAAATTTCTCACCAGTATGAGTAAACATATGCGTTTTTAAATGTGATGCTTGCACAGCTTTGAAGTCACAAATTTCACAACCAAATGGTTTCTCGGCAGTGTGAGTTCTTAAATGCGATTTTAATCCACGTTTGTGTGTTTTATACCCACAAATTGTACACTGGAATACATTTTTGCTGCTATATTTAATTGGAGATTTTTGTTCTTCATCGTAATCTTCCTTAATATCAATCGAATGATGCAAATCTTCTAAATTAAATTTCTTGTCTTCCAGATCTTCTGTTTTTATCATTTCCATATAACCGCCAGTTGAATTATGAGGAGTATCCAAAACTTCATCCATAGCCATAATAATAATAATATTGTCTTTATTATGAATATCAATTTACAAAATTTTTCGCCGAACAAAGTATAATCAATATAACTTGGCGATTGACAGATGAGGCAAATAAACACAATTGTAACGATACTGCTATTGGTTGAAATATAACCTAGAGTAAGATCGTATTTTTGCGGGTAATTTAAATCGAATATTTTCCTATAAAGTACAACTAGAAATAGAAAGTAGAAAGTGTGTCTAAAACAAAATCTCCAGAGTTTCCTCCCCGTTGGTTGTAAACTCCCCATTGGGTTTTTGTAGAGATCTAACCTTAGATTATGTATTGACTAGATACAGGATTCAGGTACCTGAATTGAAGCCTACCATAAGGTCTATTTTAGCATGGCGTACTTTTTGTGTTTACCAAGTCCCTGGATCTGATTGGTGCTCTCAATGTTTACCTGGTCCCTGAATGTCAAATTTAAATTTTCTACCTAAAAGGATTAAAATTTCAATTCTTTAAAATAGGGTAAACAAATAAAACGTAAACATAAACATGTTATGGGTGGCTTCACAACAACCAATGCTATTTAGATAGGAGTCCTGTATCTAGTCAATACATGATCTAAGGATCTAACCTTGCTTCTGTTAGTTTTTTCGACCTTCCCGCAGTACTTCCTCCAAGGGTCTTCCTTTGCCTTTCTAATGGGACACATGTATTTTAGGGAATGGCCCAGTTCGGCGCCGCCGTTTCGGCACAGCTGGTTCGGCGCAGCTGGTTCGACGCAGCCGGTTCGGCGCAAACCCGGTTCGGCGCGAGTACAGTTCGGCGCAGACCCGTTTCGGCGCGAGTACAGTTCGGCGCAGACCCGGTGCGGCGCGAGTACAGTTCGGCGCAAACCCGTTTCGGCGCGAGTACATTTCGGCGCAGACCCGGTTCGGCGCAGAGCCGGTTCGGCGCGAGTACAGTTCGGCGCAGACCCGGTTCGGCGCGTGTACAGTTCGGCGCAGGATATTTTAGCGTAGAAATTTAACGATAATACTGCATATTTACTGTTTCAAAAATAATTTAATAAAAGAAGAAAAACTTCACCCTGAATGTGGTCCTAAAAATGGGATTTAGAAATGTAATGTTACTTTTCACTCTATGTACAGTGTGTTCACGATAGTTCGGTAATTGTGAATAATTCTTATAACTTACTAGATACAGTTTAAGTAAAAATAAAGAGGTATATTTCTTTATACCGGAAGTGAACATTAAAATTTTTCTTAAAATGGCAACATGTCTTTTTTTATCATTTTCGCAATCTGCAGTTTTTTCTCTATAAATACATACTATAAAATTTTCATAAAATTACATAAGAAAATATTCGAGAAAATAAGCTCTCGATTTAAAATCTACAAAATTGAACATACAACGGCCTACTAAATGAATAATCTGAATTGAAGATTTAAACAAACAATAAAAATTTATTCATTATTATTATTATTAACCACAGGTACGAGTACGCAAAAAAACAAAATTAATTTTAGCATGCCATCAATAATTATTATCACCAAATCAAATAAAAAAAGCAACTAATAATGATTAACTTCTGCGTACACATTGTTTGTTTAAATCTGGTAATCAGGTCTATTTTGTAACTTTAGCAACTTGCTAAAAATAAGCAATATTGCTAATAGCTAATTTTGCTCCAGTAGGAGCAATAGGTATTAAGCAAAATTATTTCCTCCAATAGGTATTAAGTAAAATTATTATTTAGCAATATTATTGCTCATTTTTAGCAAGTTGCTAAAGTTACAGAATAGACCTGATTATCTTGAATATTTTGTTATGTAACTTTATGAAAATTTGAACTGTATAGAGAGAAACCTGCAGATTGTGAGAATATTAAAAAAAAGACATGTTGCCATTTTTAGGGACCACATTCAGGGTAAAGTTGTTCTTCTTTTATTAAACTGTTTTTGAAACAGTAATTATGCCGTATTATAGTTAAATTACTGCGCTAAAATGTCCTGCGCCGAACTGTATTCGCGTCGAACCGGGTCTGCGCCGAACTGTACTCGCGCCGAACCGGGTCTGCGCCGAACTGTACTCGCGCCGAACCGGGTTTGCGCCGAACTGTACTCGCGCCGAACCGGGTCTGCGCCGAACTGTACTCGCGCCGAAACGGGTCTGCGCCGAACTGTACTCGCGCCGAAACGGGTCTGCGCCGAACTGTACTCGCGCCGAAACGGCTGCGCCGAAAAGTCCTCGCGCCGAAACAGCTGCGCCGAAACGGCTGCGCCGAACTGTACCCGATCCTGTATTTTACACACGGAAATCTCTATAAGTTTCCCATACACCAGTCTCTTTGGCCCGGTTAAAGAATCTATCATTCCACCAAGTGGTGTCGCTCTTTGCTACCATTCTCCTCATTGGATAGCGTTTTTGTGCAAAGTGCAAATGAATTGTGTTCGTTTGGCTGCTCAGTTCATGAACCGAACATGAACTTCTTGCACTACCTCCGGAGGGCATATAAAGTATAAACATTCCTTACCCTCCTCGACACCAGGGTCTCTGCGCAGGCGCTAAAAAACATGTTTCGATTGGCTGAAAATTGCGCCGGCGCTGTAGGTACTTGTCAGAACTTAGCATTTTTTAGGATGCTTAGGGCCTTAGAACTCGGAAAATTGTTCTACTGGGAAGGGGGTAGATCTCGCTTTGTTTTGCTGTAAATTTAAGCCAAAACTATCGCTAAAAATTTAAATTAGCTCGATGTTAACTGTACGATGATGTAGATACAACTAGCAGTGCTGCGTCGGTTCCCATTTTCCGCACCCCAAAACCTACTAAATTAACACGGACTGAGAACAGAATGTCCAATAAGGTCGAAAATCGAGCGAAAATTGAAAATTTTAAAATCGTCTATTAGCAATCCGTTAGTTTTCTTTAAAAAATTTAAAACTGTCGGATCCAGGTTAAGTAACTGCACCCTATATTTTTTGTAAACATAAATTAGACCGTTTAAATTGTCGAAGAATAGAACAAACAACGCCTATGAAAAAATGAGGTTAGGTTAGGTGACAAATGAAATGTCAAATGATGCCATACTTGTCAGGCAATCACAACATGTTTTGGCGCTTGCGCAGAGACTCTGGTGTCGAGGAGGGTAAGGAATGTTGTGATATAAGGCGTATTTTCGCGAGGCATTTTGGTTAACCAAAAGTAACCGGTTAGATTTTATGTCATTTTCGCGAGAACGGTTAGAGGGGAGGTAGATTTTGGTTAACCAAAAAAGTTAACCAAAGACGACCGCTCAAAATCACGGGTTACTTTTTGACGATTGTCTCGCGACAGTAATAACCTGGCTGTGACTGTGGCGCCATCTGTGGTGCAGTGATGTAACTGTTAGAAAATTTTACTTCACAGTGAGGTTATGCGAAGTTGTGTCATGTTTCCAATCATGCGCATTTGGTGCTGTTTTGTACTTAGGAATACCAAATTTAATTTTGACAGATGTAAAATTTCTGTAATGAACTTACTACATGAAATATCATTACTTTACGTTAACAATATTGTAGTCATGTTATTTACTCTACTTCTATTACTATTTAAGTTATTGAATAAATTATTTAAAAAAAGAATAATGTTAAAAAACACATTCAATATTAATAATTACCTTAAATTCAATATATTATAACCTTAAAATGAAATTATTCAATGTTTAATAAATTACTATTAATATTAAGGTAAATAAGTAAAACTGTTGTATATGAGTATTATAATGTATGAGTTTTTAGATTCTCTTATGTGCAAATAGGTGCAAATTATATACTTCAACTGTTTTTCGCCTGTATGAGTTTTAAAATGATTTTTTTTTAATTATTATTATGTACACATTTGTAATCACAAATTTCACACTAAAACTAATAAACAAATAGTAGTATTACTGTTTATGATCTATTATTGTACAAGGAAAAAATTTAAATAATAAAATATGTACTTTAACGAAATTTTACATCTGTCAAAATTAAATTTGGTATTCCTAAGTACAAAACAGCACCAAATGCGCATGCTTGGATTCATAACACAACTTTGCATAACCTCACTGTGAAGTCAAATTTTCTAACAGTTACATCACCGCACCACAGATGGCGCCACAGTCACAGCCAGGTTATTACTGTCGCGAGACAATCGTACTTTTTGTGGTTACTTTTTGCGCCATCTGTGTGCGTCACAATTTAAAATTTAAAGTTGGAAGTGGTTCTAAAATGGATTGGAGGTTATGTTAAATTAAAAACTAAACAATCATTATAAATTAATTTTCGAAGTTATAAAATCGTTTTTCTATTTTGCGTCTAAAATAAAGTCATTTCGATACGCAAATGGGTATCGAAATGGACTCTATTACGATACGCAAATTTTTGTTTTAAGAGGTTGGCAGCATAAACGTCATTCAAAATAATTTTAATTATTGAAACGAATGTCATTTTAAATCACATGTAAAATCTCCAAAGTGTTAAACATTTTAATTAACTTTAAATTAAACATAATTATAATAATAAATAAGGAAAATTATTAACGGCAGGTATAATTTCGTTTATTTAAACTTTCGACAATTTGACACAAACTTGAAAAGTTTTTCAAATTTCAATTGTTTGTAAAAATGTCAAAATATTACCAACCAACATTAAATAAAACGAAATTTTTAAATTGACCATCATTTAATATTGACCTTTTTTTTAATTTTAAAGCATAAAAATGCAAAATAGAAAAAATTGTATAAAGTACTCGTTTTATAATTGTTTTTATCGCACTTATCTTTTAGAAAACTCCCCGCTACGCGGGTCGTTTTCTAAACAGATTTCGTGCGATAAAAACATCAATTATAAAACTCGTTCTTTAATATACTATTTGATTATTATAAAGTTTGGTAAAGTGAAATAAACGAATATAATTTACACTAAGGTGCGAAGGTGTATCTTTTTCTTGGTGAAGAATGACATTGCAAATCATTTTGCAATCGTGGGTAAATGTAAGTAAATAAAATTATTTTTATGTTTGAACATTGTATTCATATTAATTTACAGATCTTGAAGAAGCAATAAAATATATAAAGGAACTGTATTCAGAAAATCAGGGATAATTAATCGACCTTACAAGTAGGTAGATATCCTACGTTGTAGTTTGAAGTTGAACTTGAGAAGAAATTGATAATGATAAATATACTTTAATGAGTATTAATTAATTTATTGTTACAATTTACGGTAATGGATCAATCAAATGAACTACAAAGCTAGAGATTACTCGGTGGCTGATTTACCTTATTTTTATATCATATTTTGCATATCAGTTATATTAGAAAGGTAACTTTTGTGTTCTTTACGTGTTTAAAATTTAATATTTTTTTTATAATAAATTTATATTGTAACTTTTTGCTAGAATAATATTGATTATTAATTTTCAGGTCGATGGAAAAAGCAAGGTGATCGATTACTAATATCCTAGTGTTGGAAGAAAGTATTAATTTGATTATGAAGCTGCGGATATGCATTTTTACAATAAGGTTGGAACAGCATAGAATAATTGAAAACGAAAAAATGTGAAAACATAATTATTATTTCAAGTAGTACACATTCTGATATAAAATTTATTTTTATTTAATAACATTTATATTAACCATTGTAAATAAAAATTGTAACAATTGAATTATTAATATTTAGATTAATCTTGCAGCTATCGCATTTCTTTTTGCTTCCGCTCTTCTGTAGGCTGCTCTTTCGTTTTCATGTAGTTCTCTGCATGGTGGTCCTACATCACTAGCTATAGTATCGTTATTATTATTGTCTTCCATTTGCCATTCATCGTGGCATAAATAACCAAAATTATGCAAAACAGGCAGCAGTAGTTATTTCAAATCCTTTTGAAACTGTGCCTCTGTCTATATAGGATGCCCACCTCTCTTTTACTAAACCAAATACGTTTTCAATACATACACGATCTGAACTTAAACAGATGTTATGACTTTTTTGCACTTGTGTCATATTGTAGGATCTAGGAAACGGTTTCATGAGCCACGTTTCACCTATTATATGAAAATCTTCATTTGGAAAAAATTTTTGTTTTCCAAACTCTTCGATGTGTTTCACTAACAATGAGTTTGAAAAAACTCTTGAATCGTGAGCCGAACCAGGAAATACAACAAACATAAATATTAAATAAATAAATATTTTATCTGCAGAACAGATTCCCATTAAATTAATAGAATGGTTTTGATGCCGATCAATGTAGCTATCTTGCTGGCTGGCATTGATTTTAACGTTTATATGGCTCCCATCAACGGCAACAACAACAATTAAGAAGAAAAAAAGAAGATATACTTCCAGCACAGACTCCGATAGTTCAGAATCTGACGGGCGAAGAAAAAAACCACGTCGTCGTTCCAAATAACATTGTTATACTAGGGGGGCTCTGCCCCCCTGGCCGCTAACGCGGCCCAACCCCCCAGGGGCGCTTGGCGGCCCTAATAACTTCAAGTTATAAAACTTATTTCCATACAACATTTTTTATGTCGCTTTCACTTTGAATTTGTATTCGATCCTTCATTCGATATCTTGATAATGCTACATATAACTGTCCATGACTAAACAAAGGCCTATCGATGTATATACAAACTTTGTTAAAGCTCTGCTAGCATAACAACAGATCCTATTTTGAGTTTTAATTTGTGTACCGGAAAACCAGGGAAATTCAACGAATTTAAATATTCGACTTCATATTCCAACCGAATGTCCTCATCTGTTTGATCGACCCCTCGATGTTTAGCTGTATCTTCACTTAAGTAGGTATGAATCTCGCCCTCGACCAAATTTAATATTTTATTATTAAATGTGCGAACATCATCATTGTGGCAGGCTAATATAATTCTGTCGGAGAGATCGGCATTAGAAGCAATTGAATTGCTATACATAAATGTCCTGAATTATATTTGTAGATTTCCAGCTATTCGGTACTTTCAATAATATAATGTTGCTTGGCCAAATTGATGTTGACTTCAAAGTATAATTGACTATCTCCACAGGTGAAGCGTATTTTATAACAGGTAAAACTTGACGAAAGTCACCACCGAAAATAACAAATTTGCCACCAAACGGATTTTTGCATTTACAAAATTTTTCAATATTTGTGTTTTTGCGTCGCATGGTTTTGTTGCCTTGCTTTGCGATTACTTTTTGCTTTTGCTTATTTGCTTTTGCTTTTGCTTTTGCTTTTGCTGTTGCTGTTGCTTTTGCTTTGCTTTGCTTTGATTCATCCGTTGATGTGATTATAATGTTGATTTGGTATCGTCCAATAGCTGTTCTCAGCGTTGCATAAAAACGTTGCACAAAAACGTTGCATAAAAACGTTGCATAGTTTGTCTTATCTTTTTATATATATAGAGTAGATATTTTAATAATAAATAATATTTTTAAATAGATTTTTAGTTACTTTTTTATACCCGTCCACCATTGCTATGTAAATCTATATCAAATTTTAATATCTATCAAACAGATTAGTCCTTACAAGTAATAAATAAAAGCAAACAACTTGAAGAATAAATCATTGTTTACATTATTTCACAAAAGTTTGGTTAGTTTTCATTTCAATTTTTAACCAAAAGTAACTTTTTGCATTTTCGCGACCACAAATGGTTATTTCAAAAATTGTGGTGGGGGACTAACCAAAGGTGACCAAAAGTAACCGAGCGGTACTAACCGGGATCCTCGCGAAAAGACGCTTATACTGTGAAATTTAATTTATAAGGAAGAATAAATTACAAATACAAAAATTTGTTACACAGCCTCCTTCTCAAATCATCTCCAGCCGATGAAGATGGAAAACTAAAAACGAAAATTCGCCTTTAGGACGACTGGAGATCGCTCATTGTAACTTTCGTCGTGGACCGCACCCTTGATATTGGTTGCCATCGCCATTTTAAAATTTAGGTGTCGTGTTTGTTGTATTAGTGGGTTTATTAAATTAACATTTCTAAAGAATTAGAAAGTATGGAAAACATTAGCAATATAATTTCATATAATTCAAGCTGTAAAGTGGAAGTTAAAACGGAGGATTCGGAAGATTTAAAATTTAATTTAGAACAATTACATCATTCAATAGATATTAAGGAGGAAGAGGGAGATGGAACGGCATTAATAAAGGAGAAATCTTCAAAAAATAATGTTATTCTAATGAAAGTGTTTCATTGTCAAGTTTGTGATTATATATGTGCATATAAATCACTGTTATTGAAGCATTCAAGAATCCACACAGGGGAGAAACGGTTTGCTTGTGTCATTTGTGACTATAAATCTGCACACAAATCAGATTTAAAAGAACATGTAAAAACTCACACCGGAGAGAATCAGTTTGGTTGTGAGATTTGTGACTGGAAATGTGCACGTAGATCAAAATTAAAAGAACAGTTAAAAGTTCCCACAGGGGAGAATCCATTTGTTTGTTACATTTGTGACTATAAATTTAAACAACAAGTTAGATTAAGTAATTGCTCATAAATTTTAAAATGGTAGATTTCTTAAAATTTAATAGTAATAATAATATTTAACCTTCATCCGCTCGCGTACGCGTCAAATTGGCCGCATTTTGTAATTTTCTCTCCTATTTCCTTCCAGAACGTCATGGGAGGGGTGGAATGGGCTTGTATTCTCTCATTACTATTTCTTCCACTAGACAACGTCCGTGTTCGGATAAAAAAGCTTCACCCAGTAGCGTAGCTAGTGGGGGGCGGACCGCCCCGGGTGGCAAATTTTTAGGGGCTGCATTAAGGGCGGCAAAAGAATTTTTTTTGATATTTCATCAATTAGGAAATACGATTAATAAAAGGTCATTCAAAAACATTTTCCGCCCCGGGCGGCAAAAGTTCTAGCTACGCCACTGGCTCCACCAGCCGGTTGCCGCATAGCGCTATCGATAACGTGAGTTTTTATCAATACTCTAATGTTGGTTTTACTGAGAAAATACATTTTTAAGTTAAGTTTTCTGCAATTTTTTAAAATTTTAAATATTACTTTGATTTTAAATTTTATTATAGATTTTTTTGTCCAAAAATGTACTTGTAATGTTATGTCAGAGTTCATAAGTCCTAAATAATTTAAATCATGCACTTTGAATGAAGAAAAACTCATGAAAGCGATAAAAATCATATGCGGCCAAATTGCCGCGTACGCGATTGTTCTGTGATTTTAATAGGCGCGAGTGTATGAAGGTTAACAAAATAATTTTTGCAAAAATTATACTTAATTCGCATCAAGGTGGCCGATTTCTATGGGGATTATCTACTTAACTAAAATTTATGTAACCCCCACTGCATTTCAATAATACTATCGCTAAAGCTACGAAAATTTTACAGGTTGTTGCTCAAGGCTTCCTGTGTAACATATTGAAATATGAGGCGAGGCGTATAAGATAATTATTACATTGATAATTCAATAAATAAGGCGATGACGCGTATTGCGCATGCGTATGCGAAATCTCATGATTACGCGAAAAATAATACACATAATTGTCTCATATTTCAATATGTTACACGGGAAGCTTTGAGGAACAACCTGTAAAATTTTCGTAGCTTTGGCGATAGTATTATTGAAATGCAGTAGGGGTTACATAAATTCTGGTTAAGTAGATAATCCCCATAGAAATCGGCCACCTTAAACCCGAAACAAAAATTTAATGTTGGAAAACCAAAGAAAACAATCAGGTATTTTACGATTCCTAACGGTTTTTAACAAGCGAATTTCATTGGCAATGTTGGTTTCTAGCTGCTGGACTTGAAAACTGCAAAGTTAGTGCTTCAGCCTTTTGTAATTTTTAAAATTTAATTTTGTATTTTATATTTTAAGTTTTTGTGAACAATTAAAAAAATAATTTTTGTGGGAGGCGGTGATAACGCCGACAGTAATAACGTAATCACTGAAATCTTAAGGTATCGTGTGTAGAATGCCTTAAACCAGGGTTCGGCAATATTTTGTTTTAAGATGGCCAACAATTTTACGTGGGGATTAGTGCGGGCCGCACTTCTTGGTAAATCTACTAAAAGGAGCTCTTTTTAGAAAAAAAAAAGGAATTTGTTTTATAGTCCGCGGGCTGCACCAAGACCCTTCGAAGGCCGCGGGTTGCCGACCCCTGCCTTAAGCGGCGTTCACAATGAAGTTGGTGCTTTACCTTGCTTCAGTAGAAGCTGGCAAGCGCGATGTATTTTCTTCTATCCTTTTCTATGTTTAACAGATCGTTTATTTTGATTGGCTCTTGCTAGCTTTCTACTGAAGCAAGTCAAGACCTCACTTCATTGTGAACGCTGCTTTAAACTTCGGCATAAAATGCACACGTTACAGAAAAGTACACTTGCAAATACTGGAGAGGTCAGAAAAGGAAGTTAGGAGAGGAAGCATCACATCCTGTCAAGATGTGAATTGTAGGTGTAACACCTGAATGTGTTAATTCGCAAGATGCATTATTACGTCCTGTAAATTATTTCAATTTATATTATATTTAGTTTAGTTTTTGTTACATAATATTAAAATTAAATAAACGAATTACCTAAAATTGTATTTTATTTTTTTACCGATTTATTTTTATTTATTTCATAAATGAAATAATTCCAATTATTATTATTTCAGAACAAACTGCGTAGTAGTTTGCGCATATGAAAGAGTTACCCAATTTCTTGACAGATGTGACACAGGAGCTAAAACCATAGTGAGGCTGTAGCACTTGTCACAAACGAACTGGCACAAAAAACAGAAATCGTCGAAACTAAAAAATATTTGTCAACGCAAACTAAATCGGCACTCAGAAAATTATGCCCGCTGTGTTCTGTAGTTGTCAGGGTACTCAATATTCCTACGCCGCGTTCAAGCAAGCTATCAACATTCTGCTCGCAAATGCATGCATAAAATGCCTGCAATAAAATAAAAATGCAGGAACACATCGAGGAATATTGTGAAATGTAATTTAAGGAAGAACTAAATAACAAATACAAAAATTTGTTACACAGCCTCCTTCTCAAATCATCTCAAGCCGATAAAGATGGAAAACTAAAAGCGAAAATTCGCCTTTAGAACGACTGGAGATCGCTCATTGTAACTTCGTCGTGGACCGCACCGCATATTGGTTGCCATCGCCATTTTAAAATTTAGGTGTCGGTGTCGTGTTGTTTGTTGTATTAGTGGGTTTATTAAATTAACATTTCTAAAGAATTAGAAAGTATGGAAAACATTAGCAATATAATTTCAAATAATTCAAGCTGTAAAGTGGAAGTTAAAACGGAGGATTCGGAAGATTTAAAATTTAATTTAGAACAATTACATCATTCAATAGATATTAAGGAGGAAGAGGGAGATGGAACGGCATTAATAAAGGAGAAATCTTCAAAAAATAATGTTATTCGAATGAAAGTGTTTTATTGTAATGTTTGTGGTTTTATATGTGCATATAAATCACTGTTATTGAAGCATTCAAGAATCCACACAGGGGAGAAACCGTTTGCTTGTGTCATTTGTGACTATAAATCTGCACACAAATCAGATTTAAAAGACCATGTAAAAACTCACACAGGAGAGAAACCGTTTGGTTGTGAGATTTGTGACTGGAAATGTGCACGTAAATCAAAATTAAAAGAACATTTAAAAGATCACACAGGGGAGAAACCATTTGTTTGTTACATTTGTGACCATAAATTTAAACAAAAATCAACTTTAAAATACCATTTACAAAGTCACATGGGGGAGAAACCATTTTCTTGTAAGATTTGTGACTTTAAATGTGCACGTAGATCAAAATTAACAGAACATTTAAGAACTCACTCAGGAGAAAAGCCATTTGCTTGCGAAATCTGTAGCTATAAATGTATACAAAAATCGTCCCTAAAATACCATTTGAAAACTCACACAGGTCAGAAACCGTTTGCTTGTAAGATTTGTGACTATAAATGTATACTAAAATCATCCTTAGAAAATCATTTGAAAACTCACACACGCCAGAAACCGTTATGATGTTGATTTGGTGACTGTGAAAGTGCACATAGTATGTAAGTCAAGTTTAAAATTTCATTTAAAAATTCACACCTAAAATTAACAAGTTAGATTAAGTAAATCTTATAAATTTTAAAATGGTAGATTTCTAAAAATGTAATAGTAATAATAATATTTAACCTTCATCCGCTCGCGTATGGATTAGGCCTACAGGGGAAACCATGTAAACAAATACGCGCCTTGCATTCTACTTCTTAGGTGGTATGGAAACGAATGCGATAATTTGTCAGCCATCAACAATATTTTAAAATTCTGATTAAATTTAAAGTTAAAGAACTTAATGAAATAATAATAATTGGAATTATTTCATTTATGAAATAAATAAAAATAAATCTGTAAAAAAATAAAATACAATTATAGGTAATTCGTTTATTTAATTTAAATATTATGTACTACATTAAATGGATGCGTATCCAACATAAACATACGCTCGCACTGACAAAAACTAAACTAAATATAATATAAATTGAAATAATTTACAGGAGGTAATAATGCATCTTGCGAATTAACACATTCAGGTTATTATCTTGAGAGGATGTGATGTTTCTTCTCCTAACTTCCTTTCCTGACCTCTCCAGTATTTGCAAGTGTATTTTTCTGTAACGTGTGCATTTTATGCCAAAGTTTAAAGCTTTACAAATTGCAAAAATGCAATTTTACAAAATGCGGCCATTTTGCCGCGTATACTCGGTGAATCACAAGACAACTAGTTGATACTAAACAGTCATCAAGTCTAGACGTTTATTATTGTACTCACATTATTACCTTTATTAAAGTTTATATATTCTCACAAACGTTTTTATCTACTAAATCAATTCCTAATTAGTTATACCCTGAATTTATCTCAATAGGTTATGTGCCCAGGTAACGCGAATCCAGGTAACGCGAGTGCAGGTAACGCGAGTAATTAATTAGGAAAGACGCGAATCGGTTTTGCAACAGTTTAGGGAGTGTAAAAACACGAATCAGTTTCAAAGTGAATAATAAACAGAAATAAAAATGTCCGAGCGAATCGACATCAGTGTAATAACCAAGTTCAACGGTAAGAACTACAAGCAATGGATTTTTCAAATAAAATGTGCCTTAAGAGCCAAAGGGGTTCACGAAGTAGCAGTTGACACAAGTTTGAAACCAGTTGCAACCAATGTAAAGGAATTGGAAGCGTGGAACAAAAAAGACGCCACTGCAATGTTCACAATAACATCGGCAATGGACCTAACATTAATAACGTTAATCGAAAATTGTTCTACAGCAAAAGAAGTTCTAGAAAAACTTGACACGATTTACAATCAAAAATCGGAAACAAACAAGTTAATGCACCAAGAGCGTTATCATAGTTATAAGATGGAGAAAAACGACACAATAGCTATGCACATTGCTAAAATTGAAAATTTAGCAAAAGAAGTATGAGATTCAGGTGAAACTATAAGTGATTCGGCAGTAATGGCCAAAATACTATTAGGTTTACCTGAAAAGTATAGAAATTTAAGGCAAGCATGGTTATCTGTGGAGGAAGGTAAGCAAACTATTACAAACCTCACAGCTAGGTTACTAGATGAAGAAGCTCATCTAAAGACAAGTGAAGAAAATGACAACGCGTTTTCTACACAAACTAAAAGAAAGCCTATGGCGAAAAATTCGAAAACAACCATCACCTGCTATAATTGTCAGAAGAAAGGTCACTTTGCAAGAGAATGTCGCTCGCAAAGAAAAGAACGTGCAAGTAACAATCTAAAGCAAGAAAGTGGATCGACACAAAGACAAGAAGGAAATTTTTCGGCGTTCACAACGAACAAGGAAGAGCAGCACACCGCAGAGGCACTGGCAATTACAGAAAGTGAAGAATGGATTATGGACAGTGGAGCATCCGCCCATATGACGTACAGAAAAGAGTATTTCTCAACGTACGAAGAATCAAATGAGGTGAGTACCGTAAAGTTAGGTAACGACAAAACCCTCAAAGTACAAGGAAAAGGAGAAATAAAAATACAGAAGAAAATCAATGGAAAATGGTTCGACGCAATCATTAGAAATGTACTTTATGTTCCAGAGTTAAAAAGAAATTTATTTTCTGAAGGTGTTTTAACACAAAAAGGTTTTAAAATAGTGAAAGAAAATAAATACGCCCACATGTATGAAAATAATAAAGTGACGGCATACGCAACAAGAACCGGGAATAATTTGTATGTGATGCAATTCCAAACATTAATAAACCACGAAGTAAATTACGCGATAAGTGATACGGACAAATTAATGTTATGGCACAAACGTTTACCTCACGTAAACATAAAGACAATCAAAAGTTTAATAAGCAAAGGTGAAATTAAAGACATCGATATAAAGAAAATCGATAAAATTAACTGTGAAAGTTGTTGCTACGGAAAAGCGCATAAATTAAAATTCGGCACTGTTAAAAGAGACCTGAAAATAGCGGAAGTTATTTACGCAGACGTGTGTGGACCAATGAACACAGAAAGCGTTGGAGGCGCAAGTTACTTTGTTTTATTTAAAGACGAAAAAACGGGTTATAGGACTGTTTTCTTTATAAAGCACAAAAGTGACGTTCTAGATTCGTTCAAAACATTCGTAAAAATGTGCGAAAATAAGTTCGGTCACAAGGTCAAAGCTTTACATGTTGACAACGGGACAGAATTTGTAAACAAGAACTTTAAAAACTTTTTACGCGATCGTGGAATTGAACTAGAGCGGACCGCCCCCTACACACCTGAACAAAACGGCCGTATTGAACGGGAAATGCGTACAATAGTGGAAAGTGCAAGATCAATGCTTTATGAAAAAGATCTACCGATAAGTTTATGGGGAGAATCCGTAAACACAGCTGTTTATGTGTTAAACAGAACACCGAATAGCAATTCACCTGAGAAATCACCGTATGAAATGTGGACAGGTAAAAAGCCAATCCTATCACATTTAAGAACGTTTGGAAGCGTAGCGTACGCACACAAACCAAAACAAACGCGTACAAAATTGGAAACAAAAAACAAAAAATTAATGATTGTAGGATACGATGGAAATTCTACCAATTATCGATTATATGACATGGAAACAAAGAAAATTACGATCTCAAGAGATGGTATTTTCAACGAAGAAACGCAAGAAATTGTAAACAGAACAAACACCGTGAAAGTTGCGATAGAAGCCGAAGAAGACAACGACGAAGTCCAAGAAGAGATTCCAGCAGCTCAAGAACAAGAAGAAATTGAAGCTGAAGACATTCCAGTACCAGTGGAAGATCAAGAACAAAGATACCAACTACGTCCAAGACAAATCATCACTACTCCTCGCAGGTACGATGATTACGAGGTAAATTTTGTTGCAGATGTTCCACAAACGTACAAAGAAGCGATGTCATCCGAAGATTCGAAAAAGTGGCAAGAATCAGTGGAAGACGAACTGGCAGCTTTGGAAAAGAATAATACATGGGAATTGGTGAAGAAACCCGAAGACAAAAATGTCATTGGAAGCAGATGGGTATTCAAGGTCAAGGACAACCCAGATGGAAACACGAAGCGATACCGAGCGCGCCTAGTTGCGAAAGGTTACGCGCAACAGGAAGGCATCGACTTTAAAGAGACGTTCTCACCTACCACCAGGTACGATTCCATAAGAATTCTTCTAGCAACCGCAGCCAAAAACGACCTTGAGATAATGCAATTCGACGTCAAGACGGCATTCTTGAATGGAAACCTCGACGAAGAAGTTTACATGGAACCTCCAGAAGGCACAAACATCGACCAAGGGTATGTTTGCAGATTAAAGAAAAGTTTATATGGACTCCGCCAAAGTAATCGCAATTGGAACATCAGATTCCATAATTTCGTGAAGGAATTAAATTTTGAACAATGTAATGCGGACAAGTGTGTTTACACGGGTAAAATTAACAAATTAAAAGTGATTATAATTTTATTTGTTGATGACGGACTAGTTTTATGCAAGGACAAAACAGTAATTAACTTAGTTTTGGAAAAACTAAAAAGTGAATTTGAAATTACGACAAGCGAATTAATAGTATATTATAGGCCAAGGTTGTGAAGACATGCATTATAGCCCTAGCGCCAAGATTATATTCCGAGGTACGAAGCACCGAGGAATATAAGGCGCGGGGGCTATAATGGTCTTCACAACCGTGGTTATATATACGATTTTTTCCACTACTAGGTTTATTACAATTCTTTTAATTTTTGTTAATACAAAATATTCTAATTTAAAATATTTATTTTAAATAAATTATAAAACAAATGACAGTCTTTTGTTTTCTTGATTTGACATTCTTGAAAATTTTAAATTAATTGTGATTAAAAATTGAAATTTGAAATTTATGAGCCGTTTAGTGAGTTTTTTTTAACTGTTTTGTAATAGAAAATCTACTACCGGAAAATCTTTTTGTGTCTTCGCATTGAATTTTATTAGTAAATTAAATAAATCGTGGTTCGTCAAATTAAAAAAAGATGGCGCTGTCACTATCTGTCACATTAATTCGAATTTAATAAAAATTTTAAAATTCAATTAATCTGTTAATAAAGCGTTTTTAATAGTTTAAATACAATTTAATAGCATCTCTTGATTATTCTAAATCATCTTATAACAACATTTTTCTTTAAAATAGTCCCCAAATTATCGAAAAATATCATTTTGTTCATTATTAACTAGTAGTTAATAATGGAAAAATTGTTGACCACTAGTCTATAACATGTCACTTCTGGAGCTTCATACCTAAGTAAAAATGATAGCCTATATGACTAGTAGTGGAAAAAATATTTTATTGGTTTAGAAGTACAAAGGAACCGCGACAATAAAACTATTTTTATTCATCAACGTGACTATATAAACAAAGTCGTTAAAAAGTTTAACTTGCAAGATGCTAAGTCGATGAGCATTCCTGCCGATACACATTCGACCTTGTTAATTAACAAAGACGAGAAGAAAAATATTAAATTTCCATATCGGGAAGCAGTGGGAAGTTTAATGTTTTGTGCAATTGTCACAAGACCAGATATTGCTTTTGCAGTTGGATTAGCAAGTAGATTCTTAGAAAATCCAAGTGAACAACATTGTAATGCAGTAAAACAAATAATTCGTTATTTGAAATGTACATCGAAATTTGGAATTATGTACAACGGACAAACAAATGATCCAAATAAGTTAATTGGATATGCTGATTCAGATTTTGCAAATGATCCGAATACGCGAAAATCGACATCCGGTTATGTTTTCAAAATCAACAACGGGGCAATTACATGGTCCAGCCAAAGACAGAAGATGGTAATATTATCAACTACGGAAGCTGAATATGTTAGCGCATCTAATGCAACAAGAGAAATTAGTTGGTTACGTCAGTTTCTATCCGATATCGGAGAAAAACAAGAAGAGCCGACACCAATAAAAATTGACAACCAAAGTGCAATTCGACTAATTAAAAACAGTGAATTTCATAAACGGTCAAAACACATTGAAGTAAAATACCACCATATTCGTGAAAAATATGAGAACAAAGAAATAAATATTGATTACGTCAATACAAATGAACAATTCGCAGATATCATGACTAAACCATTATGTAAGCTAAAGTTTTGCGCGATAAGACAACTTGGGATGGAGGAAAATTAAATTGTGTTAAAAATATTATTTGTTCTTTCATTCAAAAAATATTGTTTTATTACTATTGAAATGTAAAACATTTTAATCATGATTATTTTTTTTATTTGATTTATGTACAGGGTGCAATCGAAAGCCATAATTAGTGGAAGTATTGGAATAAATTATGCAACGATCGCACGCCACTGAATTTACGAGGCACCACTGGAACCAACGCCCAAGATGGTGACAACTACTCGGTGAATCACAAGACAACTAGTTGATACTAAACAGTCATCAAGTCTAGACGTTTATTATTGTACTCACATTATTACCTTTATTAAAGTTTATATATTCTCACAAACGTTTTTATCTACTAAATCAATTCCTAATTAGTTATACCCTGAATTTATCTCAATACATCTCCTAATTTTCCAGAGAGTGCCGAAACTTGGCCTAGCAAACATTCCTTTAAATGACCAATTGTCATAACGGGATGGAATGGCGTGGGGATTAATGATTATATCTGGTGTCATGCCATTCTTGGCAAAGAGCATATCCACTGCTTTATACACCATTCCACATGTACCTTTTTGTCCGTGACGAGAAGCAAATTTATCGCCAATTTGAGGAATTCGTTTCGAACGAATTTTGATTTTGCAATATTTGCATCCGTCGGCGTTCACGGTCAGCATAACTTCATCCACAATACCACTTTCGGTACTTCTCAATGCAGTCGAAGCATCGCGTTTCGTAAACCGATTAGCTGTACCATCCAATTCGTCCTCATTTTCGGATATTTCGATAGTTTTACCTATTATGATGTCGTCTCCTGCCACAGGAGTACCAACGGCAATTAAACCGTCGTCGTCTAACTTATCGTACCTGCCACTTTTCATACCTTGGCAATTTTCACGCGACGGTATTTCAAATTTTTCAAAGTTTTCACCGGCGCTTCTCGTTTCAACGTCCTGATATGTGCGGTAGAAGTGCGATGTAAATAATCCTCGTTCGAGTGCAGATCTGTTTAAAATGATCGAGTCTTCCTGATTGTAACCGGTGTAACTTGCAATAGCGACTATACTATTGATACCTGCTGGTAGGTCGTTAAACCGTAAATAATTCGCAGAATGCGGCGCGACCAGGGGCTTCTGGGGATACCAGAAGACGTGCGCCAAGGTGTCCATTCGAGCTTTATAATTTGTTGCGTAAACACCCATAGCCTGTTTACCCATAGCACTTTGATAAGTATTTCGGGGACTCTGATTATGATCGGGAAACGGTATTATTGAAGCGCTCACTCCCAAAATCATAGAGGGATGAATTTCGCTATGCGTATACTTGCTGCAATAGACGTCTTCTGAATCTCGACGTAAATCTGCCGGGGTCATAGCTATCATCGTAGTTTCGATTTCCAATGTATCGATATATTCCAATACGCCAGCATCAACCAATTGCTTCCAACCGAAATTATTGTGTTTTCTGTCTTTCAACAAATCGATGTGCTGCTTCTTAATTAACAATTGGTTATTTTCTACAATCAACAATGGTCTACTGAGTCGACCAACTTCGGAATGAATGCGAATTTCTCGATTGGCAATGTCGCGCGTAATAGACACATCCGACGATATGTCCGATTGTCTCCTCAATGTCTTCAAAGTCGACATTAAATCGTCGAGATCTTGATGGATTCCCACCCAAGAACCATTAACGAAAACTTTTGTGGAATCTTTGATTGTCGATGGAACAACTTCTTCTAGATTTTCCATGGACCATTCTTCCAGGAATTCCAAAATTGGCGAAGACTGAGATCCCACCGAAATATTAGACATCAAAGCCAAGTTTTTCACGATGCCGACCGCATTACCTTCCGGTGTTTCTGCAGGACATATTACTCCCCATAAGGTGTTGTGCAATTGACGCGGTGCTGCCAGTTTTCCGTCACGTCCGATCGGTGTATTGACTCGTCTCAAATGAGATAGAGTCGATGTAAAGGTAAGCCGATTTAAGACCTGGGATACCCCGGCCCTTGCTTGATGAGATTTTTTCTGGTCGCCCCAGTTTCCTGTTGCTAGATAATATTTTAAAGCCTTGGTGATTACTCTGCGATTGATCACCATATCTACGTTGAAGTTTTTACCTTTCTCGATTGACTTCTGTGCAAGTGCTTTCATTTGACTGGTAAAATTTTTAAACTGGGCTTTAAAGAAGGCAGCCAATAAAGGTCCGGCTAAGTCTAATCTTTTGTTTCTGTAGTTATCTCGATCATCTAATTCTCTTCGTCCTAAAGCTCCCGATAATAATCTATGTGCCATGTACCCTAAGAAATAGGCTTTTTTCGTATTACAAAACTCGGAGATTCCTACATGAGACAATAATTGCTTTTGTAAAATATCTCTAGCATGTTTTATGCTATCAACACAAAAACAAAACAAAAACGAAACTAAATTCGTAATCCAAGTATTAAAGATAGCCTCTGCAATGGTACACGCCTACAAATTGGACCGCGTTATGCATAACTTGGCCAAGCGCAATATGAAATTTAGAGATTTTTGTGCTATGTACAGCACAATAATGTAATTTAACTATAGAAAAATCAAGAGCACCAAGAACCTGTAATTTAGGAATGGCGCTCTTGATTTTTCTATAATTCAATTGCATTATTGTGCTGTACATGGCACAAAAATCTCTAAATTTCATATTGGCGCTTGGTCAAGTTTTGCATAAAATTGTTAAACTGTTAAACTTAAATAGCTGGTAAAATTATGACTGGCGATCATGTTGGCAATGTTGTTTTTATCCCCCGAATTAAATTGGATACCGGCGATACATCTGCAAGCAGATAACGATTTGTTCTACCTACATAGACGGCAATTTCCGATAGTCTTAGCATTCACAATAACTATAAATAAATCTCAAGGGCAATGCTTTAACAAAGTTAAACCACTAATAAGTAGGGTCAAGTGGGGTAAATATGAAACAAAATGTAAAACTTTCTATTTTTAAGGCATTAAAATGGATAAATTAAAATTTTTAGCATCACTATCTCATGTAGTTTTACGCCATCTTGTTAATTATGTACGATTTTTTAAAATTAAATGCTGAGTAAGTACTAAAAAAATAAAAAAACAGTGTTTCACTTTTAACCTTCATTACGGGAAAAAATGAAACAGTTACGGGAAAATGTGAAACAGGTCTGTTACTCCCACGCTATAAGTAGTATTGAAATGTTTGTGACAAAAATGAAACAAGCGGAAAAAAATGCATAGAAAATATACGCTGCAAGCCCTAATTTTTTATATTTCCGCACAAAATAATATAAAACACAAAACAAGGTAATGAAAATTATAACAAAGCTGAAATTAGGTAAAAAATACTTTACTCTACATTTGTCAAAATAATCAACCATTCAAAAACTATGAAAAAAATTTAAAGCCAATCAACATAAGATTATTATTTATAAAAAAAACCAAAAAAAAAAAAAAACAAATAGATACGTATTATTTAAATAAAAATTTGAAATATGACAAACAACGGGAAAAAATGAAACAATTTAATGGTTAATTACATCTCAATCACTGGCACTAACTTTGAAAATAAACTTTTTATATTAACTTATTTTGCCTTATTTTTCACTTTTTTATAATTTCGTACCATTTTTAATATGAACTAAAATTACTTTTATGATATAACACTAATTTATTATTGTACACTCTTATAAAGTGACAAGTTAAACAAAAATTCCGAAAGTATTTATATTTTGGAACAACATTGTAGCAGGTCAAAAAATTATGAATCCGATTCTTGCACATTTTTCTTCCCCCCGGAATATTGTTAAATTATTAAAAAAAGAACGTAAATTTGTAATAATTATGAAAGAAATTCCGAAATTTATCTAATTCTTGGAGAACATTTTAATAATTATTACACATTTTCTATAAAGTTTCCACCCTGCTATGATGACCGGAACACTGCAAATAGTTGGGATTATTAATTTGCCTAAGTAACTATATGACTGCATAAGCAATTATTTACATACGTTTAGAATTTTTTTCAACAGGATATATACCAAAATGAAATTGATAAACTATACCATTTGCAATGTTCCGGTCATTGTAGCACGGTGCGAAACTTTGTTGAATATGTGTAATAATTATTAAAATGTTCTCAAAGGTTTGCATAAATATCTGAATTTTTTTCAAAAAGTTATTGCAAATTCACGCTTTTTGTTAATTTAACAATGTTCCCGGGGGCGGAAAGGGGTGCAAAATCGGATTTATTATTTTTTTACCTCCTCCAATGTTGCCTCAAAATTGGAAAACTTTCGGAATTTTTTCATACCCATTTTGCTACAATGACTGGCCTATAAACTGTAATATCGGGAAATTACTAAATTGGTACGCGAATGCTGGTTGGGTTGCCTAGGTATAGATTATACTTTTCCGCGGTAAATATATAGATGGCAAGGGTAACGTTTCTTCAAGGGCGGGAGAAAAAACGGGTTTAACGTAGATGGGCTAGGGAGAAATTTTGGTTAATCGTTGTTGAGCTGTTGAGGTAAGCACTTAAAATTAATAAACGTTTTCTTAGTTATGGTATTTTTGTAGCATGTAAAATTTCAAATTAGATCATCGTGATTGTACATATTTATATCTAGTTATGGGTTAATTTAAACATTTATTTTAAACTGGCAATTATTATCGCTGATGAATCGAAGGTCGTTCGAATTAGACACGTGGGCTACAATCAGTGGCGTGCTGGTAAATCGTTTAACTTTACACTTTCAATTATTATCACTGATGAGTCAATTTTCGGTAATATTCTAACACACGTGTACTAAAATCAGTGGTTTGCGGGCAAATGAGTAAAATTTGTGGCGTTTTAAATATAACGGGATGTATGATGTGGTTTGAACGAAAACGACCTTGGACCGCGACACGTGTGTAATTTTTCTAAGGTTTATTCATTTCTATATACAGGGTGTTTCTTTAACAAATAACATTATCAAGGTGTATGTAAATTGATTGGATTTGTCTTTCTTATTAGATTACTGATCACAAGGTAATTCTTAGTATTCAAAGGCCAAACAGTTGTGATACATATATTTTAGGCTAATTAAATTTAACATGAATGTAATTTCTATTCAAATGTTTTGATTTTTATCCGTGCCATTAAATCTAGAAGAACGATGTTCCTCCTGCTTTACTCATCATATTAAATGCCCTTCCCTAGAAGCAAAGCACGAAACCCAAAGTCCGGGCGAGGGGCAAAAACCCTTCAGCACCAACCGTCGATTCCACCTTGGAGTTTGAATGTAAATCACTATCATGTTTATTTTAATTGTGCCATTTTGTTGGGGAGATATAATTCAACTTAGGTATGGGTTTCTAATTTCCTTCGAACAACTAATTATCTTTATTTAGACACTATCGTGTAGTATGATATTCCCCGATTATCTAATATTGACCATTAATTTTGAATCCCTACTATTTACGGATCTAACAGGTGACCCAGGTTATTTAAAGTAATTTTTACAGGTATTTAAATTCAGGGTGTTTTACTTGCGCGTCTTATTCTTATCTTTGCTTCAGCCTCGAACCCAAATCATAATTGAAATAAAAGATTTGACATAACCCAAATATATGTAGTTTCATTTGTGTTGCGAGTTTAGATCGTCTCTCTTTTGGAGCGGAACGGAAGAAAGAATTGGTCGATAGGTGGTGTTCGGTAGGTAAATACATAACGTGGTGGTGATCTTGGCTTTTTTCCGTGTCATCGATGATGAGATGTTGGCGCTAAATTCAAATTTAGAAGTCGCATCTTACAAAACTTAAGACTATTCAATGTATAAAATGCAAGTCAAAAATAATTGGAATGTGCTATTGCAAGCAAGCAATACCTAACCTATTAGTATTCTAGTATTTATTGGATTTCTAAGCAAACGTAGGCGTAGAATATATCACGATATGAATCAAAACATGCAAGTTAAGGATTACCATGCTACCAAATTTTACATTGAAGTACAGAAAGTGGTTTATATTTTCCCTGCAGCTGTTTCATATTTTCCCTGATTGCTGTTTCATATTTTCCCAAAAGTTTAATTTAATATTGTAAGAAAGCACTTTATTAAAAAAATAAAACAAGTAAGGCATTCTCATCTTTCATCTATTTTCTGTGTGCAAAATTAATATAAATCCAAAATTTCAATTTATATTGCAGTAATAGAGAAAGTTGTACAACAAGAAATGAAATTAATTTTACATATTTTTAGATCGTTTACGAAAAGGCGTTATCTACAGTACTCCTAGGAAGATATAATATTTCAAATTTTTATATAATTGAAAATAAACTTTACAGAATATGATAGCGCTTTCGATTTTGTAATTAAGTCATATTGTTTATTAATTACATGCCTGTTTCACTTTTTCCCTTATTTTTAGGTGTTTCATTTTTACCCCACTTGACCCTACATAAAACAACCTGTAGATGTAGAGTTACGGTACAGAAAGAAAGAAGGCGGAGCTAATGTGCAGTAACGAAAACTAGTACATGCGTATTTATGTTGGTGTATGGTGTCAATTGGTGGAATTGGGCGTCACGCGGTCTCTGTTATGCCAGATTTTAGCTACGCCTTTTTTTCTTCCGGTAAAGTAACTATAACCTGTAGAGTGAATTTTTTCCTCAGTGGTTATCATGTGACTGGGGATTGCGAGCCATATGTGGAGGAGGAACGCTTGACACCCAATTCCACCAACTGACACAAACATAGAACCGAAATGACGTATATTCGCTTCTGCACAATAGCCACTCCCAACCACTATGGAAGAAATTCACTCTACTTATGATGAAACCTGAAAATTAAGGCGCCTGCGCATACGGAATACGATGTCAGCATGAACGTGCAGTTTGTTAGATATACGTCGTTATTTTAAAATTGTGGTTACTATTTTCGTAGTATTTCGTAGGACTAGTGAGTTTACAAAATAATAACGTATAATATAATCTATAATTATGGAAAATATTAGAAATACTAGGGAAACTTCGTACAATTCCAGTTGCAGAGTCGATCTTAAAACGGAAGAATCTGACGACATAAAATTCAATATAGAAGATTTACATCATTCAATAGATATTAAGGAAGAAGACATAGATGGAGAAGCAATAATAAAGGAGAGACCTGCAAAAAATACTGTTATTCGAGATAAATTGTTTCATTGTGAAGTTTGTGGCCAAAAATGTGCATACAAATCATCTTTAAAAGAACATTTAAAATCTCATACAGGCGAAAAACCGTTTGCTTGTGAGATTTGTGGCTGTAAATATGCATACAAATCATCTTTAACAGAACATTTAAGAACTCACACAGGCGACAAACCGTTTGCTTGTAAGATTTGTGACTCGAAATTTGCACGAAAAGCAACTTTAAAAGATCATTTGACAACTCATTCAGGCGACAAACCGTTTGATTGTGAAATTTGTAACTACAAATGTGCTCAAAAATCAACTTTAAAAATACATTTAAAAACTCACTCTGGCGAAAAACCGTATGCTTGTGAGATTTGTGATTATAATACTGCACATAAACAAAATTTAAAAGAACATTTAAAAACTCATACAGGGGATAAACCGTTTCCTTGTGAGATTTGTAACTATAAATATGCACACAAATCATCTTTAACAGAACATTTAAAAACTCATACAGGTGAGAAACCGTTTGCTTGTGAGATTTGTGACTATAAATGTGCAATAAAATCAAAATTAAAAGAACATTTAAAAACACACACAGGAGACAAACCGTTTGCTTGTCAGATCTGTGGCTATAAATGTGCTCAAAAATCAAATTTAAAAAAACATTTCAAAACTCACACCGGTGACAAACCTTTTGCTTGTGAGATGTGTGATTATAAAAGTACACAAAAACAAAACTTAAAAAAACATTTAAAAATTCACATAGTCAAAACTATTGGAAAAAAAGTTATTTAACATTTTTTATTAAGAAAATAAAGGTTTACAGCTGCCTTATGGAATAGGAGGTGAGTTAGGTGAAGTTATGGGTTTTAGTTATGCTGTAACATCAAAATTTAGCGCTAACACCATAAGCTAAATTTACCAATTTATTAGTTACAAGATTTCGAAGCACCCTATATACCTTTGTTTACGTTTATTGTTTATAACAACATTTTGGTAATTTTGATTTGGAACTAAACAAAAGGATATGGGGCTGCATGAATTTTGTCAATTTGGTTGATAAGCGCTGATTAAGAATAAGCAAGCGATTTTGCATATTGGTTATTAACGACGATCCAATATAGAAAGTGCGAATTTTACAATCGATATCGATTTATTAGTTAAATTAACGTAACCAATTTAACTCCGGTTTTCGGATTATATAATCGTATCGGTCATTGTTTACGAGGGGCCGTCAAAAGTTCAACAGGACGTCCACGTATTTTTCCACCTGGTGTGGGTTCAATTCAGTAAATTCGAGGCTGCTATTTTGGTTCAAAAATTAGTGTGCTGCAATCTTTTGTCAGATTATTCTCCTATCGACCTCCTAAGTACGAACACCTGTACTTCGTCCGAGTGCGACCCTGGATACGAGCTCGATCAACAACTGTACTCCACCTTGTCACCTTCCGTAAGGAGCGACCGTTTATTTCAATAGCAGTTGGCTGTATCCAGTAGAGCAGGGGCATTATAGAGGCGCAGCGACTTGAAAAGGGTGAGCCTTTTATTTTCATTTTTATTCCTGTGTCTTCGAAGCGAATTGCTTCGAGAGTTTCGGTACTACATATAGTACACTTAAGTACGCGGGCGATTTTTCGGCGTAGAAGATAGAAGATTTGCTATCTTCCTAAATTACCATCTTGTTTGATAAAATCGGAGCGAAAGTTCCGATTGTATGATTTTTGTACGCCGAATCAGATCTGACGCGGTATTTAATTATTATCAGCTGTGCCTGACAAAGATTACTGTGGAGTATAATTGTATTGGTTTGACCATACCGTCGTTTCAATTTATTAAAACCATCTACTTGTGCCCTGGAGTTTTATTTCTTTACTTTCGTGCTTTCAGGCCTCACCAACAACTGATAAGCGGCGATAAGCACGTGGCGCCTTTAAATTTTCTTTGTGTAGTTTTTTTGATAGAGTCGAGGATCTCCTCGGCTTGCAACCCCCCCACAAAGTGTTCTACACTGAGCTGAGCCGTAGCGCCGCTTTAGAGACCCAGGAGTGCAGGTAAGGTCGAAAGGTTTGATAAATTGGATCTTGTGAGCGCAGAGTTTTAGAAACGCCACAATGCTTTTTAAACTGTGTAACACCCTGTCTTTTTCACGTTAAACTTCCTTTAATTCTCACTGCTTTAAAATTAATTTTAGGGATTAATTTTCCAAACGTTTTATCTTTTTTTGTTTATAATTATATAAAGCTGCCACCACTATCCTATTTATGTTAAAACAATGGCCGTAGATGAATCGAACTGGTTTTCTAATTTAATACAGGTAAGGTGATATTGCGATTTACTTTTTTCCAATTAATTGAAATGCCTGCGCCTGAGAAAATAAGTCCTCACAATTTTATTTCTTAGCACATGCACACACAAAAATTATTGTAATTTGTAAGACTATGGATAGGAATAGGAACTATTGATTTCTTGTTTGTGTGTTAACATTTGGGTTCTATTAGCTTCATAAATGAGTTTATAAATGTATTGTTAATGTAAGAAGTGTATATAAACGTTACTGTTACTATAAATTATTATTAAAATAGTTTTGTTAGACTTTTATTCTGTGATAAATAAATGTTTGTAGGAATTATTCCAATTTTTTATTGATTTCGGTTGAGAGATCAAGAGTAGCACTTTCGTTTTTCCTAATCTGCAACATATAGCATAGTTTAGCCCGACGTATACACGTTTCTGAGAAGACCGAAAACCAGAGAAGAAATATAAGAAGAATACGAAATGGTGGCAGCGAAATCAAATAAAATGTCCCATTCCTTTGTAGGAATAGTTAATTAGATTGATATATCTCCGAAATTGGAGTAACTCAAGACTTTGTTTTTGGGAAAATTATAATAATTTAACAAGGATATCGTCGACTTTAAGGGTAACTTTATGGTGAGTAAAAAGTAAATATAGTAAAGTTCTGCGACTTTATTGTACTCCTGCAAAATGGTTTATTTAAAAATTAGAAAAATAATCAAGGAAGATTTTGTCCCACTTAGCAAAAAATTACTCCGTTTTTGCTCCGACTAGCAATTTTTTTTTCTTCAAAATATTCAAAATTTCTACTTTTAACGTAAATACGTGTGAATATAGTTAACGTCCCACTTGAATCTCTTTTTACAAGCTGAGGTGCATTATTGAGTCGAAATTAATATAATCGACAATGCTAGCCGGAGCTTACAAGTGTGTCTTTGCTAATCGTTCCAGAAAATTGGAACTCCCTCTTGAAAACAAACCCACGTTGCGTACAGTGTTGATTTGAGCTAGCGTGGTGCCAGCCGCGAAGTTGATGAGAAAAGATGATGTCGGATCCTTAAATTTATTCTTTAACTGGGTTATTTTGGTAGTTTTGATTCTATGTTCTTGGGGGAGTTCCTCTTCTATATATTCTGGTGCAATAAAAGGGGATCCCTTCATCACCATTCTCCACCATTGCGTCTTATAGTCACATTTCTGAATGTCTAACCAGCCATACTCTTAACAACAGCCTCCCCGATCTCTACACCAGCATCACAATTTACCTTCTCATTGGCAATAACTTCTAATGACAAAGACAGGAGGAAGAAATTTACTAGTGGCAGTAATGTCTCGTGTCAGCCATGATCTCGATAACTGGGTATGCTGCTGAGAGGATTCCTTTGTGACTCCTGAGAACTTCTGCGTCCGTCTCTCTGTTAATCCATACCCACGAATTTTTTTTGGAAATTTATTGTTAGATTGTATTTTTATTGTGATTATGATTTTGTGCAAGCCGCGAGTCAGAGCGATCAACCATACCGAAATTATAGCAATTTTTTTTTTAATTTCCAAGATGGAGGACATTTTTGGAAATTTGGGCATGTTCTCCTTGGGGAATCTGGAGGGATTTTCCTGAGGTAATTGGGGGTGCGATAGAATACATTATAGCAGAAGCTTTATAAAAATTATTTCCTTTAACAGCCAAAATTTGTTCTAATTTGCTTATACTAATTATTGTCAACAGCATTGAGCTTGCACAGCAAGCTTACTTCCAGCTTGTCAAGTGTAAAATAGGATGCTTGATTCCAGCTGGACTAAGCTTCACAGCTTACCGAGACAAGCTGGAAGTAAGCTGTCAAATGTGCTATATTCCAGCTTGTTTCAAATAATCTTTGCTATCTGGGAATCTAATCTTCCCTAAGTCAACGCAATACACCCTGAATTTCGGTATTTAACTCGATATTCCAAATGTACACCTGTTCAAGTATTCCTTGAGTTTTCCAGAAAATTTTCAAAAATCGCTTCCCACAATCAAACATCAATCTCAAAATAATTATGTAGCACTTTTTCTCTAGAATTATATTTTACAATACGACAATATCAATGATTTTTTTAAAAAATAATATATTCAAATTGAGACGGTCGGAGCATTACATTCAAGTATTCAAGCGAGTTGACTATTATGAATGCTAAATACCTGGTTCGATTCCGGTTGAATTGTTGGAGTTGGGTGTTCTATGTCGGGCTTGTTCCTCGTCGTTAGGTACAAAATGTAAAATACTAACAAACCAAACGCCAATTCCACGAGGTAGGTAGTTTGGGAATCGGACAACGCCGAATACGTTTCAAAACCGTGTTACGGTTCAAAAATTTAAACATTGTTAAATTTTCCTACATTCAAATTTAGTTTCGAATATTTATAGAAATCTTTCAATACTTTGTTGATTTGCCGTTAAATGGCATCATAAGTATCATTTTGCATATTTTCAAAACGCCAGCTGATACAAAAGGCATTGATAAGATTGCATTTTTATTCGTTGTTAACAAGTTAAAAGTTAAAACACAATTTATATTCGATCGACATTTTTACGTTTTTTTGTAAAACTTTCTGAGGACGGTGAGCGGATTTTGGAATCATTTTTTGGACATATTTCGTCCTATCCATATTTTGGGATACATTTCAACCGCTTTATTCGGATTGCTCCTGGGTACCGACTTCTTTGAAGTAACTTTTACCAAGAGAATCCTAACTTCGTATTTTGAAGGATTCAACCAGTCCCAAGTTTTTGACCATCTCATCGAATAGTGGCTGTTCGAGCTTTGACAGCAACCCTCGACCATCTGAGGGTTTTTCTTTTAGTCCCGAGTTTTTCACTGGGAGTTTTTGTTCCGGTTTCCTTTTATTTGACTACGAGTTCGTTTGTTGTTGGCGACCACCTGCCATACTCTGGATCGTGCTAATCGTTTTATTCATCTTGCACTCCCCCACAACACCTTGGATCAGAAGACACCGCCAAGATAAGCCTTTTGTATATTTTTTTTTTAATATCTCTGTATATTTTATTTTACTGTGCGGAATATTTTGGGCCGTTCCCTTGCTATTTTATTTTACATAAGTGTGTTCAATTATTACCTGTGATTTTAACACAGAGGCGTGTATGCAATATTGTACGCCGAGTATACGTATACCAGGTAAACCAAACACCAGTTATTTTTATAACTACATACGTGTAATTTTACAATTTAACTCGTATTTTATTTTAAGGGTAAGCTCAATTATTGCGACAGGTTTTGTAAATTTAATGTTGATCATTATATCTAGATCAAGACGAGATAATACGCTTTTGTTACTGGAGGCGATTTACCCAATCTCCTCTACCTTCCCCTACTCCAGTACTCCAGCTTTTCGTAGTTTTTTTTCTTACAGGGAGTACTTTGCTGTGATATACAGGGTGGTTCATCAAACTACGTGGCGCTCTTTTACCAACAGTTATCGCCTTGCTCTTTGAAGCATAACCTTTCGGCGTCCCCCCTGTATCATCCATTTGTCAACAAGGAGGGAGATTGGCACATCGCTTTATTGCCTCTTGCGTACTCCGAGCTAGCCAAGAGGGCACTTACATCTTTAAATTGCTACAAGCCCTGAGTTTTCGTTTTTCAGGTAGCAACCGTCTATATAATATGATGATGAATATAATTCACATAAGGAAAGAAAGAAAAGTAATGTCGGGATAAATTTTGACAAAATCTTGGAAAAAATTGATTTTTGCTAGAAGGGTAAATTCTTATTCGTCATTAGAGCGACGAATTGGACAAATACTTTACGTTCAATAGCATCAATCATAAATAATAAGGCCCGGACTGGCCAGGTTGGTTAGTAGGTGATCGCCGAGGGCCCCAACCCAAGGGGGCCCAGAAGAGGCCTTAAAAAAGTGATTTATACTTGAGGCAAAAGTGATTTTCAAAAATCTCCGCTCTTAGTAAGGGGGCCCCTCCTCATTCTCTAGCCGAAGGCCCCCAAAGGAGCCAGTCCGGGTCTCTGATATTAAGGTATTATTCAGAAAAATGTGGAAAACATTTTCTTTCAGATTCAGATTGACTAAGAAATAAGGTTTTTGTAGTTTCAATTTAAAATCCATGATCGAAGTGTGTATTTTTGTATTAGTAGATACCAATTATGTGTTTTTTTTAGATTAAACTTTGTTATGTAAGTTCATTTAAAATTTGAGGTCACTTCAATAATAAATTTCAATTATTAAATTAAATTATCTATTTATAAATTTTTTTAAATGCCAGAAATTTAATAATTCGGAAAATTGTTATAAAATTATGCAACATTTCAACATACAAAAATTAAAAACAACAATTAAAGTAATTAGATTACGAAACACCAAATAGGTAGGTTTAAGCAAATTTTTATGTGTTAACATATTGGCGTCTAAAAAAAAAGTTAATACAATTTTTAAAATTTACATTTTATTTATGACCACACAGAAAAAAAATTGTGCTAAACGTAAGTAAAATTGTGCATACTCCAGGTAAAATTTGGGTTGAAATAGGTTACAAGTAAAACATTGTGTTTCAAGCAGGTAAACTTTTGGGTCAACCTATCTATACCTGCATACAACCCAAATTATGCCTTCTTATGGTAAAACCTTTTTACTAGTCCACAACACAATTTTGTGTTTTGTATAAGAAAATTTATTAAAATAAAATTTTTAATATATAAATAAATTATTATTAGAAATATCTGTATTCACAGATCTTAATTTATTATTATACTTTCATTTTTAAATTGCGATAAATTTTAATTGCAGTAGGGGAACACACTTGACAAATTTTACTTACCTTTTTTTTGATTTTGAAGATTTGAACCTGTAACCTCTGGATCTATAGGCGTACGCTGTACTCACTGGTCTACGCAGGGAATTATAATAATAAGCTTAAGTTATACTTATGCTTGGAGAATTAATTTTAAATTTAATAAATAAAATATATCGAGTTAACAAAAATGAAATAATTCAAAAATAATAAAATTTAATCAATGTTATTCTTACTGATAGTTAAAATTCTAATATTTTTGCGCTTATTCAAGTTTTTCTATATTTATAATTTTACAATATCAGATTATCACACTTCTTTAGATTTCTGTTTTATAACATTTAATTCTTTACATTAAAATTGTTTTAATTTTAAAATTTTAATATAAAGTTAACAAAACGTTAAGCAAACGTTAAAATATTACATTACGTAAACGATTAAAATAAAATTTAAATATTTACCGTAACAATTACCCTAACTTATAGTTTTAAACACGTGGGTTATAATTTTATTTTAAAAATTTAAACTTAATAATATTATTAATAATTCTGTTTGCTGAAAGTTCAAAATTTAAGATTAAAGAATTTTTCTGTAATTAGAATTAAATGTTAAAAGAACAATCTAAAGAAGTGTGATAATCGTATTTAATTTATTTTAAAATTATTAACTTATAAAAAACTTAAGTAAAATTTAAAAACATTAAAATTTTAACCCTAATTAAAGAACAACATGCAAGTCATTTTATTTAGAAACAGTTTTAACCTTTTGTCACAAGAAAACCAGAAAATATGAAATAATGTCAAATACGGGGGGGGGGGGGGATCTAACAACGTGGTGTTTTTTAAAAAAGTTGAAAAATATAGTGAAATTATTGTAGAATTAAAAAGTAAATACGATACAACGAAAAGTAATAAGATACTTTTGTAAATTATTCAATAATTTTACTATATTTTTCACCTTTTTTAAAAAACAACACGTTGTTTGACACCCCCCCCCCACGTATTTGAAATTTTCATATTTTCCAATATTTTCTGGTTCTATCTTGTGATAAAAGGTTCTAAATAAAATTTCTTGTATGTTGTCTTTACTTACGGTTAAAATTTTAATGTTTTAACGTTTACTTAAGCTTTTGTTGAATTTATAATTTTACAGTAAATTAATACGATTATCACACTTCTTTAGATTAAATTTTTAACATTTAATTCTAATTGCAGTAAATTCTTTAATCTTAAAATGTTCGTTAATTTTAAGGAGAATTATTAATAATAATTATTAAGTTTAAATTTTTAAAATAAAATTATTATCCACGTGTTAAAACTATAAATAACGGTAAATATTTAAATTATATTTTAATCGTTTGCATAATTACGGATTAAATGTATATAATCTAAAAATGAAAATTTTTTTCAAATTTTACTGCTTTAATAATAATTATTCAAGTAAAATTTTACGTTTACAATTCGCACAATCTTAAGAACACAATTATTAGGTGGAACTTAAACAACAATAGTTACCATATACAATACAATTTTCCAGGTACAAAAATTTGCATATTTCTAACAAGCCCAGTACCTATCAAGAACTCAATTTGGGATTAACAAGAACACAATTTCAAGAACACAATATTGTGCGAATTTAACATCAAGGATTTTTTTCTGTGCATAGTCGGACCAAAAAGGGGTTCGTCATACAGCATTTTTTTTATAGAATTGTCATCATGCAGAAGGTGGCGTATCCGATAGAGCGGGTATTCGTGGGAAAGCATCAAGTTAAGGAAATGTTTCGTCACATTAAGGGCCACTTCTACCGTAATTAACGTCAGCAGGACGGACGCTTTGACAGTACTTTTATAGTCACTTTTCAAGGTATTATCAGACATTTATGACTAATTCGGGGGTGTCACGGTAATACGCTCCTACGGCCCGTAACAAATTTTTGTATTTGTTATTTAGTTCTTCCTTGAATTGCATTTCACAATATTCCTCAATCCGACCCTGCATTTTTATTTACATTCAATATTTTATTTCGTGCATTTAATACAACTGCTGATAAGCTGGTGTGAACGCAAGCGTGAACTGAGTTCCCTAAGAAACATCAACAACAACATAACCACGAACTTCCGTTCCTTTTTGGTAACGCCAAGTTCGCTACCTTGGATTTTTCTACGTCCTGGGATCAGTATTGCTTCGTACCACATCATCGACTCTCTCACTGGTCAAGCCACATCTCTACAAGCAGTGTAATTTGTGTTCGGTGGCTTCTGTTAATATGGAACAAATTTATTATTCGTCACTTTCAAAGTCGCATGTCACCCTTCGATTGGAAAGGAGCCTTTGTCACCGTTAAGTTTGTAAACTTACCAGAGCTCAAAACAAGTATTTTTTTTAATTTTTGAATAATCATTAGAGGTTGCATTGTGGGTGTACTTGTTTTTATCGATGGGAACACTTTTTTACACTGTTTTTTTGTAGTTCTCCAAATTAATTTTCTTTCATGATTCATGACCTCGCTTCCGCAACGAATCGAGGGCTAACTACACATGGCTAACTACAGCATGGCTACACCATCGTGGCTACATAAATTGGAGAAGTTCTCTCCGGATTGCTCAGACTCTGATCTTTATTTTGGTAAATTCTCTCATTAGGGGTTGCGTCATAGAGGGCAGTTTATGTTTCAAGCCGACGGAACTGATGACGACGTAAAGGATCTAAATGTCTAGGATTGCCGAACATGTGAGCCGATATGATTTGGAGGAGAGAAATGTGCGTGGAGAACAACTTAAAAAATTTTCTAATGAACATGCACCAGCAGTAATGAAAATGTTCTTTAAACTCCAAACAAGAAGATTATGTACATGAAAATCCCAAACGTTCATCTGACGGTATCTTTCGTAATTAGATTGACTATATTTTAGTAAGTAAGAGACTAAAAATGCTTTACCTCTATTAAAGCAACCCGGAAGCGAATTTACATGCTGGTAAAAATGCTTTAAGAATAAAGAATCTACAGAAAAAGACAATAAAGAACTAGATGCGATGATGGGGAGATTAGAACGTGAATACAGATACATCCACAAAAGAAAAGTTAGACACATTCAAACATATAACCGAAAAGACTTGGATGACGTTCTTCTTGGAAGAAAGTAAAAGAAGCCAAAGAGCAAGAGGTAAAAGAGAAATGTTTATAAATAGTGATGCTTCAGGTTAGTAAAAGTAAAACAATTGAAAAAACAACGGATGCTCATTAAATCATTCATGCTCTTCACTACCATTCTCAAGTTTCCGCGTGAACCAATTACAACCAAACTTTAATCAGTTCTAAGTCTGAATATCATCTTCTTTAACTTATTAGTTATATTAATGTGTAATAAAAACAGCCCTGTGAATCGCAACCCCTAATGAGAGTGTCGACCCAAACAGAGACCAGAGGACCTCTCCAGTTTGTTTGCCACGATGTTAATAAACCAGCTCTTTATTAAATGCCAAGGCATGGGTCGAGGGTTTCTGAAAGAAAGACCGGTAGCTTGGGAAAACTCACAAAAACGCAAATAGAAATCAAATGCTTTAATTGACACACAGAACTTGAGAGATGTTATCACAGTTCCAACAATTGCAATGTATATGGCTGCGCTAACATGCACAGTAGCAATGAATGATTAAGATGTGATAATCAAAAAGTGCACCCCATACTAAATACAAACAAGTACCCAATAAAACCAGTAACCTCCACGGTTACTCAAAATTGAACACAAAAGCCCATACACAAATAAAATTGCTTACCTCGAGTTGTCGTATAAGCTTACAATATAATGGAGACATCTGTTCGTCTCCAACCGCTTTCCCAACGTGTGGGTTCAAAGATGAAATCTGTAACTTTTTATAATTTCATACAAGAAAATACTTGATTGAATATTCGCCACAGCGAAGACTCCTTGAAGATGTGTAGCTGGAAACTGGACCAGTGAGAGGTGGTGTTGGAGATGTCAACAAGATTGGACCATCCAAACAATGGAAAGAATTCACCAGGCGTTATCTAAAACAAACAATAGGATTTACCAACTCCAGAAAATCCAAAATGGTTGCGCACAAAGAAACTGCGTAACAGATTTGCGCAGGAAGAGCCCTCCTATTCCAGATGTTTACAACTAGGAGCCAGAAACACCACATGACACCACACTACTGCTTCATATACGACAGCCCACCATACGTCCAGTTGTGCTGGACCAAAAATACTTGTCCACGCACTAACAGGAAAAAAACTAAATCGCAGTGAAAACAGCGTACGCTCGCTCTGGTCGAACTTGCAAGACTGCCTCGACTCAAGTATTACTATTTGAGAAGGTTCACGCTATCAACCTTTAACAAAATGCATTGCAATCAACAATTGCAATAAAATAAATACAAAGGTCGTATTTAGAAATATTGTGACATGATATGAAAAGTAGAACCACGTAACAAATTGCAAAAATTCGTTACAATTCAAAATGATGTGTTCAATAATTGAACAATACTTGTTTAAGATCTGGTAGATAGCTTGCTGGGCTGGCCTGCAGATGTGCCTTTACCCTGATTTTGTATGTTAATATTACCAATTCACTAACCCAGGAGGACCACCGGCCCCGGTACCTCTCATTCGCAACCGATCGCGTTACTAAGTATGAAATTTCGTTGTGAATTTTTTATTGGTTTTGATAGGTGGAGCGCACACAAAATTGAGTGACACACAGGCGTTTGTTGATGTTTGGGCTCTTTCAACTCGTGGGACCTCAAAAAATGTAAATCCATTAAATTCTGCAAAAAATTTTATTCTTATTTTACAAAATACATTTTTTGGATGTCTTACTTTGTTTCTTCTATTACTTGGAATGGGGCCATTTTCATGTAGGGTAATTAAAATATTTGCTTTTAAATATTCGATGACATGAAAGTATTGTTACTATGGAAATGTTATCACATCCTGTACTACTTTTAAGTTAAAATGTATACATAAACAAAGTAGTATTTATATTTACATTGATAATATTCATGTTATTTAAAACAAATGTCCATAATATATTATTTATTATTTTAGATATTAGCAACCCAGAAACTAATGTAAAAAATAATTTTATTACTTTTTTGATTTGGTATAAAGCGCAGGCACAAAAAGTTATTGCTCCCATAGATTTTCTTATAATATATTTGCATTCAAAAAACGTTTCAGTCTGTAATTTTAGGGTACTTAAACTGCCGAAGTTGTCTAATTTTTACTACTGTTACAAGTTTATACATGTGCAACTCCAAAACCAGAAATAAAAACATTTATTACTGTAACCAAAAATATTCCAATAACTGTGTAATTGTTGATTTTGTTTGCTTTGAATATTTCTCTGTCATCTTTGACATTGAAGCGAGAATTCCAAATTAAACCGACTCCAATAGCAACCTAAAAATATAAAGAAACGGAATTAGTGGTCAAGTTCTAATCCAAAAATACTGCAAAGTTTATAAAATGTTATCTATTCTAAATTAAACATTCCTAGTGGGATAAAAATAAACCCAATAAACACTGAAAATAACTTCAATTAAGAAAAGGTGGCTATGAATTTTAAATTCTATTTATAAAGAATCGTAAAACATTTAAAAATATTTTTACTTACTTGAAACATTAAACTAATTGAAATTAAAACAATTCCAAAATAATAAAATGGATGTGTTTTACTATCTAAAACATATCTCAGTTGGTTAGCATTTGCAGAAAATAGAGCCACATCCAGCATTCCTTTAGATAACGTCTTTTTTTGTTGATAAAGATTAACATCCGGAAGACTGTTAATTAAGTCAGGAAGGCCTCTTAACTCAAATTCTGGAAATGGAGCCCCATCTCTACTAGTTAGCGATAGTGACCTTGAGAAATGTGGAGTAGAGTCCACTAAATCCAAATTTCGTCCTTGATCAGATTCATCCAAAGAATAGGACCCATAATTAATTCTCCTTAATGAATTTGTGCCATCTTTAGAATTATTTATTGGAATAGTTAAACTATCGTCGTCAGAATCATTCGATAGAATGTCATCATCAACTGTTGGTCGAGAATTTTTAATTTCTGATTCATTTAAGTCCATTTCTGGATTGGTTTCCTGTATTTTTGAATTGTTTGCACTACGAATTTTTTGAATTCAAGTACGCACCATTCTCACTATTTGAATAGTTACTGTTGTAGTTTTCATCGTCGCGTGCAGTTGGAGCAGGCGACCTTGGTGTGTACTCTGATCGGGTTCAACGAGGTAAAGTGGCCACAGATAATTTATATCAATCTCGTTAAAAATGTAAATAAATACAATGACGTCAATTGTAGTGTTTTGTAAATATAGGTTACTTGTATATATTGTAAATATTATAGTAATTTGATAAGATTACACTTTCAAAAAATAATTGTAATTTAGTATTATTAAAAACCCGACTAAAAATAAATACATACAGTGACTCACAATTGTCTCCGGACAACTAATAAAAATTGCATGTAATTTGACCTTTTGAAGTTATTTAAAAAGAAAATAGCTATATTATTTATGAAAATTACCATTTTATGAAAAATATTCTTTAGGGTCACCGGTAATACAAAAAAGAATGAAAAAATTAAATCACAAGCAGAATTAGCAAGGGTTTAATTATTATTCTATAGTTACAATTGTATTACGGTAACGCTTCTTAGAATTATGCAACAATGTTAAAATGCATTTGCGGCAACCTTGTAAATACCAAAGATAACATTAATGCTCAGTTTTAATCGCGTAATTTAATATTTAGCACAATGGAGTTTAAAACAACCAACTGCGCAAGTTTTGATTTAGTACAATTAGCAATTCTTCATTATCGAAAGCTACATCGCATCAGGAAATTTGGAAGTGACCCACCACGTAAATTAGCTTATACACTTGAGAACTATGTTTTAAGAAAAGTTCAGAAAGACCGTAAGTTTGTGCGTTAAAATTTAAATCTAAAGGGCTTGACGAACTAAGGGAAGAGTGTGCCTTTGGATACAATCAGCAAATTTTTTTAAAAAGAAGAGTACAATAATCGGGGATGGTTTTAAATAACTTCAAAAAGTCAAATTACATTGAAATTATTTCAATTTTTTTATTAGTTGTCCGGAGACAATTGTGAGTCACTGTATATAAAAATGACTATTGCTCACAAGAATAATAATTTATAAACATTGAAACTGTCGTAGTCGGACGCCTTATTATATTTCATTAATACAAAGTTTTTTGTGTAAGAACACAATGAACAGTACCCAGAGAAATTGATGGTACTGGAACCGATACTGGAACTCGCATTCAGGTGGTGGGTGTATTTTTGTGTAAGATCACTTCTCAACGCAATTACATTGAGAAATTCTCAGAAGTGTAACCAATTGTGTCACCAAATAAATCAATTTAAAATGTTTACATGAATTTTATTTACCATTCGTGAAGTTTGCATTGTTTTAGGACTGCAGGTAAGGTTTTAAGCTTCTTGTGTTCACCGCGCATCTGTCACTTTCATAAATGTGCACCTGTCTTCTCAACCACAGATGTTGTTGCTGTGAATAGGAAATTTGCAATTTATTCTCCAAACTTGAGCCGATACTCGCCTCCGTGCTCGTCTCTACCATTCACAAATTACTGATTACGTGTGCGTCCCAATCTCCAGCTGTTTAACCGGATCCACCACAAAAAAAAAGTAAGCTAACCTCAAAGTTCGATTCGATTCCAAAATTCTCGTAATTTCTACAAATATAGCGCTTTTCCACCTACTCGTGACTGGATTGAGCAGAATTAATCGATTTAACAAACCGATTTCCAGTTATTTATCCAAATTTAAGTGGCTTAAGAAATTTGTCTCGCTTGCTCGAATTCGAATTTTCCAAATTTTCGTGATTCTGGTCACCCGACCGAAATTAAAAAAGTGTCCTTTACTGGACGCAACTATAAAACACTCGAAAAACCTCTCAAGATAAGTTTTAGTCTTAAGAGAACGCAAATTTCACTTTTATTCGCAAAAGCGAAGCAAACAGCTCCGTTCTCACGCAATGGCGTCGTAGAAAACCTAGTATCGGAGATGCCAATCTTGCAAGACCAAAATTTCCAAAATTGGACACTTCCAACAAAATTGTAAGTAGTTAAACATTTTGGCGCTAAATTTGATTGTTCACTATACTAATTCTTTCCTTTTATAGGTCCGCAAATGTTATTATACACGAAACACTGTTTATACCGGGTGACCGGCTGCCGATGTGAACATAGGAAATTAACATGGGAAATTGATTTTTCTTTAATATCTGCTTTCCATCATAACGGATAATAATGAAAATGGTATCAATTTGAATTTGTATTCCACTTCTAAAGATACCTAACACTTGAAATTTTGTTCTTTAATTTCTGTTAAAAACTCACTAATAAAATGCAAAATAGCGCATTTAAAATTTTTTTCTCGGGGGAGCCTGAAACCCCTAGAGAACGCGTCCCCAGGTGGCGGATAGGGGAACGCCTCCTAGATATAGGTGGTAAGAGGGAAATGAAATACCTCTCGCGGACCAACAGGCAAGTAGCGTCTGCCTCAGATTGAGCGGCGACAAACAGCGTTTGTTCCCATATTGGGCGGCTGAAAATAACACTCGCCAACACGTTCGGCAAGCGTGGCGTTTTAAAGGCCAAACCCTTCTAACAATGACCTCAATCTCTAACAATAAAATACCCCAGGTGGGTAGGACTATAAGTCCGGAATCCCACACTGTGAAAACAGTCTGCCTCATGGATTCTGGGGGAGGCAAGAAATTGAGCAATAAAGAAGCTATAAACCAAAACCAATCCAAACTGAAGATAGCCACATATAATATCAGAACTATGCAAGGAGAAGACCGACTGAACGAGCTGGAAGACCAATTAGACAAAATAAAATGGGACGTGGTTGGACTAGCAGAAGTACGAAGAAAAGGCGAAGAATGCTTACAGCTAAGATCCGGAAACATTTTATACCACAAAGGAAACGAAGAATCCAGCGAAGGGGGAGTAGGCTTTATGATTAACCAACGCATGACAGATAATATAAAAGTAATTAAAGGGTTTTCTAATCGAGTGGCATACATAGTATTATCAATAAACAAAAGTTACACGCTGAAAGTTATTCAGATATACGCTCCTACAACATCACATGAAGATGACGAAGTAGATGAATTCTACGATGAAATATCTCGAGCAATACAAGAGATTCCAACAACAACGACTATAGTGATCGGGGACTTCAACGCTAAGGTTGGGGGAAAACAAGATCAATAAGAAAGTAAAATAGGAAATTTCGGCATCGGCATAAGAAACGAAAGAGGGGAGAAACTTATGGAATTCTTGGAAAAAGAAAAACTGTATGCTATGAATACTTTCTTCAAAAAGAAAAACCAAAAACTATGGACATGGCTCAGCCCTAACGGAAAAATAAAAAATCAAATAGATTTTATACTATCATCCAGCAGAGACATAGTAACAAATGTAGATGTACTGAACAAATTCACAACGGGAAGTGACCACAGGATGGTCAGAGCAGATATATGTATAAATAAAGGCCTGATACGAACAAAGAGATTTCATAGGAACACGATACCCATAAATAGACAAAAGTTAAAAGAAAAAAGTACAGAATATCAAATAGAGCTGGAAAAGCAACTCGACCACCATGAGGCAACACTCCGAACGGGCACGATCGATGAAATCAACAAGTCTCTGGTATTATCCATGCAAACAGCAGCCCACAAGATGGCAAGAAGAGGGAAAGAAAGAGAAGAAAGATTCAGCGACAGCACGAAGAAACTAATAAAGCAAAGACAAGATAAAATGTCAACTAACACAACAAGCAAAGAAGAAATAACTCAGATTAGTAAACAAATTAGAAAATCCATACGACAGGACAGATGGACGAAGATAGAACAGGAAGTAAACAAAATTATAGAACAAAATAAAGATATGAAATGTCTTCGAAGAAGAACCAGGACTCCACAGCTACAAGCTCTAAGAAACAAGCAAGACGAGGAAATCAGAGATAGAGAGGAAATGCTTAGGATAATAGAAAAATTCTATACCGAACTATACGAAGCAAAAGTATGGCCGACGAATGAAATAAAAATAAAACTCCGGCAGAAAATTATAAATGTAAACTCGGAAGAAATGCCAGAAATAGATGAACATGAAATAGCTAGTACTGTAAAACAAATGAAGCAAAATAAAGCACCCGGAGAAGACGGAGTCCTGGTAGAAATGATCAAAGAAGGTGGACAACGAACCTTGAAAGAAATTACTAATCTGATGAACAGATGCCTAAACGAAGGAAATATCCCCAAAGACTGGAAGAACGCGATCACAGTACTGTTTTTTAAAAAAGGAGACAAAGCGAGATTAGAAAACTATAGACCTATATCACTTCTATCCCAACTATATAAACTTCTGTCTAAAGTCATCACCAACCGACTCGGAAATAAACTCGATGGCTATCAGCCAAAAGAACAAGCAGGATTTAGAGCCGGATATGGTACATGCGATCATCTGCACACAATAAGAATTTTAATAGAAAAGGTTACGGAATACAATCTACCACTATACCTAGGATTTGTGGACTACGAAAAAGCCTTTGATAGCGTAGAAATCTGGGCAGTAAAACAAGCCCTACAAAATAGTCGAATAGATTATCGATATATTCAACTGATCGAAAATGTCTATGCCGAGAGCACAACAGTAATTCGAGTTCACAAGGATACAAATCCAATACCAATTAAAAAAGGAGTGCGACAAGGCGACACAATATCACCAAAACTCTTTACAACAGCTCTACAAGATATATTCAGAGCACTCAATTGGGAAAACAAAGGTATCAATATCAACGGAGAAAGACTGAATAACCTTAGATTTGCAGATGACGTGGTGGTTATCGCTGATAACTACGAAGACCTACAAGACATGCTACAAGAACTAAGCACACAATCAAAAAAATTCGGCCTAAAACTTAATAAGAAAAAAACAAAGGTGATGACCAACACGGAAGATGAAAGACCGGTGAGAGTAGACGACGAAATAATCGAACGAGTAGACAGCTACATCTACCTAGGTCAAGACATCCGACCAAATAAAGAAAATCAGACGGCAGAAGTTAGCAGAAGACTAAGAATGGGTTGGGCGGCGTTTGGAAAACTAAGCTATGTACTTAAAAACCAAAATATCTCACAACATCTCAGAACTAGAATCATCGATATGTGTGTGTTACCTGTACTAACATACGGAGTCCAGACATGGGTGTTCACAAGCAAAAATGTGGACAAGATTCGTAAAGTACAAAGATCGATGGAAAGAGCTATGCTTGGAATATCTCTAAAAGACCGTATTACCAACGAAACTATAAGAGAAACTACACGAGTAAAAGACGCCGTAACAACCATGGCGCGACTGAAATGGAGATGGGCCGGACATAACGCAAGAAACACAGGAAGATGGAACACGTTTATAAATCACTGGAGACCATGGTTGGGTGGTAGAAGTAGGGGCAGACCGCGTATGCGATGGGTGCACGATATAAAGCGAGTGGCAGGTTTCGGATGGAATAGAGTGGCTGGAAATAGAGAGAGATGGAAAGAGTTAGAAGAGGCCTATGTTCAAAGTTGGACGACAAGCGGCTAGGAAGAAGGAAGAAGAAAAAAAATTTTTTAATTGTTTTGTTTGAATTTTATTGCAATTGTTTTTGCTTGAAAACCAATAATTTCCAACAAGTTACTTTGACAGATTGCAATAAATTTGGTTAAAAATGAACGCAAACTTCATTTTACTGAAATTTATCGGTTTTCAAACAAAAACAATTGCAAAAAAATTCAAACAAGGTAAAATTTTAGTACATTTGATTAGTGAGTTTTTAACAGTAATTAAAGAACAAAATACCAACTGTTAGGTATCTTTAGAAGCGGAATATAAATATCTTCAAATTGCTACCCTATTCATTTTTATCCGTTCTGATAGGAAGCAGGAATGAAAGAAAAATCAATTTCCCATGTTAATTTCCTATGTTCACATCGGCGGCCGGTCACCCGGTATAAGAATTTGTCCTCAACTCAGTTGGGTTTTCATTTTCACCCCATCATGACCATACAAATTTTTCACATCATATTCTCTCCGTTTCATTTTGTTTCACAACAGTATACAGGTGGAGTCAAAATTATCAAACGACAATTGGACCAATAATTAATTGGTAGTACAAAAAAACGTGAAAATAGAGAGGGTTACCCAAAACAAAGATTCAGATTCTGTCGCAATCCGGAGAGAATCTCTCCAATTTATGTAGCTGGTAGCCAGTGGCGTAACTTCAAATTTTAGGCCCGGGAGCAAGAGCTTTGACGGGCCCCTCGATTGAGAGGTGTGCGATTTAAAAACAAAATTTTATTGCAGTTTAAGGGTATCCAAAGCATTGGGCCTGGGAACATTCCTCCCTCTGCCCTACCCCCCCCCCGTTATTTATGTCATTATAAGGCTGGGAATTTTTAACATTTTTGTATTCGAATATTCGTTCAAGAAATCACAAGAATATTCAAATTATTCGAATGATTATTTGAATATTCAAATTACTTGAATATTCGAATAATCATATGAATAATTTGAATATTCGAATAATTTCAATATTCGAATAATTTGAATAGTGCCGTTGAGAAAATATTCATATCCGAATATCCGAATATTCGAATACTCCATTAGTTGATTATATTCGAGTTTTTGCATAAAAAAAATTTTAGATCCTAATTTTTAATCTCTTGCTCTCCCATGGGGGGTTCGAACCCGCAAAACCACTCCCGTATATAGTAAGGCTGGGATTTTTAACATTTTTGCATTCGAATATTCGTTCAAAAAATCACAAGAATATTCAAATTACTCGAATATAATCAACTGATATATTCATATTCGAATACTCGATTAGTTGATTATATTCGATTTTGATTCCCAGCCTGTCATTATCCATACCTCGCAGACCCTAGATTGCATACCAATTTCTTCACATTTTAGGGTATTTAGCGGACTTATCCACTCTAGAAATCAGAAAAAGCACTTCAAAATGACATAATTATGTATGAGCACATTATATTATCATTGCATTGGTATTATGTAGTTTATGTTCCTAAAAAAATCTTTCCCTGACTTCAACAGTACCTTGATAATATTAGGTATTAGTAAAACAATTGAAAAACCGGGTGCTATAGAATACTCCCCCCCCCCCATCCGTAATAAGCAAAATATGTTTTTTCAAGTATTAAATTTGCGTCTGTATCAATTTTGAAAATTTTTATTGTTACTTCCTTGTGCTGGGGGGCATTCCATACCCCCCAGACCCCCCGGTTTATTCAAATTGTTAAATTTATTTGTTAAAATTATTAAATTTGGACAAAGCAGGCATTAAGTGGATAGTAAAACAAAACGCGTAAACTCCAAATGTATAGAAATTTCCGTACGATTCCAGGGTTAATTTCCGAAGACAGGGCTAAGATTCCAGTGACCATTAAACAATTCAACATCAGGGTTTGTGAAAAATCTACTAAAACATTTTATTTTTGTAAAACAATTATTGATTTTTGTCACACGTATTACACATGAAAGTATTGAAACGCCATTAAGGCAAATTGACGATAAATTTAATGTAATTAGAGTTGAACCCAAACCTGAGATAGTTTCAATTTGCTCCCGGCAAAATAGCTGCCGTGGCACTTAGTTTGTATCATTACAATATGTTTCCCTAAGAATTAAATTTGTGTCGTTATCAATTTTGAAAAGTTATATCGTTACTTCCTTATTATGAATGAAGTATTTAAATTAAGTGTACCCGTGGCAAGCGGTTTCATTTGCACAGTGTTCGCCTCGTTCAAATAAAAAATCAATTAAAACATTCTTCTTCTTCTTAGTTTAAGCCTTAAAGCTTGTTATTACCAACATCTACGTCGTTTCCTTGGCAGTGTTGGTTCTGTGAGCATATACAATTTTTAAATCCATTAGGTAGCTTGCTAGACTTGCCGTCAGATGTGCCATGTATCCTGATGGTTTTTATGTTAATGGTGGCAATTCACTAACCCAGGGGACCACCAGCTTAACGTGCCTTTCGAAGCACGGAGACCAGTCATAAGAAAGTTTGACTCTCCCTAGGTTTGAACCCGGTGCCCCGCATTTGCATCCAACTGCGTTAGCTGCAAGGCAATAACCGTCTCTAATTAAAACATTGTTACACATTTATTCCCCTGAAATGGGCATGAAACCGGGGGGGGGGGGGGTTTGAATAAGTTAAACATAGAACAGTTTGTAGCTGGAAATTAAGTACGACCGAAAAGGGCTTACAGAGACACTTCCAGACGAATTAAGGTGCCCGCACACTTAGGCGGCGTAAAGCGAAGAGTTTCTTGAGCAGTTTACATAGAATCAAATTGGAGGCCGTATATTAATGCGACGCGACGTCGACAATGAAATGGATTGGTTTCTCAAAAATTTTTACTAGACAAAACTTGTAGTCCGTTAAAATTCTTATACGGAATGGGGCGTCAGTTTTTTTTGAAAATTGTTTTGTTTAAAAGGTTTTAAGAAAAACCAAAAGAACAGAAATTTAGAATTTTTCAACATTTTTGAATTTACTTTAATTCATAACTCGAAAGCCGTTGATTTTAGACAATAAAAGGTTTGAATCTAGTTTATAGATTATTTTACGCTCTTTAAATAAGCACTAAACCATTTTTACTGAAAAATCAATATTTTCGGGGCTATGGCCATGTGAAACTGGAAATTTAAAAAAATGCTTTAAAGAGGCCTAACTCTCGAAGGTTTGAATTTAAAAAAACATTTTTGTTAAGTATTGTTCTTAGAAAAATGTCCTCTATCACACGAGCGACTAACGGCAGCCGGATCTCAAAATCTCCGTCCAATAGGAGCGAACTAACGTCGCGCGCATTCGTTTTAAATTTGACGTTTAAAAATGTAAACGTTCAAGTTGTTGCAATAAAAGCGTTTGCTGAATATTTCATAATTTTTATTAAAAAAAAAACCAAATAATTTACAAAATAAAATTAAAATCCTCCTAAAATTATATATTAAAAAGATTTTCTTTAATAGAAAGGTTTTTCATAAGAAAATTCTTCATAATAAAACATAAGTTACTATTATAATTTTGTTTTGTAAATCTATTATTATTTGTTACTTTTTAATAAAAATTATGAAATATTCATCAAACGCTTATATAGGTCGCGTTCGAGCATTACGGAGCCGGAGCATTCGGAGCAGAAAGTCGGGTCAGCATCAGTGCCCTCTAACAGATTTTTGTTAAAACAAATAATGTTGGAAAATATAACCTTAAATTTAAAAATTATTAACAGTCTAAAAATGAATATGCAAGCAATATACGTTTTGTAGTAGAGATGTTTATGGACGACGGCGACGAACAAAATGAAAAAATCACCTCAGTAATATACTAACATAAAAGAGCGGATAAAATAATTCAAATAAGTAAGTTTTAAAATTAAACGCAAGCGCACGAAAGGCACCAATCTGTTTCAACAAAAATCCGTTATATGGCACTGATGCTGACCCGATTTTCTGCTCCGAATGCTCCGGCTCCGTAATGCTCGAACGCGACCATAGTAAATAACGGTGTTGATTTGTTTTCATCGTGAATTTGAAACAAAATTTTAAAATTTCTAAATAACTGAACGTCAAAATTTAATGATTACAGACAACATTAATTTATAGCAAATACTAAAGTATTTAAAAAAATGTTTCCAACATTTGAATTTAAAAAACCCAGAATTTTAAAAAACGTAAATAGTTGATCTTAAATTAATATAAAACAAATTATAGTTGAGAAAAGATCTAAAATAATCTAACAAGTAGATTTTAAATTTACTTCTTACAATCCATTAACACAAAAGCACAAAACAACCAGGGCCGTCATTAGGATACGACGTATATTCAAAAAATTAGCAAAAAAAAATTACCCGTTAAGGTGGTTCTTTGATTTTAGAATTTTTTTTGCTAATTTTTTGAATATACGTCGTATCCTAATGACGGCCCTGGTTGTTTTGTGCTTTTGTGTTAATGGATTGTAAGAAGTAAATTTAAAATCTATTTGTTAGATTATTTTAGATCTTTTCTCAACTATAATTTGTTTTATACTAAAGTATTTGTTTATAGGTTAACTTTCTACATTTTTAAACGTCAAATTTAAAACAAATGTACGCGACGTTAGTTCGCTCCTATTGGACGAAAATTTTTGATAAGATAAGATAAAAGAACTCTATTTGTCTAAGTATTTACATAAGAGTTATAATTTAAAGTTAGTGCCTATTGCTTCTACAATTTATCTAACATTATATTGATTTATTTACAGTTTAATTTGTTATTTACAGATTGAAGTATTTGCTGGGAAAAATGAGTGTAAAAACCCAGCGCTCTGATCGTACAAAAAATAAAAAAAAGATTCGTGAGGTTGAATTTGTGTTTTAATATTGGTGTAATTTTGTAGTTGTGACGCGGAAAAAGTCGCGAAATTTATTGAATGAACAAATGATGTATTAATTTATGTCTGAGTTTAAAAGGCGCATTGCTGCTACTGGTGATTGACGTAATTTACTGTGTTAGCGGATGGCTAGGTGTCTTGAATTTGTAAAATTTAAGAGCTTCATCGTAAATGAGTGTGTGTATTCTGGGTACGTTAGCGAGCTCGTGTAGAGTGTAAATTGGAGTTGAATAGGGTAAACCTGTAATTAGCCGAAGGCACTTGTTTTGTATGATTTGAAGTTGTAGCTTGTTTGAGTCTGATGTGTTGCTCCAGACTGGAGACGCGTATAGCATCAGGGGTAGTATTATGGTTTTGTAAATTTGTAGTTTGATTTTAATGTTGAGCTGATTTTTGTGTGTTAGTAGTGGGAAAATTGCATGAAAAGCTCGGTTGGCCGATGCTTTCTTGTTAGAACAGTGTTGGGTATAGGTGAGTGTTTTATCAAGTGTCACGCCCAGGTACTTAACCGTGGGAGTGGGCTCTATGACTTTTTGGTTCATTCGAAGAGTTGTTGTGTATGGATCTTTAGTTTTCTTAGAAAAGATCGCGAGTGTGGTTTTGTCTGCATTAATTAGTAGTTTCCATTTATGGTAATTAGGTGACAGAATGTCAATATGACGTTGAAGGTATGATATTGATTGGTTGGTGCGTCTGGATGTTGAAATTAATGTAGTGTCATCTGCAAATAGTGCCACTTTGGTGCCTGGGTGTTTGGGGATATCATTTATATAATATGTGAAGAGCTGAGGTGCCAAGACTGATCCCTGGGGGACGCCTGCTGGGATGGGGAGTGAGTTTAACAAAATGTCCTTTACTGAAACTTGAAAAGTACGGTTTTTGAGAAATTGTTGAATGAGTTTGATGAGATAACGGGGGATGTCAAGTTTAATTAATTTATATATCAGTCCGTCGTGCCAGATACTATCGAAAGCTTTTTCGATGTCCAGCGTGACGACTGATGTTGTGCGTTTAATATTGAAATTTGTTGTAATGATGTTAGTAAGCCGAGCTAGTTGTAAAACCGTACTGTGGTTTGCTCGGAAACCAAATTGCTCTTGAATTATTTGACTGTTCTCAAATTCAAATTGCTGAAGGCGGCTGAGAATTGCCTTTTCTAGTATTTTTGAGAGTGTGGGGAGTAAGCTGATGGGGCGGTAGCTGGTAGGGATGTTCTTTTGCTTTCCTGGTTTGGGGATTGGAATTACTATTGCATGTTTCCAGGAAATCGGGAAATATTGATTTTTGAAGCATTGATTGAGTATGTAGTATATTTGCAAGATTGATTTTTTAGGCAAGTGTTTTAATATGTTCGATGAAAGTTTATCGTGGCCAGGGGCTTTATTTTTGAATGATTTGATTAATTTTTTGATTTCTTGAGGAGAGAGCAGGTCTTCAAGGGGGGTGGGGTGGTTTTCTTGGTCCAGTTTGCTTACGGCTTGCTGAACCATGCTGTGTGTTTGTGGGTCAGAAAGATCCATTGTATTTGAGTAATTGGGTAAATAAGTGAAAGCTATTGCGTCCGACTCTTCTTTATTTGTGAAGGTGTCAGTTAAGTAGCGTTCACAATGAAGTGGGGTCTTGTCTTGCTTCGGTAGAAAACCGGCAAGCGCCTATTAGATTAAATCATTTTCTTCTATCCCTTTCTATGATTAAAAATTCGTTAATTTTGATTGGCTCTTGCTAACTTTCTACCGAAGCAAGGCAAGACCCGACTTCATTGCGAACGCCACTTTACACCTGCTAATTTGAATTTGATTTCTCTCACAATTTGTATTAATTGAGCAACGTTGAGCTCTTGAAATAGTATTTTAACTTTTGGCAATTTGAGAGGTTATGATGTGTGTGGGTCGGTGAGGTCGCTATTGGTGAGAAATTTTTAATTTGAGTTTTTGGTGTTGGAAGCCCAGGAAAATTGTTAATATTGTCATTTGGTAAAGTTTGAATGCGGGGCGCGTTTAATTGGGCGACTGGCCCCGGGGATGAGCGTAAGGTTTATACACTTACCTTTCTTACACACGAGTTATCGCCGCAATTGCAGCATCTAACGTTCTAGTCTGGGTTGATGCGGTTAGTCCTGGGGCAGGCTGCGGTGAGATTCCTGGCATTTCACGCATCTTGGTTTCAGGTTGCAGTTCGTCGAACCATGTCCGAAATGTTGACACCTGTGACACTGTACTCTGGTGGTGCGGGGTGAGTAATTCTGCCACTTGATAATGACAGGTCCCATAGATCGGATTTTTCGAAGGGTCTGGAGGTCGGTGGTGGCCGGAAAATGGATTAAATATGATGCAGAAGTCTTTCCTGCCTTCGTGCGCATATTTACTATGGAACTGGTCTTTATGTTGTTTACTTCCAGTTTCAGTTACATTTTCGATTTCCTGTGGGGTGAGGCAAAGTGAGCCCTTGAGCACCATTTTCTGGGTGCGTTGTTTTAGTGGGGAGAAGGTATAGTCCTCGACGTTTATATAGCCCCAAGTTTGCCCCCTTATAGTTTGGAAGGAGACGGGATTGCGGGTGATTTTGTTGATCGATTGGAAGAACGAGCTTACGTCTTGGACAATGCTTGGAAGCACGATTGGTGGGGGACGGGTTGATTTTGGCTTTACAGGAGCGGCAGCCTTTGACGCGAACCTAATTTTAGGATTGTTGCGCAGATTTAATGTTGTTTCTAGGTTGGTTGAGTCTGGGTATGGGTTTGTTGCCGCAACGTTGGCCAATAGACCGAACTTGTTGTATTGTGGTGTTCTAAATTCAACTGCACAGCCCCCCACTCGGAAACTGAGGTAGTTGTGATGTTTTTGTGAAATTTGAGACTGCTTATTTGTACAGGGAAGACTAGATTCCAAAATTCAATCAAGGAGACTCGGGATATTTTATACTATTTGATGGATTTGAACGCAAATTGTAACAATTCAGTCTTGTTATGCGGAGTACAAATAGTCCTATAGCCGTATGTGTTGGTTTGTGTGACTGTATCAAACCACCACTACATTTAGTATCAATTTTGCTAAATGGTGATCTGATAAAATCAGTGATAATTCGTGTGGCAAAATCAATAATTGTACAAAAATAACAATTTAATAATAAAAGTTTTGACGAACCAATACGTTGTTTGTTTGGGAACCGCTACGTTTCAAGTCACGCCTCCAGTAGCCGTCTTACAAGTGGAACATCTGCAACCTAGTAGCAGATCGTGGTTGTTGGCTTCTTCAAATTTTACCAATTATTTGTGAACCCGTGGAATCTCAGCTGTCCACGAACAAATTGAGTGCTTCTGGTGTGAATTAGTGCATCGAACATCTGGATTAAACAACCGGTTTTTGGTACATAACCTCAATTTTGAGTGTTCCTTATTTATGATAATTTTCTTTATCCTATGGCCCACACAGCGTTTTTACCGTTGTTTTAACTAATAGAAACGAGATTCGATATTGGGGATGACCACAATTTTCATCAAATAAACATAAATTTGTGTACCTCTTTTACACGTGCATCGATGGCGTCGTTTTGGAAAATTAATACTATCTACCTACCTTGATCAATAATTCGATTATCCCTAATCAGGAAATACACCACTTAATCGTTCGAAAAGGCTCTGCGAGTCGGAACCTTATCTTTCTTAACCTCCTATCATCAAAAATGGAAAAATTCCCTAGAATTTTCAAAAAAGACATCAAGTAAGAAGTAACTGTTTTTGGCGGTAAATTTGAATTTTTAAACTTATTACTCATCTTTGCAGGTTCATCAAACTTTCGATAAAATGACCGCACAAATCACTTTATAGAAACAAAATTTTGTGTATATGTAATGTGTCTGGTAACAAGTTGGCTCTTAATGTAAACAAGATCAATTCTTACAACTTTAGGTATTCGTTTGCACACCTCTTTTGACAATAATGTTTTATCCCGAATCTCTTATTCGTTTTTATCATCACAGTATGTTGAGTGGGTTGAGATGATTTCTTCATTATCTTCGGGCACTTCTTAGTCGATGATGACTTCGTCATCACGCGTCGGGTTTGGCATGATCGTGAGTTGCGCTAGTTTTGTCGCGAGGATTGGGTAATTCGTCGGAGCATCCGGTTTACCGTCTTGATTGAGTTTTTGACAGATTTTAATTACACAATGTGTTTCCTTGAAATAATTTTTGGATTTTGAAAAAAAACTGGGCGAAAAACAATTAAAAACTTTTAATGCTCGGAATACTAACTGTGTATTGTTAACATAGGACGGTCGGAGCATAGTGGCCACGCAAGTTGACTATGGACGCTAAATACCCGGTTCGAATCCGAGTAAAGTAAGAACTTTATTCTGACCGTTCTCCCCTCGGAAAGCAATGGCAACCTACCGAGAGTAATATGCCAAGAGCATCCTTAAATGTTAATGATCTAAAGGGTCCAAAAGTTGATCTGTGGACTATGGGGAAGCGTAATAACCACCCCACCAACATTTAAGGATCACGACGCTTCTGTTAAGAAGCATAACGACTGTATGATGATGATTGTTTAGCACAATATTTTACAGTTCAATTGCTAGAACTGTGACGATAACATCTCTCAATTATTTGTGTCAATTAAAGGAATTTACCATTACCTGCGTTTCATTGGAGTTTCCCCAAACTACTTTTTTTTTATTTCAAAATCCACGGCCTTCGCTTCCGCAACGAATCGAGGGCTAGTCTAGTAACATCGTGGCTACACTAACTGGCGAGTTAGTACCACCAACAAGCTAAAGGTTCGACAGCTTTATTGCCGGTAAGCAAATTGGAAACTCTTCAAACTCAGGGGAGACTAGGTCCAACTCAAATTAAGAGAACAAGTTCGGGTTAATAAAAAACTAAAGTAGGTAAATATTTTTATTTCAAATAAATTTAAGAAAATGACCTTTCGGTCAAGCGGTTACATAACATTTTTAACAAGGTGTTAAATTTAACTAACCAATTCAAAAACAAATAAAAATTTTTTCAATGAACAATTAACGCTTTTTTGACTGAATTTCTTAGTCTAAATTTAAATCGTCCCAATCCAAAATAATTTAATTTAATAAACTTGCGGTACGTGACTGGGGGAGGTTATCAGATGTCCCTCTCCGATTTGATCCATTTTTAGTATAGGTGTAGGTCATGATTAATACTTCAAGCGTCGCAAATAGTAAAGCGCACTTTTCAGCTAATTTCAGTTTACGTAGGTTTATAATTATTTTCAACTACCATGATTGTTTTTAATATGTTGTTCTAACATTTGTTTGACTGCACCTCTATAGTCACAAATTTCACACCCAAACGGTTTCTCACCAGTGTGAGTTCTCATGTGGCGTATCAAGCTACTCTTAAGCGCAAATTTATGGCTACAAACTTCACATTCAAACGGTTTTTCTCCGATGTGAGTTGCCATGATATGTTGCTTCAAAGAACCCTTCAATGCACACTTATGACCACAGAGCGAACAAAGAACAGGTTTCTCACCAGTATGAGTCCGCATATGAGTGAGCAAACTGAATTTAAACAGAGTTTTATAATCACAAACTTCACATGCGTAAGGTTTCTCTTTTATGTGAGTTTTCGCATGCATTTTCAAACTCCCTTCGTGGGAACATTTGTAGTCGCAAATCATACAAGAAAATCGTTTCTCAATAGTGTGTTTTGCCATATGTCGCTTCATACCCGTTTTGCTTGAACATTTATAATCGCAAATTGCACACGTGAACGGTTTTTCACCGGTGTGAGTTCGCATATGCAACAACAAATTAAATTTACCTGTTGTTTTATAATCGCAAAGTTCGCATGCAAACGGTCTCTCGTTGGTGTGAGCCGCCATATTATGATTCATCAAACCTTCTTTGTTGGAACTTTTATAGTCACAAAATAAACAAGAAAATGGTTTCTCACCAGTGTGAATTTTCATATGCCGTTTCAAATACTTCTTGTTTGAACATTTATAATCACAAACTTCGCAGGAGGCTGGTTTTTCACCTGTATGAGTCCGTACATGTGACAACAAAACATATTTGAATGGAGCTTTGTAACCGCAAACTTCGCACGAATATGGTTTATCGCCAGTGTGATTTTTCATATGCAGTGTCAAATTCTTTTGATTTGAACATTTATAGTCACAAACTAAACAAGAAAACGGTTTTTCCCCGGTGTGGGTCCTCAGATGCACTTCCAATCGATGCTTTGTTGAACATTTATAGAGACAAACCTCACAGGAAAACCGTTTCTCTCCGGAGTGAATTCCCATGTGCATTTTCATATCTCTTCGGCTGGAACATTTATAGTCACACATTCTACACATTTCCTCATATGTATGAATTCTCAGATGCCGTTGTAAGTAAGATTTGATAGCACTTTTATAATCACAAACCTTGCAGGCAAATAGTTTTTCATTGGAAACAAAATTTGGTTCTTTCTCTTCTTTAATGTCAATTGTGTGATGTAAATCTTCCAGGTTAAATTCTGCATCTTCCAGTCCTTCCGCTTTAATTTCAAAATGAATGGATTGTGTTTTCAAAACAAGATCACTTTTTTGAAATTCTACGTTTAGGTCTGGTTCCGTACCTTTTCGTTCTTCTTTAATTTCGTATTCACTGTTAGAATCGCACAGGATTTGATCCATACCGAATATGTAGATTCTTTAGATTTTTTTGAGGTTATGTCATTACAGAATTTCTACGAAAAATTAATAATTATTATATTAAATTTATGCTTGATTCAATTCTACCTACCCTAATGTAATATACTGTCGTGTAACACGGCTCAATGACGCCCCTAATTATAGTCAGGGATGAAACCTCGCCTAATGTGTCCACTCGAACAATTGAATGCCAGCTAGCTTTAAGTTCGGTTTGCAAATTTTGAGGCCACAAATATTTACAGGGTCGTGAATTCAATGAATTTAAGGCAATCAAAGATCTCAATAAGTCAGAGGGCAGTTTATTTAAACTAAGCAAATTCAAAAATGGAGCAATTTTAATAATCTCTGACACAAATGTCAAGCAATGCGCAATATGGTGTGTAAAGTGTACAAACGATAAATAAAAAGTATTATTTATTATCAAAAACTCAGCTATACTTTTATTTATCGCCTGGTATAATGTAAAAAGTGTAACAATAATAAAAATAATTTTGTACAATGGTGTTTGGATACAAAAAGTTCAGATTTCTTACGTGAAATGATAAATTGGTGTTGACCGCAATTGGTGTAGCACTCCGTACATCGGCAACGGTCCCAATCTGTAGAACGCACCCAAATGTCAAATGGCTTCCTACTTCCATACACACGGTAGTACAGCTTCTGCAATCTTCCAAAACCAGTGATTTTATCCAGAAAATAAGTGACGTGACGTGTGATATCTCTCCTGTGGTGGTTCCAAATCTCAAAGATTGATTTGAACGAATATCTGCGACTTCCAAACCAAAATAGTAGTCAAAACGTGCGACTTTTCCATTAACCTCAAAATTTTCATATGGTATTTTATAATCGGCAATTTTACTGGTCATCGACGGTAATAAGTGGTATAAAACTCGTCCATATAACAAATCACTTATTAATTTTAACTTTCTCGTCGTATTTCAGGTTTTACAAACCCAAAATGTGCAATTCTAATATCGTAGTCAAATGATTTATTATCTCGTCGATATAATCGCTTTTGTGACTCAAAAGCTCACTAAATTCGTCTTTTTGGGAATAATTGCGAATAATAATCCGCAAGCATCAAACGTGTCCCAAGACGGCTGGTTCAAGACAACCTCTACGGAAACGGCCTTATCAAACTTCTCCATACCACCATAAACATCCAAAAATACAACACAAAAATTGTAAGTGGTAACTTCCTAGCGCCATTTATTCAAAATTACGGAAATTTTTCAATTTCAGGTAACTAATTGATACACCTGCGTACACATCACAAACTCGCAAGAAGCACATCACACTTATAAGAAAATCAAATCTGTTATAGTTTTATGTGTTTAAAGTTACAATTTCATTGCTAGTTATTCAAAATTATCTCCATATTGGGTCTTACAAACGACAAATTTAAACTTTAAAGAAATTCCTTAACCGACTTCTTTGATTGACTTTATGACATTTCAATACTTCTTGTATATCGTTGTTATCTGAAAACGTAACAGTCTGAAACTAATAATCTTATACCTCCTTTTCCCCACCGTTATGGTGGTCCAGGAAGCGATTACTGCTCACCAGGTAGAGAGCTACCTGTTAAAATGTTGCCCTTTTTGACAGCTAAGCTCCGACGGTAGGCTAGGGGGTGAATTACCCTGAAAATTGACTTCAAAGAAAACACTTGAAAATCAAACCACCAATCAAAGTTAACAACAATATAATAAATACTTATAACAAAATAAAACTATTTTGGTACAGGCTTCAACTCACGACGGATCTGGATGATGTAAATTACGTAAATATGAAAAATCAGTCAAAGGACTGCACTTCCAGTCGAAACTATCCAGTTAAAAAAATTAAGGCAAATGCCTTCCACAATTGAGTAAACTTAGCAACTTGCAGAAAGACGAAATTAAAATACTAAAATAAAAATCTTACCTTCACGTCCAAAGATCTTTGTAGGAGGAGGTTTACAAACTTCTACCTTATACAATTGGTTTAGTAATTAAATCGTCAACTGCAATCGCTCTGGAGATGTTGATAAGCAGATTTCCAAAACTGGTAGTGACGCTACTGTGGTGAAGTCCGACTTCCGGAACCAAAAAAACTATCCAGTACAGACTTGTATAATTGCAGGATGCACTAATAGATAAGGCAATACTATGATGCGTTGAAAAACAACAATGCTGATAACCACCAAACAATAAGTTGTACGAGCAATATGATATTGATAAGGCACTGGTAATAAATAATGGTACGCACAATCAAACGATGTTAGTAAAAATTGCTTGCTATGACAGGAACTCACAACGGCAAGCCAAAAAGGAATTTCCAAGCGTAGTAGACGTCGTTACTATTGTGAATATTTAGATTCTAGTGTAATTAACACGATTCTAATAAAGTAATTGGTAAATAATTACCGATGTTCGAAAACACGTCGTACTCGCTCAAAATGGCGTACCCGTTCCCTTATCAAACGTGCGCTCTCAAACGTCGCAAGTCTGCGTCGTACCTATTGCTAAATGCAAATATATACACGGTGCTGTAAAATTTAAGTAATGAATAAAAAATTCGTTACAAGTCGATGAACTTAAATAAAACATACGTGGTTCTAGCACTTGCTTGTGTTTATTACTGATTTGAATACATAAGTGATGGTAAGTCACATGATGCGTATATGCATGCGCATAGTAACTACATAACTATGTTACATGCCTTTTCAAAAATTAAAATTACAATGTTTTTTTTTTTTTTTTTAGATATCAAAATATTTAAACTAAACAAAATTTTAAATCTTAGCAAAATTTTATCTTAACACAATTTTAATCTTAACAAAATTTTAATCAGTGACATAATCTTTCAAATAACCCGGCTTCGTAATTAATCGCTTTGGCCGTTCTTTTGCTTCCTTGACAATTTCTTGCTGACTTGATGTCGAAGCACTGTGGTTAATACTTTCATTTAAATCACGGTCCGATTTCGGTTTATGAATTTGCTCTGCTATTATCACTTCATTTTCCGTATCGCGAAAACTATGATTTAAATTGTCGGTTAATTCACTTTGTCTTTCTGTGTTTAAATCACTGGCACTATTATTTTTATCGGTTTCACTTTGTTGAAACCGCAATGGTCTCAGATGTATCCGATTTCGTCGCAATGGTGTGCCGTCTTCTGTAACGATGTCGTATGATTCTGGATCTTCCGTTTTGTTTAAAACCTTGGCCGTCATCCAGTTTCTTTTATTTTTTTGTACCAAGATATCTTGATTTTCTTCCAAATCTTGGAGTTCATACGATGATCTGTCGTGATACTGTTTTTGTTGACATTGTTTCTTTTTTATCGCTTGCAATGGTCCGCTGCAATCATATTTCGGCATTAGGCTAGCTTTTGTCATTAGCAAGTCCGATCTTAATTTTCTGCCTTGTAGTAGTTCCGATGGTGAAGGTAACAATTCACCTTTAGGCGTCGTATTATAATTTAAGATAACACTTGGTATGCTGTTATTGTTATTTGACGCTGCTGCTTTGATGATTAATCCTTTTACAATTTGCACTGCACGCTCAATCATTCCGTTTGATTTCGGGTAAATTGGGCTCGACGTTGTATGCTTTATGTCGTAATATTTTGTAAATTCTGCAAAGCTACTTGAATTGAAAGGTGGTCCATTATCCGATACGATTTCTGGTGCTATACCAAAATAAGCAAATGTTTCTTCAATTACTTTGATTGTTGTTTTTGAATCTTTTGACGTCACATTTTTTGTGATTATAAATTTTGAAAAATAGTCGATCATTATTAAATAGTCTTTTCCGTTTATGTAGGCGAAATCAATTCCGATTTTACACCATGGTAAATCTGAAATTTCGTGATTTATAAGCGGTTGCTTCGTATTTGATTTTGAATATTTCTGACAAATTTTGCAACTTAATATAAATTCATCGATGTCCTTGAACATTCCAGGCCAGTATAGTGAAGTTTTAGCTTTATTTTGGCACGATGTAACGCCCTGATGCGCACTGTGGATTTTCTTTAGAACATTTTCTATTTCATTTTGTGGTATCACTACTCTTGTGCCCCTACATAAAATTCCGTCTGCGTAATGCAATTCTTCTTTAATTTCCCAAAATTTCTTTGCATTCGTTTTTATTGATTTTTTGTGTTCTGGCCATCCTACGTTGATATAATTGATGACTTCTTTGATGACGTTATCATTTTCTGTTGACTTTCTCAACTCTTCTATTCTTTCTTGCGTTGCACAAATTATTGCGTTTACTGCTACTGTCTTACCTTCCAGATAATCTGTGTTGATTTTTCTATTTTTGTTGGGGTCGCGTGACAAAGTGTCAGCGATGCATAAATTTTTACCTGGCACGTATTCCAATTTATAATCATACCTCATTAATTTTAAAACCATTCTTTGCAACCTTGGTGATAAGGACTCCATTGGTTTATTTACTATGCTAACCAGTGGTTTATGCTCTGTTTGGACCAAAATTTCCCGGCCGTACGTATAAAAATGAAATCTTGTTAGACCGTGCAGTATTGCTAACAATTCTTTTTCGATTTGCGCGTATTTTTTCTGTGTTTCCGTGAGAGCTGATGAACTGTACCCTACGGGTTGGTCATCTTGAAATAAAGCGGTTCCTAGCCCGTAACTACTTGCATCTAGCGATAAGCAAATTGGTTTCTTCGGGTCATAGAATCTCAATACTGGTGCTTTGCTTATTATTTCTTTTAAAAACTTAAAGCTTTTTTCTTCGTTTTCTCCCCATACAAATTCGTTCTTGTCACTTAAAAAAGCGCGTAAAGTACTTGTATGCTCAGACAGGTTTGCTATAAATTTTCTTAAAAAATTTATCATCCCGAGGACTCTCTGGAGTTCTTTTTTGTTTTCAGGACTTTTCAATGCATTGATTGCATCGACTTTGGGTTTTCTATCGAAATGCCATTTTCCGATATTTTGTGTCCCAAAAATTTGACTTCCGTTTTAGCCAATTGCATCTTGCTTTTGCTAAACTTAACGTTGTACATCTTTGCTCTTTTCAAAGCTTCCGTTAATCTGTTGTTGTGTTCTTCTTCGGTTTTTCCGAAAATTAGCACGTCGTCTATGTACGGTATTACGCCGTCCAGGTTTTCGAAAACTCTATTAATAAGTTTTTGATAAACTTCCGGTGCGCTACAAATTCCGTAAGGCATCGTTTTATATTTGAATCTTCCGTAAGGAGTAGCTATCGTACACAGATTCGAGCTTTGTTCGTCGATTGGTACTTGTAAGAATGCCGTCGTAGCATCTATTTTGCTCCGTCTAACTCCGCTAACACGTTATCTACTGTAGGGAGTGAATAATGCTCTCTCTTGATATGTCGATTTAGGGGTCTTGGATCCATACATACCCTTATCGATCCGTTGGGTTTGGTAACCGTTACGATGGGGTGAACCCAATCTGTCGGTTCGCTTACAACTTCCAATACCTGATTTTCTACCATTTTGTCCAACTCTTCTTTTAATTTTTGTTTTAAAGATAGTGGAACCCTTCTTGCTGGTGAAATCGTTGGCATTGCATTTTCATTCAGCGTGATGTGGTAAGGATTTGTTTTAATGCGCGATACTTTTTTATCGAATACTTCCTCGTATTTAGCTATGATATCAGCTGCTGACCTGTTGTTTTTAATTATGTGCACACGTGTACGCGAAATTAAACCCAAGCCTGCTGTGTCATCCAGTCCTAGAATACACTCGCTGTCTTTATCGGCTATAAAAAAGTTTAAGTATTTGTTACTTCCTTCGTGCTCGCATTTGATCCTGCACCTTCCTTTTATTTTAATGTCATGGCCCGTATATGACTTTAACTTTGTTTTTGTTTGCGTCATTTCCGGTTTGTGAGGTAATTTATCGTAGATTTTCTCCGAAATTATGTTTACCTCCGACCCTGTATCAATCTTAAAATTAATTGGTTTGCCACTTACATTTAAAATTTCTTCCCACGAGACGCCGTTGACTCTCTTGGTGCTTTTCTTCACCGCCAAAATGTCTTGTTCTTGCTCTTCATCCTCTGATGAGCCTTCTCGAATTTCTTTGACTCGTTTCTGGCTTCCGCAAACGCTGGCAAAGTGGTTCATCTTCTTGCACTTCAGACAAGTTTTGCCTGTTGCCGGACACTTTTTTTCGCCACTATGTACGAAACCGCACATTTTGCATTTGAGTTTAACACCTGCACTTTGTTTCTTGTTAACAAACTTTGTCTTTTCTTTATTCACGACACTGACCTCGCGTGCATTGGCGCCCGTAATTTCGATTACTTGCTTACGACTGACTTCACTCGAACGACAATGATCTAACCCCTTTGTTAGTTTCAAGTCTGGGTCTCGTAACAGCCTTTCTTGCACCGTCTTGTCATTAATTCCTAGAACTAACCTATCGCGAATCAAATTTTCAGTTTGTTCCTCAAAGTTGCACTGTGCTGCTAGTTTTCTCAACTCGGTCACGTATTTGTCTACCGATTCATCCTTGTTCTGGGACCTCGAGAAGAATTTAAAACGATCAAACACTACATTTTTCCGTGGTTGACAATAGTGGTCGAATTTCTTTATTACGTCGTCGTAAACTTCCGCACTCTCACCCACGCTATATTGAAAGGTTTCAAAAATGTCAATTGCCTCATCCCCTATAACGTTCACTCGCCTGTAAGTAAAAGTTGAACTTTTTCTTAAACTTTTCCCAGCCTACTGCTATGTTTCCCTCGAATACCATTTCGGTTGGAATTCTTACACTTGTATCCTGCTGCATTTTTACTTAAAAAATTCGCACTTATACTTTGAAAGTTTTCCTCGCGTTAACTGGTTTCCCGCACTTTTAGTCACTGTCAAATAATAAATTATTTGTAGATTTACCGCTGTCACCATGTAATATACTTCTTGTATATCGTTGTTATCTGAAAACGTAACAGTCGATGAACTTAAATAAAACATACGTGGTTCTAGCACTTGCTTACGTTTATTACTGATTTGAATACATAAGTGATGGTAAGTCACATGATGCGTATATGCATGCGCATAGTAACTACATAACTATGTTACACCTAAGAGATTAATTTGTTATCAATTTCACCAAAGAATTATCCCGAAAAATCATTTTTAATAATTAATTACTGATAATTAATTATTATAATTAATAATTAATATAGATGGCCGGCCATGATATATTGTCGATTTTTCCGATGAAAAATTTTTTGAAAAAGTTTATTGAATATGTAAGTAATTTGTAATTAAAATTAATAATTTTTATTAGTTAAAAAGCGTTATTATAAAACATGAAAATAACTACATGGTCCATAGGCGTATTTTCGCGAGGCATTTTAGTTAACCAAAAGTAACCGGTTAGATTTTATGCACGTGTAGTAGCCCGCCTTATTTTAGTCATAAAGCCAACCCTGTAAATTTAGTATAGACAATGTTCTAAAGCCAACCCTGATTTATTTTGAGATAAGAGATAGTTGCGCTATCAGTAATGTACTTCAGTAAGAGAAATTAGTTATAATAACTACTTTCTCTTCAACATATATTATCAAGGACGATAACTGCATATTATAGAAAGTTTGTAAAAACAGTGACCCTCAACTTCCATTAAAAATAAGGATTAAAACGATAAGTTTTGGGTCACTGGTTTAGAACCTCTGGGTTATTGTTAAGATAAGAGTAAACTTAGAAAGTAAGAGGGTCAAGTTCAACCGATAAGGGCATCGTCCAACCCTTATCGGTGAACTTCAATACATAAAAGGCAGTGAGACAGTCAGACATTGGTCAGTTAGAGTTAGTCAGTCAGTCGGTCAGTAACAGTTGGTGGCCAATTCTCAAAAGGAGAACTAGTAGTTAATGTTAGTGGACTTGTTATAATATGTTAGTTGGAGAAAGTTGAACGCAAGTCAACATCAAATCGTAAGTTCACTTAATAATTATTTTTTTTATTCAATTATGTATTATGTGTTTTACTTGGGCTCACTGTAGTGGCGTACCCTATTTTTAATTGATTTTTATTTTATATTTTAATTAATTAAATTAATTTTTAATTAATTCCACGCTACCTATTTCACTGAGTTTCACCAGAGCTCAGAGAACTTAAAACTGGTGTGGTGGCAGCGGAAGTTAGGCCAATTTAGCTACCAAATTGGTCGAGGAAGAACGAAATATATGTTTCTCTCGCTCTCTCATATTCACAAGGGGCCTGAGGCGTTACACACGATTTTATGTCATTTTCGCGACGAACTGTTAGAGGGGAGGTAGTTTTTGGTTAAAAAGTTACCTAACCGAAGTTAACCACAGACGAATACGTTCAGAATCTGTCGCAGTGGCGTAATTACCAGTGTGCGAATGAATACGGCCCGTAAAATCCTAGGGGCTAAAAACGAATGGTACCGCGCCAATCTTCTTCAGACGTGATGACCGGTCGATCTATGTTTCTTGGAGCAAATGCAGGCGAGGGATGCAGAGGCGTAGCTATGGGGGGGGGGGCAGGGAGGACATATGTCCCTGGGCGCCACAGCTTAGGGGGCGCCAAAATGAAAAAATTAGTTAAATAAACTCCGGCCCCTGTGAGTCTCCAGACTCTCGATACGAGAAGGGGCGCAGATTTTGTGTCTTGTCCCCGGGCGCAAATTACCCTAGCTACGCCACTGGAGGGATGAAACAAGTTTAATTGTGAAATAGGGTAAAGAAAAAGGTTATTTAAAAAAAGGCTTTTGAAAAATTATTACGTTTTCAAAAAAACTTAAATATTGCAAGTCCAACCGTCTTGTTACGCTACTGAACGGTGTACCTTTTCCTTGAACCGTACAATGCGTGATGGGGGAGGGTGGAAATGTAACGAACCGGGGGTGCGTTTTCCAAAAAATTAACTTTATTTTCGAAAAACACCAGAACCTTTTATTTGGCCTTAAATAAAAGTCACCCAGTATTTGTTTTCTTAAATTGAATTCCTTAAATTATCCTTCGTTCCAATTTTGTTCTGCCCCAAAATTTCTTAGAGTTTTGAGATGCTCAAATTTTGGGGTGTACCGACGATTGGTCCAAACTAATAGAGGACAGTCGATTATTTGATTTGTTTATGCTGCCACCAGACTTTTGGTCCTCTATTTGTAAATTCCCCTTGGACGTCTCCTCAATACTTCCTGGTAGCTCTGGTTAAATTTACCAATCTTAACGAACGACGTAGGTTGCGCTTGGCTAAAATTTGGAGGTGCCTCCATGCAAGTACATTTTGGGAACACTTAGAATTGCTAACTTTTGAAAAACGAGAAGAAACTTTCCCTACTTGAAACTTGAACACTTTTAATTCAAAATGAAAAACTTATTTCCGACATAATAAACAATTTTATTCACACCTAAAAATTGATTCAAATATTTACACACAATGTAAACTCAAATTAACATTCATTGGTTCCAGGTACAACCCCAATAAATTAATTTAAGTTTATTAAATTCACAATTAAACCTTATTAACAAAATATAGGGTGTTTTTTTAGCTGCATGAGAACTTTCAATAGGGATAACAATTGAATCAAGATTGCTATGGAAACAGTTTTTTGACATTTGTGTTTAGCAAGGTTTGGCATTTGATAATGCATAGATTGACTATTGAACAACGCTACCAAATTGGGCTCACAACCAATTGGAAGTGAATCCATTTTTTTACCGTAAAATTTTGTTCAGTGACGAGGCACATTTCTGGTTAAATGGGTATGTGAACAAACAAAATTGCCGTATATGGAGTGAGACCAATCCGGGACATTATCTTGAGACTCCATTGCATCCATTAAAATTGACTGTTTGGTGTGGAATACACGCCAACGGCATCATTGGTCCATATGTCTTTCGAAATGAGGAAGGAGCTACCGTTACGGTGAATGGTGTGAGATATCGACACATGCTCAATACATTTTTGTTTCCAAAACTTCAAGAGCTAAACATTGACAACTTATGGTTCCAACAGGATGGTGCTACGTGCCACACAGCCAACGAAACCATCAATTTATTGAAAGGACAATTTGGTGACAACATTATTTCAAAACGTGGTCCTATCAATTGGCCTCCAAGATCGTGTGATTTGACACCTCCAGATTATTTTCTGTGGGGGTATGTTAAATCCATGGTTTATGCTAACAAACCAACAACTCTAGAAGCATTGGAGGCTAATATTCAGCAAGCCATTTATGAAATAAAGCCAGAAATATTGGAAAAAGTGGTCAAAAATTGTACTGAACGGATGCGCTTCGTAACCATTAGTCGTGGTGGTCACATGCCGGAAGTCATGTTCAAATCATAAATGCCTTTAACTGTACTTTCATAAAAAAATGATAACCAAAACATTCCGTCAGGTTTTTAATGTTTTATTTCATTTTGAAGTTCTCATGCAGCTAAAAAAACACCCTATATTTGTTAACACAATACGTAACAAGTAAACATTTATCGCATTGTCAATAATCATTGACGCCTTTAACAAACACATACAACAATAATTACAAGATCTTTTACCTTATAGCTGCAACAGTAAAAGTTTGCACATACACAAATTTTATCTCGAAACCATTCGGCATTAATTAATTTAATCATCGATTTCACTAACTTATTTAATTATCCCCTTAGGAATCAAATAAGCTTTCAACACAACACTTAATTGAATCAAACACTTCCGTATTGCAAACCAAAACCGAACTTGGAATTGCAATCTGGCCGGACAAGTCCTTTGTCACCGGACAAGGGTTTCGACTTGTAGTGAAGGAGGAACTCCCTCAAGAACCTGCAGAACTCCGGTCAAAAAGTCATTTGTCAATCGGACAACGACTTTGACTCCGTACTGATGAGGAACTCCTCAAAAGTCGCTTGTCACCGGACAAGGATTTCGACTGGTAGTGTAGGAAGAACTCCCCAATTTTTGACGAGTTGTCCTATTTATAATTGTTCCTCCACTTATTTCTAATGGCATATGTCAACTCCTCAATTTGAATTTTTTCCATGGGTGCGACCGTATTGTCCGTCGATCAAACAAAGAACATTGCTTCAATCGATACTCCATAAGTATAAGTGGGGTATCCCGGGTTCCTACCACGTTTAATAACTGTTGACTTCAAAAGTTTTTCTAACTTTTTGGTCTTTTCAATTTTCCAAAATATTTTTATACATTTTTAACCTGTGTTTTCCAAAGGTCCCAAAACCTTAATCCATTTCGCTCTAGGGCCCCTATTAAAAAAGTTAGTTCCAAAATTTCGTTTTGTAAAAATTAGACGTTATCACATTCCTTTCTAACGATATCTAATAATTGTGTAGTCTGGATATTTCTTATCTTTGTTGACAAGTTCACCATTTTAGTTCTAGTTTGAGCAATACTGAACTTTTCCAAAATATTTTTATACTACTTTTACCTGTATTTCCCGAAAGCCCCAAAGCTCTAATCCATTTCCCGCTAGTGTCCATATTAACAAAGTTAGCTTTTTAAAAGATTATCATTGAACGGAAGTCCTCTACATTCCTGTCGTTATCTAATCTTCCATTTCCTGCCCTAGCTCAGGTCGTTTAATTTAGTTCTATCTTTTTCTTTATACAGGTCCCAAAATCAAATATGTCTACTAAATTAAAATTGATCCGACCTTCTAATCATTTTTGGAAATACCGTGAATTTGTCACGGCAAAAATTTGCTTACGACATAAAATAACCAGTCGAGTGGTTCTTCTCTCTTAAAGCAAGTGGCTCGCTAGCTGATTCAGTGGAGAGGGCGTGGATCAAACGTCTACTGGCACTGCAATAAGAGAGGTAGGGATGGTCGTATTTGATAACTAGTATCATGGGGTTAAGTAGGGCGCCACCAGCTAAAACGTTCCGTATCGACTCACCTTTGATTTTACCAGCTGGGAATATGTCGAAGGTCACGAGTCGCACGAAAGGGAATCTTAATACTAATGAACACAAATAACTAAGTGCAAGGAACAGAATTATATAATAAAGGGCAACAAAATAACAAGATGACCAGAATATTGCCACTCGGTTGAAGTTAGACTCTACAGTCTCGCTTTGAACGACTGGTGTGTGGCCAAAGCTCTTCAACGAGTGGTCGACTGCAATTACCACCGATTTAAAATATGTTGACGTTAATACTAAAGTTTGAATAGCAATAGTGACGGGTGTACTCGGTAGGATCTGGATCCGGACTAGTCGATGCCAAATGCGACCGAGGTAGAAGAAATTGCAGCCGAAGAAAACTACTAACTATTTGAACAATGAACAATAAATTACAATATTTATATACACACAATGAGTAACAGTATTAGAAAGTTTGGGTGTTTTACCTTATTCGGTGATGTTAATCTCTCGAGTATTAAACCAATAACGATAACGATAATAACACGAGGCTGAACGGATGGTAACAATAAATAAAATAATGGTAAAGAACGCCACCACTGGCGGGGGAAAAAGGACTAAAACCTCTTCCCACGACGTTTTCTTGGATATTCAAAAATATGGCTTCCGCCTTTAAATCAATTATGGGTATTTGAGCTTTACTTCCCAAATCACTAAACCCAAATTAATCAGTTCTGAACTCCCAACGTGAAAACCAAAATTATTTTACAAATTAAACTCCCAACCCGCGTATTACTTATTTACTTGACAACCCAAAAATTAAAAACAAAAAAAACCTAAAAAAACTTAATCTGCCTACCCTGATTTTAAAAATAAAAATGCTCAAAATATCAGGACTCGTTCTTATCGGCCAACAAGAATTTCCCTAAAATTCTATTAGAGGGCGCGTAAAAATTTGGAAAGGAATAAAAAAAGTTACTTGTGATTTCACTGAACATCACACGTCCCCAACTTGAAGAGGAATTCTCAATTTCTCTTAAAGTAGCAACTTATTAAATATGATTGGTTATCGCCGAAACATAAGATGTTAGCCGAAAGGAACTAGAACAATAAACATAGAGACACATACCTAATTAAAAAAATTATAACTAAGAAAATAAATAGCCTAACATAACACCTAGATGAATTAAATGAATAACTACTCAGGAGTAGGTTTTAGGTCCTTGGCATGCCAAGTACCTTTATCCGCACCTGAGGCGTCAGACAACTGATACGTTGCAAACGAGATTTTCTTTTTAATAAAGAAGGGCCCTAAAAATTTAGGTGCTAATTTGGCGGTAAAATGTTTAGACGCATCTGAGAGTACGTAATTTCGTCTCCAGATTGAATCACCAACAGCAAAATTTGCCGGACGTCTACGTAAATCATACGTGATCTTATTTTTCTTGTAAGCAATTTGTAAACGTTTAACTATATCGTTATATAATTTTTGAAAAGCTTGAGGACGATGTTTTAAAAATTCTCGATCCCCAAAAGTCAACTCTGTGTCCGCAGACAAATCCTTTGTGCCATTGATACTACCATCTAAGCACATTTCACGCCCGAAATTAGCAAAATAGGGCGTTACGCCCGTAACTTCGTGCATCGCTGTACGCATAGCGCAAGCAACTTGCGACAAGTACTTATCCCATGTCCGATGATTATCGGAGACATACGACGCTAGCATGGTTTTCATTACCCTGTTCACCCTTTCAACCGGATTGGCCTGAGGGTGATAAAGGGCGTTATACGTAACTTTTATATTATACAGAGAGAGCATATTGGTTAATTCTCTACTACGAAATTGTACGCCATTATCGCACAGTAAGATTCGCGGAGCTCCATACATTAAGATAACTTCCTCTTCGATTTTGCGGGTCACAGCAGAAGCTGTGGCACTACGCAACGGAAAGCACAAAGTAAACTTAGAAAAATAATCCGAAACTACTAAGATACTAGTGTATCCACGAGTGGATCTAGGCAATGGACCAACAAGATCTGCAGAGATCATTTGCCAAGGCTTTGTAACGATAGGATGTCGAGTCATCAAGCCGGCAGGTTTCTTCTGCTCAGGCTTATGAGAAATGCAGATGGTACAATTATTCACATATTTGCGAACGGAACTACGCAGTTTCGGCCAATAATAACGTTGAGCGATACGTTCAAAAGTCTTCCTAATCCCCAAGTGACCTGAGGTAGGAGCATCATGACATGCTTTCAAAACTTGAAGACGTTGGTGATTAGAAACGACCTCTCGCCAGTTATCATCATCGTTATTAAAATCTGGATAGTCAGGTTTAGTGTGTTTAAATAAAATTCCATTCTCAATTTTCCATAACGGGAAAGATTGAGGCGATTTACCAACTTTATCTAACATCGCTTTGTACCAACGATCATTAACCTGTTTATTATTATCAATTATGTTATTATTTATGTTATCTGTACTATTATTTACAGTGTCGGTTATAGAACTCAAAATAGCTGTTACGTCATTATTAATATTATCCTTGTCGGTTGTAATTTCCAACATCGGAACGGCACGCGATAACGCATCAGGAACAACATGGTCTTTTCCCTTCCGATGAATTATCTTAAAATTGTATTGTTGGAGCCGTAGGGCCCAACGAGCAAGTCTACCAACTGGGTCTTTTAAGTTGCTTAACCAAATTAAACTATAATGGTCCGTAATAACTGTAAACTCAGAACCCTCCAAATAAGGACGTAACTTCTCGACCGACCATATCACAGCCAAACATTCGCGTTCGGTGACCGAGAAATTACACTCTTGCTTACTTAGCGATCTACTTAAGTAACTGATGACTTGTTCCGACCCATCAATAGTTTGCGTTAATACCGCGGCTATGCCATACCCTGAAGCATCCGTCTGAACAGAAAAAGGGTAATCAAAGTTTGGACACGTTAATATAGGCGCAGTAACTAAACAATTCTTTATCATATTTAATGCTAATTCACAATTGTCCGACCACAAAAATTTAGAGTTACGCTTCAGTAAAGAAGTTATCGGAGCCAAAATTGAGGAAAAGTTCGGAATAAATCGCCGATACCACGAAGCCATACCGATAATACGTCGCACTTCCGCGACATTCTTCGGAGTCGGAATTCGCGAAATAGCATCCACTTTTTCAGGATCGACGGCAAGACCTTGTCCATTAACTACATAACCGAGATACTTAAGTTCAGATTTACAGAATACACATTTGTCTTTACTTAATGTTAATCCGGCAGCACGTAACCGAGTTATCACTTCACGCAACACTTCTAAATGTTTTTCGAATGTCGGTGCACATATGATGACATCGTCCAGATATACGAACACATGTGGTTCTAATTCAGGACCCAAGATTTTATCCACAAAACGTTGCCACGTAGCCGGTGCATTGTGCAACCCAAATGCCATCCTAGTAAATTGAAATAATCCTCGTCCTGGCACAGTAAACGCAGTGTACTGTTTGGAACTTTCTTCCAATGGAATCTGCCAGTATGCGGATTTAATATCGAGAGACGAGATGAATTTTGCCTCTCGAAGTCGATCGAGAATAGATGATATGTACGGCAAAGGATACGCATCCCTTTCGGAAACCAAGTTCACCTTACGAAAGTCCACACAAAACCGATACTTCCCATCCTTTTTCTTAATTAGGAGTACGGGACTACTCCACGCACTTTTCGACCGTTCAACAATTCCCATATCCAGCATACGAGTCAGTTCTTCGTCAATTTGCTTTTGTATTATCGGAGATACCGGGTAGTAACGTTGCTTAATAGGAGTCGCAGACGTCACTATCCGATGTTCGACAGCAGTGGCACATCCCAAAGAAGTGTTTTCCATTATAGGAAAAGATTCCTCAATTAAATTTTCTAATTCTCGTGACCGAGCAAGATCCAAATTAATTTTTGGTGTCACGGCACTTTCAACATTTACACACATGGCTTCCGGTGTCGAGAAGTGCCATTCCCCACGGAAAACATCCGGTACAAAACCGATGGCCTTCCAGAAATCGATACCAAGTATCAGGGAATGCGTCACCTCTGGAACCACTAATACTTTTAAAATTACAGTCTTTTTATTTAGAGTGAGGGGTATATTTACGGTACCTAGAATGTTTATACTACTACCGTTTGCTAAAGAACACTTAGATTGAGCAGTACGCGGTTTTAGTTGAAAACCCAAGTTTTCAATCCTTTCCCAACCTTTACTACCAATTATGGTACAAGTAGCACCAGAGTCTAACAAAGCTGGAAACTGACGTCCTAAAATTTCAACGGTCACAAATGGACGTTCATCACCCCGTGCATGTTCTATTATAAAATCTAATAACACTTTGTTTTTCACGAAACGCGCGTCATAGTCTTCACGAATCAAGTTCTGTTTGTGGGCCGAGTTACGAAAAGTTCTTGAGGTAGTACTCCCACGACGTACTAACCTCAACGACCGTTTCCCGCCTGACGAGAACACTTCGGACACGTATTCACCGTGAAGTTTGGTTTCCCACAACGGTAACAATGTTTACCTTGTTGTGGCACAGTACACTCACGAGCCATGTGATCTGGAGATCCACAATTCCAACAATTGTAACGCTTTACAACAGGACCAGACGGAATATTAGAATTCGGAAAATTACGTGACGATGACGAATTTTCAACCGCTTCAACAATTTCGTTCTTGGTTTCCAAATAAGCCAAATCAGGCTCAAGATCGGATTTCTTTCTTGAAGGAGGAAGATAGTTTTCAATCGCTACTCGCTTTTGTTCAATTATCTTTCCGTAACGGGTTAGGTCACGAATTGAATCTATTACTGTAAGTCCTAAATGGGTTTGGTAAAATGGGGTCAGGTTTTTCCGAATAATTTTTAATTGCTTAACTTCAGCAATTTTTTCGCCTAAACGAGCGAACATTGTCTTCATCACCGCGATGTAAATACCTAAGGATTCCGAAGGACCTTGAGTCCGACGCTCAATTTCACGTAACAACGTATCATCATAATCTGGGGGCAAGTATTCTTCCCTTAAAGTCGTTTTTAACTCTTCCCAATTACTGAACAAATCACGATTGGCTCTAAACCAAACCAAAGCACGATCTTTAAACAAGTCGTATGCTTCCCGAAATAATTGTTCGACAGTAATATTCCGAGCGACTCTTAATTCTTCCACATTTTCTAAAAATGCATTTACAGATTGGCTCTTATCGCCAGAAAAGGAAATTCCCCATTTAACTACGGGTATCGCTTTACGAACTTCCGTTGACATTTTGCAAGTTTAACAAAACACTTAAAAAATAACTGCACGTCACCAATAGTTAACCAAAATAAACACTTAACAGGCCGACACGTTGGGCGCCAAATTTATGTCACGGCAAAAATTTGCTTACGACATAAAATAACCAGTCGAGTGGTTCTTCTCTCTTAAAGCAAGTGGCTCGCTAGCTGATTCAGTGGAGAGGGCGTGGATCAAACGTCTACTGGCACTGCAATAAGAGAGGTAGGGATGGTCGTATTTGATAACTAGTATCATGGGGTTAAGTAGGGCGCCACCAGCTAAAACGTTCCGTATCGACTCACCTTTGATTTTACCAGCTGGGAATATGTCGAAGGTCACGAGTCGCACGAAAGGGAATCTTAATACTAATGAACACAAATAACTAAGTGCAAGGAACAGAATTATATAATAAAGGGCAACAAAATAACAAGATGACCAGAATATTGCCACTCGGTTGAAGTTAGACTCTACAGTCTCGCTTTGAACGACTGGTGTGTGGCCAAAGCTCTTCAACGAGTGGTCGACTGCAATTACCACCGATTTAAAATATGTTGACGTTAATACTAAAGTTTGAATAGCAATAGTGACGGGTGTACTCGGTAGGATCTGGATCCGGACTAGTCGATGCCAAATGCGACCGAGGTAGAAGAAATTGCAGCCGAAGAAAACTACTAACTATTTGAACAATGAACAATAAATTACAATATTTATATACACACAATGAGTAACAGTATTAGAAAGTTTGGGTGTTTTACCTTATTCGGTGATGTTAATCTCTCGAGTATTAAACCAATAACGATAACGATAATAACACGAGGCTGAACGGATGGTAACAATAAATAAAATAATGGTAAAGAACGCCACCACTGGCGGGGGAAAAAGGACTAAAACCTCTTCCCACGACGTTTTCTTGGATATTCAAAAATATGGCTTCCGCCTTTAAATCAATTATGGGTATTTGAGCTTTACTTCCCAAATCACTAAACCCAAATTAATCAGTTCTGAACTCCCAACGTGAAAACCAAAATTATTTTACAAATTAAACTCCCAACCCGCGTATTACTTATTTACTTGACAACCCAAAAATTAAAAACAAAAAAAACCTAAAAAAACTTAATCTGCCTACCCTGATTTTAAAAATAAAAATGCTCAAAATATCAGGACTCGTTCTTATCGGCCAACAAGAATTTCCCTAAAATTCTATTAGAGGGCGCGTAAAAATTTGGAAAGGAATAAAAAAAGTTACTTGTGATTTCACTGAACATCACAAATTTTAGCTCGTTCCTTCGATATAAAATTCCAAGCTTTTGGTGAAATTTTCGTATTATCTTAAAATTCCTTTTCCATAGGCGTGCGAGGTTAGTTTTACTTGCCGTTTAATTTTATAACTTACAAACAATTACGCTGTTATAACTAAACATCCCGAAAATTAACTATTAAATTTCCGGGGTGTTACAGAAATAATGCAATTCGAGCGTCAATATAATTTTAAAATAGGGGTACCTATTCTTGATGTAAATTTTTCGTGATGTAATTTGGCAATCAATTTATTGGATTTATTTGTAACCACGATCTTCCCCCAGACCGATTACATCTTTCGATGGAACTGAAAGAGGCCAGCTGCGGATATCTAGGCAACAGTTCCGAGAGATTGGGTGGCGCGGACGTTTTCGTAGGTTCGATTATGTTCGTTGTGCTGTTGTTGGTGGTCAGTCACTACAATCGGCTCTAGTATGCCAAAGACAGTCTCTAAAATGGTAAAATTGTGGGCGCCAGTTAGCTGCATAAAAGAAACTAATAGTTCCATTTGAACTAACAAAATGGTATTTATTTTTCACACAGGCAGTACGAGTACAAAGTAAAGTCGAGCTAAAGCTCCAAAACATTCGATTAGAATTACTGAATGTCCTAAGTAAGCAATTGGATTCCAAGATCCTATTATTCTGATGGAATTTGATGGTATTACTGATTTGCTCATAGAAATCTGAGTATGAAGTAAAGCTCCTCATACAAAAAGCGTTTTTTTAAATTTTATATGAATTAGGGTTGTTATAAAAATAGGATATGTTTCATTTCTTCTCACTCGCAGAGAGATTGGCTTGCTTTGTAGTGTTGTTGATTTTGTATGAAAAAATAAGGTGATTCTCTATTCTGCTGTCCACGACGTCGAAAAGCCTGTTTTTTTTTTCATATTAAGGGTAAACGTAGAAGATTAGCCCCTGGAGTCATGTAATCCTCTATGACCTAAATTGGGTTTTTTTATTATATAAGGACATGGACTTTATGCGTATCTGCATAAATATGGTTTTCAACTTCTGCCACACAGAAGGTAGGGAGAAGCAACGTCGTTAACGCAGCAGGCGATTTTTTTTGGAAAATTCTACCTATTTTATATAGGAATGTTGCACCTGAGACCTTGTTTTAATACTAAAATCTATAGTATAAGTATAACTTTTCATAAAATTATGTCCAATTTTTCACCAAATGTTGTTATTTAACTAGAAATTCATCATGGACTTTTGATGTTGCAACTGGGTTATTCGTTTCTTCTTAAATATAGTTAAATTATTTATTGAATGAATTACATTATTCAATTTTTTTAAATATTGTCGCAATTAACCCATATTCAACAGACGTTACCTCCACCATGTCACATTTAACCTCTAACTAGCCCATAAATTAGCATCGTAGTGATGCTGCTATTAACTTAGGAATTTCGCATCGCTTTGAAATATTTGTTGTAATTGTGTGACTCATTGCTTTTAACTTGGGAAAGTTATCTTGTGTATTTATATATACAGGGTATGGCAAATTAACTGATACATTTTAAAAAGGCTATAAAAATCTAACAAAACGGAATAATTCTAAATTATTTACATATTTCGGTTAAGAGTACTTTATATTTTCACATTTAATCTTAAAAGTTCAAATCGCTCCTCCTTTGCTTTCACAATCTCCTTCATTCTTCCAAACAAAAATGACACGCGGCACGCTCGGTCTCCTCCGGTATTTGATCCTATATCGTGATCAGCCGACGCTTGAATGAATCCAAATTAAATCCTTTCGTACTCCCAATCATGCTCAACATGTATTCCCATATGGAAAAGTCCAAGGAATTCAAGTCGGGTGAAGATGATGGCTATTCTTTCCAAGGGATGAAATCATTCAAAATGTTCAGAAACCAATCCTCAGTGCATGCGTTGGTGCATGTAGCTTTGTGAGATGGGGCACTGCATACTGAAAGCAATAATAATCATTTCCATACAAACTACGAGCATATAAAAGCAAATGATCCTTCAGTAAGTGTTGAATGTATTATTTTTTATTGATCTTAACGCCCCAATCAATGGAGAGCAGTGGTAACTTGCCTTCGGGAGATATTGCATCCCAAACCATGACAGCAGATACATTTTGAAAACGTTGTACTGCCAGTTTGTCGATAGGAATATCCCTTAATGGAGCACCATAGACGAGATCATTCTGTTAATTGTAAGTGTCTTGTAGTAGTAACATCTTGCCGTCAGAAAATATGATATCGTTGCCTGCGTGCCAAACGAGCATTTTACAACTACCTCTTGCTTAGCGTTCATCGCTGTTAAAAATTTACTATCAATGTTATCACATTGACGTCTTGCATATTTACGACGCACTAAATACTCAATTTAAAAAAAAAATAGTAGGCGACGAAAAATCGTGTTAAAACCTGTTTTATAAACACCCAAAGAAGTGTATCACTTAATGTGCCATACCCTGTATATATTTCGGACTGCTTTTTGCATTGCAAGGTAAATAAACACCTCACAACACATCAAGCCTACAATTAGTAATTGTTTATCCGTTCCCATTTCCCAAGTCTCTTGCGAGGCTTGGTCATGGTTTAAAGCTTTTTAGTTTTCTTTACAGGTGATGAGGAGCTAGCCCATCGCCCCGACCTCCAACCTGGAGGACCAAAGAGACGGCCAGAATAAAGTTCTTACTTCACCCGGATTCGAACCGGGCATTTAGCGTTCATAGTCAACTCGCGTGACCACTATGCTCCGACCGTCTCTTTAGGACATGGGCTTTATGCGTATCTGCATAAATATGGTTTTCAACTTCTGCCACACAGAAGGTATGGAGAAGCAACGTCGTTAACGCAGCAGGCGATTTTTTTTTGGAAAATTCTACCTATTTTATATAGGAATGTTGTACCTGAGACCTTGTTTTAATACTAAAATCTATAGTATAAGTATAACTTTTCATAAAATTATGTCCAATTTTTCACTAAATGTTGTGTATTTCACAATCATTATACTTATGTATTTTTCAACTTATCATTCAATTATTTAATTTATTAATATTTTGGGGTTGTGACGATATTTCTTTTTTTTTTTGGCGCACCCTTAGGGCGGTGCCCGGTGCCGTCGCACTGCCCTAGGGCCGCTGTGTACGATGTATAAACTTTCACAAATAATTTTTACAAAAAAGTCTCAGTATATAATAGAAATCAATTTAGTCCGTGTAAAAACACCGATTCATTGAACGAAATTGAAAACGCCTTGGAAGATATGACCTTTATTGTGTTATTAGTACAAAAACAACAAAGCTTGCGTAGAAAGGAACAACAAACGATAAATATGTAATGTTAAAAAATTGCCTTCAGGAAGCTGCTTATGAAGCACTACGAGAAAAAAACCAAACAAGCAAGAAGGACAAATCGAGCTGACTCACGGAAGACGGAATAAAAATCATTGAAGAAAAGAAGGAGGTGTATACCATAAGTGGTTAAGTACGAATGACACCGAAGATAGAAAGAGATATGCAAGAATACGTGCCAAGGTAAAGAGAGAGGTAATCAAAGCAAAAGATACTATGTGGTTAAACACTTGCGAAAGAGTGGATAGCTTGATGGGGGGAACCAAAAGTAAAATGGCCTGGAGGGTAATATTGACTACAAGGAGAAACGCGAAGGAAAGAACAGATCTGTATCTCATAAAAATTGACGAATGGAAGTAATACTTCCTGGAATTACTGCTAGAAGAGATGCATATAAAATAGAGGTAATCGAGGAAAAAAATTAGAAGACGATACAGAAGATGTGATGATGTGTTACTGTAGAAGAAATTGACGAAGTTCTAAGAAACATGAAAATCAATAAAGTTCCGGGTCCTGCGAGGATTCCCGATTGAATTGGTAAAGTATAGCACAAGTCAGACTAAAGAATTGCTGGAAGACATATACATAGGTATACGGACTGCATAAAAAGAGGAAGGGCGGTACCAGACGAATGGAAACACTCCTACATAACTCCAATTTTTAAGAAAGGCGACAGGAAGAAATTGGATAACTGCAGAGGAATCAGTGTGATTAGTTCCATCGGAAGGCTGTACGGATGCATACTAAAAGCAAGGATTGAAAAAGAGTGAAAAGGAGGGTAGGTCATTCACGGATGACATCTTCTGCTTGAGGCAATTAATCGAAAAACTCTACGCTAGAAACCATGAAACCCATATGGTATTTATCGATCTGAAAAAGGCGTATGATAGTGTACCGCGGAGTAAGATGTTCCAAGTACTGGGAAACACTAGTATTAAGAGAAAGCAAATAAACGCCGGCAAGGAACTATACAATAACACGACAGCAGCAGTCAAAATAAATAAAAAAATCTCTGAAAGTTTCCAAGCCACAAAAGTCCTGCTGCAGGGATGTTGCCTGTCACCTATACTATTAAAAATATATATGTAAAGCATGCTCTGCGACAATGGATTAGAGAGTGTGCAAATATGGGAGTACAGATCAACGACTCTTGTCTATTCGCTGGGTGCGTGACATCTGGCCACGTTTTTTTTACACAATTTGTCCGCAGCGGACGCTGGCGTCGTTTACGCACCCAGCCAATGGGTGCGTGCCATCTGACCAGGTTTTTTTACACAATTTGTCCGCAGCGGACACTGGCGTCGTTTTTTAATACCCCCCCACTATGCACTTCGCACCCAGCGAATATACGCTCCTGTTTGCAGACCAGGTAGTTATAGCTGGGGGGTGAGAAAGACGCAGCATACATGACACGCAAGCAGCGGCGGTGAAAGAGTAGCTAGGGCCCGTAAGCAAATATACATAACAGGCCTCTAAAAAAAAAAAGTTTGTAAGTTATCTACTTCTAACCTGATAAAGCAAGGAAAAATAATGTAAAAATTCTAAACCAAAAGTTGTCTTTAATTTCCGATGATTTGGTTTCGGAGCGATTTTTGATTTAAATTTTTGGATAAAAAATAAAGTTTGTTCTAATATTCTGCAACTGCATAAAACTATTAATTACAACCTAGTAAAGCCAGGAAAAATAATGAAAACATTCTAAACCAAAAGTTGTCTTTAATTTCCGATGATTTGCTTTCGGAGCGATTTTTGATTTAAATTTTTGGATAAAAAATAAAGTTTGTTCTAATATTCTGCAACTGCATAAAACTATTGATTACAACCTAGTAAAGCAAGGAAAAATAATGAAAAAATTCTAAACCAAAAGTTGTCTTTAATTTTCGATGATTTGGTTTCGCGAGCGATTTTTGATTTAAATTGGATAAAAAATAAAGTTTGTTCAAATATTCTGGAACTGCATAAAACTGTTGATTACATCCTAGTAAAGCCAGGAAAAATAATGAAAAAATTCTAAACCAAAAGTTGTCTTTAATTTTCGATGATTTGGTTTCGGAGCGATTTTTGATTTAAGTTTTGGATAAAAAATAAAGTTTGTTCAAATATTCTGCAACTGCATAAAACTATTAATTACATCCTAGTAAAGCCAGGAAAAATAATGAAAAAATTCTAAACCAAAAGTTGTCTATAATTTCCGATGATTTGGTTTCGGAGCGATTTTTGATTTAAATTTTTGGATAAAAAATAAAGTTTGTTCTAATATTCTGCAACTGCATAAAACTATTGATTACAACCTAGTAAAGCCAGGAAAAATAATGAAAAAATTCTAAACCAAAAATTGTGTTTAATTTCCGATGATTTGGTTTCGCGAGCGATTTTTGATTTAAATTTTTGGATAAAAAATAAAAGTTTGTTCAAATATTCTGCAACTGCATAAAACTATTGATTACAACCTAGTAAAGCCAGGAAAAATAATGAAAAAATTCTAAACCAAAAGTTGTCTTTAATTTCCGATGATTTGGTTTCGGAGCGATTTTTGATTTAAGTTTTGGATAAAAAATAAAGTTTGTTCAAATATTCTGCAACTGCATAAAACTATTGATTACAACCTAGTAAAGCCAGGAAAAATAACTAAATAGTGTATGGTGGAGTAAAGGAATCCGGAATACCAGAAAGAACAGGATATATGGGACAATAGTTGAGGGTATTGCTTTATATAACTCAGAGGTGTGAGATGTCTGTTGGAAATAGCCTAAAGCTACAAGCCCTGGAAATGGATGCTTTCAGATGTAGCCGTAGAATATCAAAGTTGCAGCGTATCTCAAAAACTACGATAAGAGAGCAAATGAAGGTGGATAGCGACATCATAGATCGAATCGAGAAGAAAAGGCTGATATGGTATGGCCACCTAAATCGTATGGAGGAATATAGATGGTCAAGAAAAGTATGGGAATGGACTCCTGGAGGAAGACAAAGAAGAGGACGATCCCGAAGGACGTGGGCACAAGGTGTAGGAGAAGCCATGCAGAGTAGACGGCTGGTCCTAGAAGACGTCCATGACAGGAGAAAATTGGTTGCGAGAAACGGCGCACGCTGTAAAAGAACTTCCTCAAATAATAATAATTGGAATTATTTCATTAATGAAATAAATAAAAATAAAATCTGTAAAGAAATAAAATACAATTTTAGGTAATTCGTTTATTTAATTTAAATATTATGTACTACATTAAATGGGTGCGTATATACCATACATAATATACGCTCGCACTAACAAAAACTAAACTAAATTAATCTAAATTGAAATAATTTATAGGGCGTAATAATGCTTCTTGCGAATTAACACATTCAGGTTATTATCTTGAGAGGATGTGATGTTTCCTCTACTAACTTCCTTTCCTGACCTCTCTAGTAATTGCAAGTTTGACTTTTCTGTAACGTGTGCATTTTTGCCGAAGTTTAAAGCAGCGTTCACAATGAAGTGAGGTCTTGCCTTGCTTCAGCAGAAAGCTAGCAAGAGCCAATCAAAATAAGTGATCTTTAAATTATAGAAAAATATAGAATAGAAGAAAATACATCACTCTGATTGGCGCTTGCCAGCTTCTACCGAAGCAAGGCAAGGCACCAACTTCATTATGAACGCCGCTTAAGGGCCTTCGAAGGGTTTTAGTGCGGCCTATGGACTTGGATTTACCAAGAACTGCAGCCCGCACTAATTCCCACGTAAATTTGTTGGCCCTCTTACAACAAAAGGTTGCCGAACCCTGGTTTACGGCTTTCTACACCCGATACCTTAAGATTTCAGTGATTACGTTATTACTATCGGCGTTATCACCCCCTCCCACAAAAATTATTTTTTTAATTGTTTACAAAAACTTAAAATATAGCATAAAAAATAAAATTTTAAAAATTACGAAAAACTGAAACACTAATTTTGCAGTTTTCAAGTTCACCAGCTGGAAACCAACTTTGCAAATGAAATTCGCTTGTTAAAAACCGTTAGTAATCGTAAAAAAACTGATTGTTTTCGTAGGTTTTCCAACATTAAATTTTTGTTTCGGGTTTAAATAGAATCAATTGCAAATTTGATATTCACTGCGCGAATTAAGTATTTTTGCAAAAATTACTTTTCATATTACCTGTCATGAAACTGCGAGTTTCATTGCATGTTGAGACAGTCGAAACACGACAATTGCATATCAACGCGACTGTTGGTCAGAAACTAAATTGGTTTCTGCCCTAGGAAAGAAAGCGTCAAGTTTCTGCCCGCTTACTCAGTTTTTGATTTAATTTTAAACCTGTCAGAATTGAATTTATTAATTGTAAACAATTAATGTGACAGCTGACAATTCTTATATTTCATGAAAACTCTCAGATTCATTACAGGTAATATGAAAAATAGTATGTTTGGGCACGGGATGAAACACGATTTCAGACTCGGGGTGATGCCAGCCCTCGCTTTCGCTCGGGAAGGCAATCCACCCTCGTCTGAAATCATCTGGTTTCATCCATTGCCAAACAATATACTATTGTTAAAAAATATTATTATTAAGTATCTACTATTAAATTGTCTATTAAATTTTAAGTAACCTACCGTTTTAAAATTTATAAGCAATTACTTAATCTAACTTATCTAACTAGGTATATTAAAATTATAGATGTGAATTTTTAAATGAAATTTTAAACTTGATAACATAATGTGCACTTTCACAGTCGCAAATCAACATTATAACGGTTTCTGACCTGTGTGAGTTTTCAAATGTTTTTCTAAGTATGATTTTCGTATACATTTATAGTCACAAATCTTACAAGCAAACGGCTTCTGACCTGTGTGAGTTTTCAAATGGTTTTTTAGGGACGATTTTTGTATACATTTATAGTCACAAATTCCGCAAGAAAACGGCTTTTCGCCTGTGTGAATTTTTAAATGGGCTTTTAAAGATGGTTTTTGTTTGAATTTCTGGTCACAAATCTCACAAACAAACGGTTTCTCCCCTGTGTGGGTTTTTAAATGTTCTTTTAAATGTGAGCTACGTGCACATTTATAGTCACAAATCTTACAAACAAACGGTGTCTCCCCTGTGTGAATATATAAATGTTCTTTTAAACTTGTTTTACGTGCAAATTTACAGTCACAAATCGTACAACTAAACGGTTTCTCCCCTGTATGAGTTCTTAAATGGTCTTTTAAATATGATCTACGAGTACATTTATAGGCACAAATCTCACAACCAAACGGTTTCTCCCCTGTGTGATTGTTCAAATGTTCTTTTAACTTTGATCTACGTGCACATTTATAGTCACAAATCTCACAAGAAAACGGTTTCTCCCCTGTGTGAGTTTGTAAATGTTCTTTTAAATGTGAACTACGTGCAAATTTATAGTCACAAATCTTACAAGCAAATGGCTTCTCCCTTGTGTGAGTTTTTAAATGTTCTTTTAAATATGATCTACGTGCACATTTATGGTCACAAATCTCACAAACAAACGGTTTCTCGCCTGTATGAGTTCGTAAATGTCTTTTTAAATTTGTTTTATGTGCAATTTTATAATCACAAATCTCACAGATAGCATATGATTTCTCGTCTATGTGATTTTTTAAATGTACTTTTAAAGATGATTGTTTAGCACATTTATAGTTACAAGTTCCACAAGTAAACAATTTCTTACCTGTGTGAGTTATAAAATGTTGGTTTAAATTTGCTCTAAGTGCACATTTATAGTCACAAATCTCACAAGCAAACGGTTTATCCCCTGTGTGAGCTTGTAAATGTACTTTTAAAGATGATTTATGAGCACATTTATAGTCACAAATCTCACAAGCAAATGGTTTCTCGCCTGTGTGAATTCTGAAATGGATCACTAAAATTGATTTACGTCCACATTTATAACCACAAACTTCACATTGAAACAATTTCTCTTGAATATCAATATTTCTTGCAGGTGTCTCCTTTAATAACGCTTCTCCAGTTACCTCTTCCTCCTTAATGTCTATTGAGTGATGTAAATCTTCTAAATTAAATTTCATGTCTTCCGATTCTTCCGTTTTAACTTCAACTATGCTGCTTGAATTATAATAAGTTTCCCAAATATTGCTAATGTTTTCCATAATTTCGAACTGTTTAGCATAGATTATACAACAAAATACTATGCTGAGCTTGAGTACCTATACTAGTTTTAAAATGGCGACTCAGCTAATGCAGCATGTAACAAATTCAATTTGCGCATGCGCCCCAATTTTCGGTTGGCTTCGATTCTTTGGTAGCGGTCCACCTAGGCCATGTTTGTGTTTTTAAGTATTTATTTAGGTAGGTATATAAAAATTAATCATACTTCATACAAAACAGAACAGTAAAGGCAATAAATTATTGATTTGCCAAAATACTGTCGTGTTTTAAACCTCAATCCAGCTTTGTACAAATGAATTTGTTATAAAATAAGGGATGTTTTACCCACATAAAATGGTCGAGCATGATTTTGTTACTTTAAGGTCGATTTATGCTACCATTGACACATGCACACAGTTTAGCGCAATAGTAAGTTTGTTTCTTCAGAAAATCACGGACAGTTTTGTGATTGGTCGTTATGCGCAGACGCGGTTTGAAACCGTTTTGAAACCGTTTGGAAATTTTTACTGTCCGAACACATTTTAATCAGAACTACAACTGTATTTGTACAAAAGAACTACAAAAGTTATGTTAGTTCAAGTGTTACACATTTAGTTCAAAACTAAACAAAGAAGTTAATTTTAGGTTTTCATCAGTAGGGTCCGGATTTGTAGGCACTAAAAAACTTGAAAATATGCAGGCAAATATGCTCTAAAAACTTCAAAATAAGCACTCAAATATGCGCTAAAAACAGGCACAAACGAAGTATAATCGATTGAGACTATTTTGAATCCGAAATTCGAATATCAAAAAAGCATGTATCCAGCCCCCCCCCCCAACTTAAAATAGAATTATATCGAAAACTATTTGGGTACAAACGAAAATAATGTTTGCACAAACAGGCACAAACGAATCACAAACGATTGAGACTATTTTGCAGTCAAAATTCGAAATGGGGGGCCCCCATGTCTCCAGCTCACCCCCAAGCTTAATTTTGAAATATCACTAAAACTATTTGGATACAAACAAAAATAATGGTTGCACAAACGGACACAAACGATTGAGATGATTTTGGAGTCAAAATTTGAAATGGGGGGGGGCTAGGGACATGCACCTTCTTGGTAACATGATAAAAACATGCAAATGCCTACAAATCCGGACCCTAGTCATCAGTCATTTTTAAAGTATTAAAGTAAAATTTAACATTTGTTTTTTTAATTAAGTATTTTTTTTTATTAATTTTTTATTAATTAATAATTTTATTTAACAAATAATACTAGATAATAACATAAATACGATATTTAATATTTATTACCAATTTTAAAAATTGATAGCAAACTTTTATAAAATAAATTTATTAATGCGCATGACTCTGATTATCAGTTTTAGATAAATTCTCAAACTGCTCTGGCCAAAGGCTCTGGCTATCAGCTAACCGTTTGAAAACGGGTTTGGTTACTGTAGAAACACCAAACTATTAGTCACAGCAGTGGCGTAACAACGTGAAATTTTCTTGTGTGCCAAATTGTGGAACGGGCCCCCCTTCCCCCATACTCAGAATCGTTTACTTAGAAATATTATTTAAAGAAAAAAAAATTACAAATTAAATTAAGAATTAAAAAATTAAAGTCAAATTAAATTTTATTTTAACTTTATTTAATTCAAAAATAAATAAAAAGCATAATATAAGTACTAAATGAAGCATTATTAAGGGTGCGTTCCACTTACAGCTCACGACGACCGCGACGTAGTCCCATCAGGCCCGTAGCTAAACTGAAAATGAAGGTAGGATAAACAGTTTGTATGGCTGGGCAAATTTTAGCGCCATGGTTGCGAGGCGGGTTTATGGAATCCTTCCAAGCGCCGCAGGCGAAAATTTTAAATTTGAATTGCACTGATTGCTTGCCATTACTCTATCTTATACTTCAGAAATACCCGATGAACTCGAATATGAATGAGCGGATTTAGGCCTGTAGCCACAAAATGGTCTGGCTACTAGCCAGACTGAAAATGGTAGGGCAAACGGTTTGTATAACCGGGAAAATTTTAGTATTATGGGTGGGGGAGGTTCGTGTGATTTTCTCCAAACGCCGCAGGCAATTTTTTTTTAAAATTTCAAGGGCAACGCGATTTAAGAAAAGTTAGAAAATTTACCAATTTGGCAGATAGATAAAGTTAGTGTTACTATAACTATTAATTTATTTGCGATATAAACTCTTATTTGGTTTTTTACTCCATTCTTTGTTAATATAAGATATAAGAGATATACTACCCTGCGTTCGGGGGGGGGCACGTGTACTTAGGGGAGAGGCAGGCAAGTTGACATACTTAGTGTTTTAACATTTTTATTTTTGAAAATACAAAATATTTTGGAAGCTGCGCATATTTTTTAAATAGCTCATATTATATACCATTGAATAAAAAAATATCAAGTGAATATTCCTATAACTGTTTCCATAATTAAACAATAAACTAAAAGGTCACAAAAGCCATCTTGCCCGACCCTATTGGGCAAGATGACATATAGCATAAACAATGTAAAATTAATTGCACAATTCACAAATAAAAGTCTTGGACTGCTTTGAAAGTCCAGCACACGCGGCGTGAGACCAATTTTTGCAAGACTGGCATCTTAGCCAGTATTCACCAGATTTGGAACGGCTGTGTAAATCATTGCAGTAGATACAGCCGCAGTCACTTTACCCATCCGAATTTAAAACTACATCAGTAACAGCTTCTTCATCTGAGGATGAATCTTGTAGAATTACAAGATTTTTTGTAAGAAATACAAGCAACCGGGTAAGTGAGGTAAACATCCGGGCAAGATCACGGATGGGCAAGATGACATAGCACTATGTCATCTTGCCTGGTTGGGTGTGAACTTGAAATTTCGTCAATAAGAAATATTTAACCTATAATAATACATATTTTTTTTACGGCATATAACGTAAAAAGCCGTGTAAGAATGTGTGTGTGTGTGGAAACCATATCAATTAATAAATAAATAGTGAAACTGGAGGCTAAGAAAGGAAAGGCTACATTGAATTGAGAAGGTTAAAATTCACAAAATATCAATTTAAACTCACACAGTACACTTTTCTTGAAATAGATTAAGTTCACCACTGATTTACCGACAATTACAATATTAGTATAGTATTATCAATGAAAATAGCGCCATAGGTTTTCCAATACACCTGATGTGTCATCTTGCCTGGATATGCCAACTCGCCTGCCTCTCCCCTACTTTTTTTTTTAATTTGTAACAGTCCATTGTTCAATCGTTTATATCTTATATCATCAATCATTCAATTGTTCACCCAATCAATGGGTAGTTACTAATTTTGTTTTAAATTTTTAAAAAATGTAAAAAAAAATAGTAGGTATACGTGCGTTAAATAATTTTCAAATTATGTGTTTGAAAATCTATTAATTTTTTTAAAATCATAAAAATTAATCCCTATTCGCGAAAGTTTTACAAAATTTTAAAAAGGTAAATAATCTTGTGTTTGTGTGTTTGAAAATCTATTAATTTTTTTAAAATCATAAAAATTAATCCCTATTCTCGAAAGTTTTACAAAAGGTAGGTATATATGAAGAACTGAACATTTTACATAATAAAGAATAAACCTTCTGCATAGACTAATGCTATTCACAAAGTACCTACCAGTTAACAATTAACAAAGGTAGCTACGCTACAGAACCCATCTTAACTATATGGTTTTAAATTTTTAAAGTTCGTAATCTTTAATTTGTTCAGTTATTATTTTTTTCCAAAAATCGTCATAGAAACAACACTTCCCTGCGTATCTACGCGCAGGGAAATTGAATTATACTGACTAGTCCGGTAATGTCAGTAATTGATTTTTTCAATGTGTTTTGACACATTGACAAACTTGATTTTTGCTCATTTTAAAAATGTTGTTCAAGTTTTGACACATTGAGAAACTTGAATTTTGCTCATTTTAAAAATGTTGTTCATTAGTGTTTTAAAATTTCGATTTTTTACGATTTTTGGAAAAATTTAATACAAAATACGTCAGGAAAATATCTCACTTTACTCGGAGCTCTAAAATACTCGGCACAAAGTGCCTCGTATTTCAACATTGCTCCTCGTCAGTAATATATCATTTTCCTGACTTTCATGTAAATAACTATTACATGAAAGTCAGGAAAATGATATATTACTGACGAGGAGCAATGTTGAAATACGAGGCACTTTGTGCCGAGTATTTTAGAGCTCCGAGTAAAGTGAGATATTTTCCTGACGTATTTTGTATTAAATTTTTCCGAAAATCGTAAAAATTCGAAATTTTAAAACACTAATTGAACAACATTTTTAAATTGAGCAAAAATCAAGTTTGTCAATGTGTCAAAACTTGAATAACATTTTTAAAATTAACAAAAATCAAGTTTGTCAATGTGTCAAAACACATTGAAAAAATCAATTACTGACATTACCGGACTAGTCAGTATAATTCAATTTCCCTGCGCGTAGATACGCAGGGAAGTGTTGTTTCTATGACGATTTTTGGAAAATAACTATTACATTAAAAATTTTTAAAGTTCGTAATTTTGAATTTCTCCAATTATTATTTTTTACTTATAATTTTTTTCGGTTGCTTCAGGCCCTTTGGGCCACTAAGACTGACGGGCCGTGTGCATTCGCACACCGCGCACCCCGGTAGTTACGCCACTGAGTCACAGTTTGATCAAACCGCTGTAAGAACGCGGTTTTAAATCTGCGCATGCGTCTGACGGTTTGCAAACGGTTTCAAACCGTTCAAACTGCTGAAGAAACAAACCTAATGTAAGTCACCGGATTGTGATGTTAAATAGTAGGTTCGAATCCTGAGGTGAACTAAAAATTTATTTGGATGATATTGAAATTTAATAGGCAGAATGACAGTGTAGCAAATGTAAATCGGTGGTTCTGAGATAATAAGAGAAGAAAAGAGTTGGCGTGCGACCTGGGAAGCCAACGGAGGTGTTTTTATGGTGAGGTCCACCATAAGTGATAAAATTTCGAATTTACTTGTAAAATCCAAGTTTGGTTGTGAGTTAAGTCATTAGTGGAAGGTGTGGTCCGACGTGGACGAGTGTTTATGTTTTGTTTTGAAGTAGAATCTTCAATTACTGCGATTTTTTGTAAACGCGTACATTAAAATTTTGGATACCAGATGTTGGAAATTATTGGTCCGCCATTGATACGAGGATCGAATGTTATTTGTAATTACAACCATTACGTGCCTACAATTAGAAAGTTAAAGAAGGATGGATTGAAATTCGTTAAATTTGAATTAAATTATTTACGTACCAATTTCGAGGTTAGTTTACGATTTTATTTTATGTTTGGTTCAAATCGTTTGAGATTTGCCAATACGCACTCCCATGTAGAGACTAATGAAAATTTAGTACTTATGAGTCCCCAAGCGCAATTCAATTTTGAGGCCTCCCCTCTAAATATTTTTACTACCCCTACACCCTCCTACAACAATGGTTTCCAACTTCCGGCACGCAGAAGGTAGGGAGAAACAATGTCCTTTAGCGCGCATGCGATTTTTTTTGTGAAAATTCTACCTATTTTATTTATATAGGAAATGTTGCACCTGGGACCTTGTTTTAAGTATAACTTTTCATAAAATTATGTCCAATTTTTCACCAAATGTTGTTATTTAACTATAGGCCAGTCATTGTAGCAAAAAAGGTATAAAAAATTGCAAAAGTTTTGAAATTTTGAGACAACAGTGAAGGAGGTGAAACATAAATAAATCCGATTTTGCACCCTTTTCCGCCCCCAGGAACATAGATGTTAAATTAACAAAAAACGTAAATTTGCAATAACTTTTGAAAAAAATTCCGAAAATGCAAACCTTGGAGAACATTTTAATAATTAAAACACATTTTCAATACAGTTTGCACCCTGCTACAATGACCAGAACATTGAAAACAGTAGCTTATTAATTTTTTTTTGTGTATCCTGTGGAAAAAAATTGCAAAAGTCATGCAAATAATTCCTTACTACAACCCTGTATGCAAATTAATAATCACAACTATTTGCAATGTTTCGGTCATCGTAGCAGGGTGCAAATTTTACAGAAGATGTCTAATAATTATTAAAATGTTCAAAAAAGATTTGCATAAATTTTTTTCCTAGAGTTATTTCAAATTTACACTCTTCTTTTAACAATTTAACAATTTTCCGGGGAACAAAATCGGGTGCAAAAATCGGATTAATAATCTTTTGACCCGTTACAATGTTGTTCCAAAATATAAAAACTTTTGCAATTTTTGTCTAAACTTTTTACTTTTTAAGTCCCCAATGACTGGTCTAATTATAAGTTCAACAATACCCATTACCTACAAGTGAAATTTTATTTTCTTCGCTACAAGGAGGAAATTGCTTTTCTACGATTGATTTTTCTGAAGCTTATTTTCAAATAGAGGTTAATGAAGAAAGTAGTACGTTGCTGGAGATAAATACTCACAAAGGACTTTTCAGATTTCGTAGATTAGATTTCAGCATTTCAAGTTTTAAGGTCAAAATTTAAAATCTCTACAATCATTTTTGTAATATAGTTATGTAGTTACTATGCGCATGCATGACGCATTACGTGACTTACCAACATGTATGTATTTAGATCAGTAATAAACACGAGCAGGTGCTAGAATCACGTATGTTTTATTTAAGGTCATCGACTGTTACGTTTCAGATAACAACGATATACAAGGAGTATATTACATGGTGGCAGCGGTGGGATTCGAACCCACGCCTCCGAAGAGACATGGTGGTAGCGGTAAATCTACAAATAATTTATTATTTGACAGTGACTAAAAGTGCGGGAAACCAGTTAACGCGAGTAAAACTTTCAAGTAAAAATGCAGCAGGATATAAGTGTAAGAATTCCAACCGAAATGGTATTCTAAGGAAATATAGCAGTAGGCTGGGAAAAGTTCAAGAAAAAGTTCAACTTTTACTTACAGGCGAGTGAGAAAAACGAGAAAAGCGATAAACAAAAAATTGCAATCCTCATGAACGTCATGGGCGATGAGGCAGTTGACATTTTTGAAACCTTTCAATATAGCGTGGGTGAGAGTGCAGAAGTTTACGACGACGTAATAAAGAAATTCGACCACTATTGTCAACCACGGAAAAATGTAGTGTTTGATCGTTTTAAATTCTTCTCGAGGTCCCAGAACAAGGATTAATCGGTAGACAAATACGTGACCGAGTTGAGAAAACTAGCAGCACAGTGCAACTTTGAGGAACAAACTGAAAATTTGATTCGCGATAGGTTAGTTCTAGGAATTAATGACAAGACGGTGCAAGAAAGGCTGTTACGAGACCCAGACTTGAAATTAACAAAGGCGTTAGATCATTGTCGTTCGAGTGAAGTCAGTGGTAAGCAAGTAATCGAAATTACGGGCGCTAGTGCACGCGAGGTCAGTGTCGTGAATAAAGAAAAGACAAAGTTTGTTAACAAGAAACAAAGTGCAAGTGTTAAACTCAAATGCAAAATGTGCGGTTTCGTTCATAGTGGCGAAAAAAAGTGTCCTGCAACAGGCAAAACTTGTCTGAAGTGCAAGAAGATGAACCACTTTGCCAGCGTTTGCGGAAACCAGAAACGCGTCAGAGAAATTCGCGAAGGCTCATCAGAGGATGAAGAGCAAGAACAAGACATTTTGGCAGTGAAGAAAAGCACCACGGCGTATCGTGGGAAGAAATTTTAAATGTAAGTGGCAAACCAATTAATTTTAAAATTGATACAGGGTCGGAGGTAAACATAATTTCGGAGAAAATGTACGATAAATTACCTCACAAACCGGAAATGACGCAAACAAAAACAAAGTTAAAGTCATATTCGGGCCATGACATTAAAATAAAAGGACGGTGCAGGATCAAATGTGAGCACGAAGGAAGCAACAAATACTTAAACTTTTTTATAGCCGATAAAGACAGCGAGTGCATTCTAGGACTGGATGACACAGCAGGCTTGGGTTTAATTTCGCGCACACGTATTAAAAACAACAGGTCCGCAGCTGATATCATAACTAAATACGAGGAAGTATTCGATAAAAAAGTATCGCGCATTAAAACAAATCCTTACCACATCACGCTGAATGAAAATGCAACGCCAACGATTTCACCAGCAAGAAGGGTTCCACTATCTTTAAAACAAAAATTAAAAGAAGAGTTGGACAAAATGGTAGAAAATCAGGTATTGGAAGTTGTAAGCGAACCGACAGATTGGGTTCACCCCATCGTAACGGTTACCAAACCCAACGGATCGATAAGGGTATGTATGGATCCAAGACCCCTAAATCGACATATCAAGAGAGAGCATTATTCACTCCCTACAGTAGATAACGTTTTAGCGGAGTTAGACGGAGCAAAATACTTCACAGTATTAGATGCTACGACGGCATTCTTACAAGTAGTGATGGGCTAACCGGATTATTTCAATAATCGGATTCTGCCGATTAGGTTATTCTAATAACCGGATGATTTTATAATTCAAATTATTTTTAACTCATTTCTTTCTGAACAGGTAATGACGTAATTAGTGAAACAAAACCTCTTCTCCAAGTCAAATTATTTCTTAGCAATTTCTTAGCAACTAGTTAAGTTGCGCCACTTTGACCTCGCGAAGGGTCTTATTGATTGATGGTTTATCCTCAACATATTTAGTACTGTCGTAATGACATGTCTTCACGTCCTCTCGAAAAGTGCTTCCACAACACCTCCGTGTGTTTATTGAATTCCAAACTGACTTGGATGTAAATAATATTAGTTAATGTTAGCTTTCCGGTGAAGCAGAGAATTGACTCGAGCATTAGGTTATAATATACGGTTATTTATTACGATTTTTCACTCGGTTCGGCCAGAAGGTTCTTAAATACCGGTATTTCGCGATTTATTATAAGGTTATTTTTAATTCGAATTATTCAATTTGATAATCGAATTATACAGGTTATTTCAATAACCGGATGACAGGTTATTTTTAATTTGAATTATCCCATCACTACTTACAAGTACCAATCGATGAGCAAAGCTCGAATCTGTGTACGATAGCTACTCCTTACGGAAGATTCAAATATAAAACGATGCCATATGGAATTAGCAGTGCACCGGAAGTTTATCAAAAACTTATTAATAGAGTTTTCGAAAACCTGGACGGCGTAATACCGTACATAGACGACGTGCTAATTTTCGGAAAAACCGAAGAAGAACACAACAACAGATTAACGGAAGCTTTGAAAAGAGCAAAGAAGTACAACGTTAAGTTTAGCAAAAGCAAGATGCAATTGGCTAAAACGGAAGTCAAATTTTTGGGACATAAAATATCGGAAAATGGCATTTCGATAGAAAATACAAAAGTCGATGCAATCAATGCATTGAAAAGTCCTGAAAACAAAAAAGAACTCCAGAGAGTCCTCGGGATGATAAATTTTTTAAGAAAATTTATACCAAACCTGTCTGAGCATACAAGTACTTTACGCGCTTTATTAAGTGACAAGAACGAATTTGTATGGGGAGAAAACGAAGAAAAAAGCTTTAAGTTTTTAAAAGAAATAATAAGCAAAGCACCAATATTGAGATTCTACGACCCGAAGAAACCAATTTGCTTATCGGTAGATGCAAGCAGTTACGGGCTAGGAACCGCTTTATTTCAAGATGACCAACCCGTAGGGTACAGTTCATCAGCTCTCACAGAAACACAGAAAAAATACGCGCAAATCGAAAAAGAATTGTTAGCAATACTGCACGGTCTAACAAGATTTCATTTTTATACGTACGGCCGGGAAATGTTGGTCCAAACAGATCATAAACCACTGGTTAGCATAGTAAATAAACCAATGGAGTCCTTATCACCAAGGTTGCAAAGAATGGTTTTAAAATTAATGAGGTATGATTATAAAGTGGAATACGTGCCAGGTAAAAATTTATGCATCGCTGACACTTTGTCACGCGACCCCAACAAAAATAGAAAAATCAACACAGAATATCTGGAAGGTAAGACAGTAGCAGTAAACGCAATAATTTTTGCAACGCAAGAAAGAATAAAAGAGTTGAGAAAGTCAACAGAAAATGATAACGTCATCAAAGAAGTCATCAATTATATCAACGTAGGATGGCCAGAACACAAAAAATCAATAAAAATGAATGCAAAGAAATTATGGGAAATTAAAGAAGAATTGCATTACGCAGACGGAATTTTATGTAGGGGCACAAGGGTAATGATCCCACAAAACGAAATAGAAAATGTTCTAAAGAAAATCCACAGTGCGCATCAGGGCGTTACATCGTGCCAAAATAAAGCTAAAACTTCACTATACTGGCCTGGAATGTTCAAGGACATCGAGGAATTTATATTAAGTTGCAAAATTTGTCAGAAATATTCAAAATCAAATACGAAGCAACCGCTTACAAATCACGAAATTTCAGAATTACCGTGGTGTAAAATCGGAATTGATTTCGCCCACATAAACAGAAAAGACTATTTAATAATGATCGATTATTTTTCAAAATTCATAATCACAAAAATTTTTACGTCAAAAGATTCAAATACAACAATCAAAGTAATTGAAGAAACATTTGCTTATTTTGGTATAGCACAAGAAACCGTATCGGATAATGGACCACCTTTTAATTCAAGTAGTTTTGCAGAATTTACAAAATATTACGACATAAAGCATACAACGTCGAGCCCAATTTACCCGAAATCAAACGGAATGATTGAGCGTGCAGTGCAAATTGTAAAAGGATTAATCATCAAAGCAGCAGCGTCAAATAACAATAACAGCATACCAAGTGTTATTTTAAATTATAATACGACGCCTAACGGTGAATTGTTACCTTCACCATCGGAACTACTACAAGGCAGAAAATTAAGATCGGACTTGCTAATGACAAAAGCCAGCCTAATGCCGAAATATGATAGCAGCGGACCATTGCAAGCGATAAAAAAGAAACAATGTCAACAAAAACAGTATCATGACAAATCATCGTATGAACTCCAAGATTTGGAAGAAAATCAAGATATCTTGGTACAAAAAAATAAAAGAAACTGGATAACAGCCAAGGTTTTAAACAAAACGGAAGATCCAGAATCATACGACATCGTTAAAGAAATAAAGAGAAAACTTGCATCTTTATTAATGGGAATAAATGTAGTTTCGTAGATTCTTTTTTTGACCGTCTTTTAACTACAAACCAATGAATATTTTGTTGGCTGACAATCTGCTCTTCTTATTATTAAATTAATAAACGCAATTTCAGCTCATTTAACATACTTTGATTAAATTTATCCATTTTTCCTGTTCTTCTGAGTTTGCGGAAAAATATTTACATATTTTCTGCTTACTATAATGATTACACTGTGGAACATTACCATTATAATAATAATAAATAATTAATTTAATTACTAAATTTATCATTTAAAACTATAAACTATCGTTAAATATTACAAAAGAAATGTGACAACGTCTCGATACTCTAACAATTACTGTAAAGTAGAAAACCCCATTCTTTAATGTCCCTTGTTTATCGCTATTTATATTAAAACCCTCGTTTTCAAAAACATGCGCGCTTGTGAAATGACGAATATTCGCTTCTGTACATTAACCACTTCCAAACCGCTAATGAAAAAATGCACTCTAGTACAGCCACTGCCTTATATTGAGGATAGTAAACAATAAACAATCAAACCTTTTGTGCTCTTACTATTAGTTAGAAAATTCCAGCCTTAGATTTTTACATATTATATTATTATATAATATGGATAAGAATATGCATATATTACATTGTGGAACAGCATCCACTAAGATAATATGTGATTTCAGTTTTAAATTAAAAATCACAACAGAACCAAGTCCAACGAAGCAAAGTGATAATGATAACGAAGAGGAAGCAACATCCTTGAAGTTCGACGTGGTTGGACACTTACCATTAGAAATTGCCCAAAAAATTTTATTCCAGTTATCACCTGAAGATTTGCATTCGGCTACATCTTGTTGTTTGCGTTGGAAGGCTGCACTATCATGTGATTTCTTTTGGGAAAGATTGTGTCAACGGGAGCGTTATCTTGAAGTGGAAGAACCGAAGAGGAACGAATTTCACACCAACCTCTTGAAGAAGTACAATTATTGGCAGGTAATGTCGCTTAAAGGTTACTAGTACAACTTTCCTAATTTTAATTTTTGTAGGGAGTCTACTGGTGTAACTACATTTTAAAAAAAAACTGGGAAACAAATAATTACAGCGAGGTTGTTTATGAGATTGAAAATCCGGACAACAAGTGGTTGTTTGATGACGTGTTTGTTTATACCAGTGAAGAAAACACGAAATTGAATGTGTACTGTTTTAATAGTAAATGGGTTCGTGATTGCTTTAAAATTGATTGCGATGTTTTTTTCACTAAAACTTTTGTAGGTAAAGGTATATGTGTTTCCGTATAATTATCGTCGTGAAGGAATGGTTTCGAAAAGCGGAAAATATTTTATATGTTTTAATCACTGTACTAATTTAACAGTGTGGGATTTGGATAACAAATCATCAATTCATCTCAATCATTATGGATATAATTTTCATCATTATAAAAATTTGTAGGTGTAGAACACCCTAAAACATAAATGTTTTATAATTTGAATATTTCTCGTTTATAGAATTATGTTTACGACAGTATTAGGAGTGGTTAAAGTGTTCAATATCGAAACTGAAAAATCTGAATATTCTTTCCCGATTGAGTTTGGACAAGTAGCAAGGATGTCTTTTATGGATGGGAGGATTGTATTTATTACAGAAGATCAAGTCGTCCGTATTCTTAAGTGGGATGATATGTCCTTGGTAACTCTTACATGCTGCAACCAATTGAATCCAGAGAATCATAAATTAATGGTAAATCGTTAAAATAAAGATGTAAGTTGTTCTAATAACGTTTGTTTTAGCTAAAAAATGATATATTGATTAGTTTTTGTAAAAGGCGTGGTAATCTTAATGTGTATTTATGTGTTTGGAACATTACAACTGTGACAAAATTGCACTGCACGCGTTTAGATTCCACTGTAGATCAGAATAGTGTGTCTTTTATAAATAAATGCATATATTTTAGAAATTATTGTTATCAGGAGATTGAACTCTTCGATATTATGTTATGTGATTATATGAAACGAACCGAAGAAGTCACATTCAAATCATTACATGAATTGAAATCATTAACTCCAAACATTGGTACATCAAACGACCATATTATGATTGTTCCCGACTCAACTATATTAAAAATTTTCTCTTTGAGTAAAAAAGGTTTTATTGGCTATTTAAATTTTAATCCTCTTCATTGGACTTCTTGCAATGTAGCAATATCCGAAACAAAGTTAATATGTGCTATATTACCTAAGGAAAGTAACTGTATAAAGTTATTTGTGAGAGATTTTGAAATTTGAGATTTATATAAAATGGATTTATTAAAAAATTTAAATGTATGAAATAAGTTAAATACAATAAATTGTATAATTTTAAGCTAATTTTCTTATTTACTTTACTGATTTACAACGCAATACTCATCACAAAAGAAACTAGAATAATAGGAAGATGCCTAAAATATGAATTGAAGTTAACCTTATTAATGTGTGACCAGATTCAGTATTATCGTAGAATTAGAAACTTAATTTTGTAGAATCTTGGAATGAATAATTTTTTGTTCGCATACCTTATTTTGTAACAAATTTTTGCATTTGTTACTTTTAATTCCTCTTTAAATTGTAATTTCACATATTTATAAATGCGGCCCTGCATGTTTGTTTGAATTTAAGGACGTATGTGGACTGCACCGATGGAAAGAAATTAATCCTTTTTTTTGGGGTTTTGACCCAGGGTCATATGTAGATTGCACCGATCCCCACATGTGGATTGCACCGATATAAATACTTAATCCTTTTAAGTAAAAGATTTACCAGTAAGCTTATATGGCTTACCCGTAATGTTTTTTACTGAAAATGAAACAAGGATGTATACAAGGAGTCGCCCCAAACACTATTGAAAAAATTAAAAAAACACTAATAAATGCCCAAAATATTTAATTTTATTTTAATTTATTGTTTAAGAGCAATGTCCAGTGCTACCACCCTATACAGTGTGAATATTTGAGTTTTTTGTCATTTATTTCCAGGACGTTACAAAAATTTAAATAATTGCTAGCATTACAAAATATTTCAACACTTTTATATAAACACGCTAAAGGAAGTTGATTTATTTATTGGAAAACCATGTTATTCGAAAATTAGAACATGGGAATCTCCCCCCCCCTCTTCCAACCGTAGTTTTCGAATTACGCGATGTTCAAATAAGTAAATCAATTTCTCTTAGCGTTTTTACATAAAAAAAGTTGAAAGATCTTGCAATGCTAGCAATTATTTAAATTTTTGTAACGTCCTGGAAATAAATGACATAAATCACAAATATTCACACTGTATAGGGGGGTAGCACTGAACATTGCTCTTAATGAAAAAAATTCGAATTTTTATAAATTGGATCCTGGTAATTGTTTTGTCAGAATACAAGTCGATCAAATGTTGTAATTTTGCTTGTTTACTAACTGTAATGGCATTTAGCTCAGGATCTAGGGGGGGGGAGCTAACCAGGGTACCTGCCCCGGGAGGAAATTCAAGGGAGCACTAAATTATAAATTATATTTCGTGAGATTTTTGATATCTTTAAACTTAAATGCTGGAAGAAAGGGTCAATTTAATGATTCAAGTTCTTGTCCCGGTTCGGAAAAATCATAAATATCGGGCTGACGGCATTAACTGTGTTAGCTGTGCCAATACTACTTATTCTTAGGAATGGGAAGCCCCCGAAGAGGCTTCAAAAAAGTGGTTTATACTTGGGGTAAAAGTGATTTTCAAAAAATCACTCCTCAGTCTCTAGCCGAGGGCCCCTAAAGGAGCCACTCCGGGCCTGATAAGCGGCATCAACTTCGTTGATGAGAAGAGCAACCATTGACCAATTTCGGAAAGATCCACTTAATATTCTGCATGAATAGAAAGTTCAAAATCAACTGCTGCTGTTATTGGTTTAAAAAGTGAATCATTTTGAGAACATAACTAACGATTGTAGATGTTTGTTTTGCCGAATAAAAAATAGGTAGCAAAAAATATTGAAAGATGGGGGGGGGGTTGAAGGTTGCATGTCGTAATATTTGGAGATAGGTCTAGGTTTTTGTGCAGTTGGGGAGGGTTGAATAATGCTTAAAATTGCGTGACGTAATTTATGAACGACCCCTAATCCAAAAGCGCAGTCTTCTAAAAAATTTTTCGCCAATGTGTAATTCAAGCCAATCAAAATTTATTAGAAAAATTATGGACCAATAGCATGGTGGCAAATCGTACAATTTTAACTAACTAACCTAAGCTCTACCGGTGAATCTCTCTTTCAACGGTCCCCTCATTAAAAAAAGATCGTTTCCTAGCTGTAACCTAAGCTCGACCAGTGGATCCTTCTTTTAGTGGTCCCCTAAACCTAAATGAAGGATGAAATGAAGGTTTCCCATAAATTAGTGTTATAATTTTTACATTATCTAGCAATGAAAACAAGAAAATGTAAATACAATCTGTATTATTTACATACCTCTGTAGTAAATTAAATACCTCAATCCTTTAATGGAATTAAAAAAGATTACTTACTGACCATCGGTGCAGTCCACATACTTACCCTAACCGAACCCGGTGCAATCCACATGTCTGATTACGTGACCCTTTGACCATCGGTGCAGTCCGCAATTGCCCGAATTTAATCATTGGAGGCATTTTATGCATGCAAATGCTGGCAGGCCCGTAGCCAGGATATCATTTCGGGGGGGGGGGGGGTGCCCCCCCTGGCTACGGGCCTGAATGCTGGTATAGCTTGCTTGAACACGGTGTAGGTATATTGGATACCTTAAGTACCTGAATAAGGATAGTACCTAAATGGACGCAATTTTATTTGGTCACAGCGATTTCTCTTTTTCGTGCCAGTTCATTTGTAACAAGTGGTCCGGTTCACGCCTATGGTTTTGATTTGCTTCTCTAAGCATCTGGCTAGCAGAGATAGGGTACTCTTTAAGCGCAAACTACTACGAGTTTTTGGTGCTCAAGCTGTAGGAGATTATCCGACTTCACTCGTTTAGCAACGTGACTGGGTGTAACGTGTAACAAATTTTTGTATTTGTTACTTGAATACCCTGTATGTTTGTTTGAATTCAATCATTACAGGCATTTTATACATGCAACTGCTGGTAAGATATTTTATTATCCTGATTGCAGTATTTGACTATTTTAGCATCTTAGCAAATTCTTGTATTTAGTTTTAAGTGCATTGCCTATTAATTGTAACCTTCCGTAAGCGAAGGTACCTACACAATATACAATATTAAACTTTTGCTTTTTAATAATATATTTACCTATTGTTAATGTTGGCAGAGGGGTATGCTTCCCCATTTTCTAATAAAAATATAATAAGTTCTCAAGTGAACTCTAATTTATTTACGAAACATGGTATGAGGTGCATGTCGCCAGCTCCCCCAAATCGAATTTTGGGATGAAATTTGTGTCAAACGTTTGAGCATCAATGAGCTTCCAATATTTTCGTTTAAGAGCGCGCTGCAAATTTTGATGCAAAAACATGTTTCAACAGATGGCGTACCCTAAAATATTAATCTTTTATAGTTATCTTTTCACCAAAACAGAATTCTAATAATTGATAACTAAGCTAGGCAATAAGGAAGTTTGAGCTCCCAAGGGGGGGCTGGAGACATGCTGCCCCCCAAATGGAATTTTGGGGTGAAAATGGTGTCAAACGTTTGAGCATCAATGAGCTTCCAAATTTTTCGTTTGAGCCTCAAGCGTCGCGGAGTTATTCGCGAAATACTTGGGGGGGAGGCTGGAGACATGTTTTTCTATTTTCGTTTCTATTTCGAATTTTTCTGTGAAATTGATGTCTATCGATAGAGCTTCGTTTGAGCTTGAATGAGCTTCCATTCCCATCACTTTATTTTTATTTTCTGCAAAGTTACGAGTATTTCAAATTTCGAGTACTCCGAGCAAGTTCCGTTCGATAACCCTCAATTATTTTAAATCTATTTTATCATATTAAACTTTTCAATCCGATGAAGAAAACTTAATCCTGCTTAATCTGGTAAGTGATCACTATTAGATTTGATGGAATAATATTAAAGTTGAAATTTTCGAAAAGAATCTGTTTAATAGAATATCTTTGGTGTTTATCAATAAAATTTGGTGCCAAATGTTGGCTTTTAGGACTTGAAAAGTTTGGAAAAGTCTGTTAATTTAAGAATTTAAAAAGAAACATGTCGCTGACGCCCCCTAAATCGAATTTTTCAGAAAAATTTGTGAGAAAAACGTTTGAGCATCATTGAATTTCCAATATTTTCATTTGAGCTTAAACCGTCGCAGGTTAATGTCCGAAAGAATTGGGGGTGGGTACTGTAGACACGTTTTATTTTATCTCCTCCAAGTGAACTTTTTTGTTGAAAATTGAAATTGATGTCAATCGTTTAAATATAGTTTGAGTATCAATGAGCTTCCAAATTGTATTTTTGTTATTCGCAAATCTCTTGGGGGGGGGGGGGAGGGCGTAGACATGCCTTTCTATTTTCGTTCATATTTCAAACTTTTTTTGTGAAATCAATGTCTATCGATAGAGATTTGTTTGAGCTTAAATTTTAATGAGCTTCCATTCTCATCATTTTAATTTCATTTTCTGCAAAGTGAAGAGTATTTCAAATTTCTAATCCTCCGAGCTAGTTTCGTACGTTAATCCTTAATTTTAATTTTTTAAAGCTAATCCTAGTTAAATTTGTAAATAATTACCTTAATTATTTTCGTGGAATAAATCTGAAAAAATTAATTTTACCAAAAAAATGTTATTTATAAAGAATAGGTACCTACTACCTATTATAACAAAATAATAAAATGAAATTAAAACTTTTTTTTGGAAATTTAATTTCCAAGAACAACACTGTGGATCAAAAACAAATTTTGTCGTTTGAGCCAATCTTTAGGTAAAATTAGTGTAAAAAGTATGGGCATCGAAAAATGTATCAAACGATTCTCAAAAGTTTGGCTACAAATTCACCCAAACTTTCCACTTGGGGGAAGCGGGGCATCATGTCTACAGTCCCTCCAAGTATTTCGCCAATAACGCCTTGACGATTGCGGATCAAACGAAAAATTTGGAAGTTTTTGAGGCTCAAACTATATTCAAATGCTAGACACCAATTTCACCCAAAAATTCCATTTGGGTGGGATAAAGTTAAACATGTCTACGGAGCCCCCCCCCTTCCTTCTTTCTTTGAAGCTCAAACAAAATTATTGGAATTTCATTGATGCTCAAACGTTTGACACAAATTTTTCTGAACAATTCGATTTAGGAAGCGTCAGCGCCATCTATGTACCTGTATAACCATAAACTTTCAAAATATTGAAAGTTGCGCTTTATTTCGGGCCTCGCAAATTTTTTTAGAGAAAAATACCGTTTTAACCTATTTAGTCTATGCCCCTTTTAAAATTCTTTTAAAATTCTAAAATTATTTTATACAATTATTACATTGCTTAAACATTTAATAGGTTTTTCTGCGTTACACAGACTTTTCCCAACTCTTCTAGTCCTAAAAGCCAACATTTTGTACCAAATTTTATTGATAAACACCAAAGATTTCTATTAAACAGTTTTTTTTTCGAAAATTTCAACTTTAATATTATACCAGATTAAGCAGGATTAAGTTTTCTTAAACGGATCGAAAAGTTTAATCTGATAAAATTGATTTAAAATTGAGGATTATTGAACGGAACTTGCTCGGAGTACTCGAAATTTGAAATACTCGTAACTTTGCAGAAAATGAAAATAAAATGATGGGAATGGAAGCTCATTCAAGCTCAAACGAAGCTCTATCGATAGACATCAATTTCCCAGAAAAATTCGAAATAGGAACGAAAATAGAAAAACATGTCTCCAGCCCCCCCCAAGTGTTTCTTGGATTTTTTATTTGCAAAATCTTCAAAATTAGGGGAGTTTACTACTTGTTTTAAATTGTACCTACTGGATTAGGAGAGTTTACATATGCCCGAATAGACTGTCCCACCTCCCACCATCAGCTTTTTAACATTTTAACCATGATTAAAGCAAATTATAATATCAGCTCTCAAACTAGTCGATCGATGTTTTCCGCTTAGTCGAACTTAATCACGGTTAACTTTCGGTGAATCTCGGTAAAATTCGAGAATATAGGCAATAATTGAGTTCCTGAGCTTCAAGACCAAAATCATGTGAACATGAACTTGTTGTTGACGTAGTGCATTTTTTTTGTTATTGTTTACTTAAAAATTCTGTAAATTGGTTAACCCGTCTTCTTCTGGTGACGATCCGTTATCGAATGTTGGCGACCATCATGGCAATTCTCACTTTGTCTGCTGCTGCCCGGAAAAGCCCAGTCGTTGACGCACCGAACCATGTTCTGAAATTTTTGAGTCACGATATCCTTCTCCGCCCTGGACCTCTTCTTCCAAATACCTTGCCTTGCAGAACTAACTGTGGAAGTTCATGCCTTTTTCCATTCCTCATTATGTGGCCCAAGTACTCCAGTTTTCTGATTTTTACCGACTTATCTCTGTTTCTTTATCCATGCGCAGTAGCACCTCTCTGTTTGTTACATGTTGAACCCAAGATATTCTTAATATGCGTCTATAGATCCACATCTTAAAAGCTTCCAACTTCTTGCTAGATGCTTCAGTTAGAGTCCACGCCTTCGCCCAATATAACAACACTGGCTCTGGCTCGTTCAATACGACATCTAATTTCCAATGAATGGTCCCATTGTTCCCCAACTGTAGTTCCCAAGTATGTGTATTTATTTACCCTCTCTATCTGTTTGCTGTTGACAGTCAGTCGTCAATGGAGGTATCATTTATTTACTGATAACTTGATAAGTGATAACTATATATTTAGTTTTCGCATTATTGAGTGTCAATCCATACTCTTCACTTGTCTCTGCTAGTCTCTTCATTAGTTCTTGTAGACCCTGCTGACTATCCGCAAATACTACCGTATCGTCTGCATATCTGATATTATTTAGGCATTCTATTCCCTCTTCCATATCATCCAAAGCCTCCTGGAATATTTCTTCCGAATACATATCGAACAACAACGGCGAGAGGACACAACCCTGCCTAATTCCCCGCTGAATGGTAATTTCTTTTGTATGCTCTCCATCCACTCGCACACTCGCTGTCTGATTCCAGTACAGGTTCAGGATGATTCTTAGGTCTCTGTCATCAATTCCAATTTTTTTGAGAATTTTTGCCATATCCTGGATATTTGTCCACATTTATAAATATTATCAAAGATCTCTGTGAGCCAATTCAAACCGTCTTCGAGAAATTCAGAGTGGAAGTCATCGGGACCTGGTGCTTTTCAATCCTTCATATTGGTAATTGCCTTTCGAACTTCATCTTTTGTTATAAATGGACCCGATTCATAGTCAGATGTTGCCGGTTTATACGGTGGTCTTTCATCACCAAGGAGGTCTGTTACATAATTTTTCCAAGTGTCTATCTTCTTTTCTTTATCAACTATGGTTGTCCCGTTGTTATCAACCAGTCGTCCTATTGTACGTCGTCTGTAAATGCCAGCCGCCTCTTTGATCTTTTTATGCATGTTAAATAAGTCATGTTTATCCTGCAAAGTTTCTATCTCCATGCATCTTTATTTCAACCACTCATTTTTTGCTTTCCGGATCTCTCTCCTTATTTGCTTTTGAATGTTGTCATATCTCGTTATATTGATATTTTTAACTCGTCTTCTTTCGTTCATCAGCTCCAGAATTTACATAATTTACACGGTGGTTAGATAATAGATTATTATGTGGATTAGAAAAATTCTATGTATGGGGAGGGGTCCGTTCCACAATTATTTAGAACACAGCTAAATATTGCGTTGTTACGCCACTGATTGAATTATTTTACAATGATTTAATGTAAACGTCACGATATATTTATTTAAATTAATTTTCCAAATTTTGGCTTTTATAATTGATTGATTATTGAAATCACCAGTAGAATTTTGATAAACCGTAATTTCTACAACCGATTGCAATAATCTTTAACAAAACCTACTCAATTTTGCTCTTTTTTTCTACTAATTTTTTCGTTAATTTTTAGATGGATCATCCGAATGCAACCAGAAAACAGGATTCACTTAATAGCCGCAGTCCTATCGCGAAAACTAATAAGCCAAGCACAATGGAAGTTTGGGGTCTAAATAATTGGCTCAAATGGTTGAAATTAAGCGCATGTAAAGATTTTTTCAAAGATCTGACGTTTGAAGAGATTATTGGTCTTACCTACTATTATATTCATAAAAGGGTGTCCTCCGAATATCATGACATCATTTTGGATTCGGTGGACGCGTTAAATGAACAAAAGGATTTACTTGCAGAACAAAAAGAGAGAGCTTTGGAGGGAAAAAGTGTTCGTAAAATTCTGTCGAATTTGGACGCCGTTTTTCCTAGCCAGTTCGATGTACTTCTTGGACCTATATCAAATTCGATTATGGAAGTTATGAAAATAGGTAACATTTTCTTTCGACTTGATTGTAATTGCAGAATTAATCTTCAAATGTTGTTGCAGTATATTTTCGCCTTAAAACGATTACTCCGCTAAATGAACAAGAAGATTGCAAGAAAATATTTTATAAGCTGTCCTTACGTGGAGAACTGTCCAATTCGTTCATGGAAGCAGACAGATATTGTTTCATAAAATGGCGCACGGAATACCAAACCGAAAGGAAACTGACAACTCTAAAAAAACTGATAGGAACATAAATTTACGGAATTGAACCATAAAAATTTTTTGTAATTATTATATCTTTTAACAAATTGAAGTTGTTTATACCTCATACCATATTTTATAAATATACTACTATTTACATGTATTACTATGGATTACTGCTCCAATTTTTTGCTCGAAAAGGGAAAAATTGGAAGTTTTTGTTAAGGTAATAAAATTAGTATCAGTAAATGAAAAGTTTGGAAGTCTGTAAGGTCGCGAGATAACTGTGGCGAGGAGATAATCGACTGAGCTGGCGCGGGCATTATATGCGTGTATAAATTCGACCCTTGAAAGATTTAGAAAATTTTATTAACGGAAGATTTTTATTTTAGTTTATTTGAAGTTTAAAATTTTGTGAGTCAAATTATATGATTGTTTCAGGCTTTCCCGAACGTGGGGCTTCTTGGTAACTATTTTTTAGGGTGAAATTTTTTAAATTGGATTTATTAGACGATAATATTATCTTCTTTCTTCTTCTACCGTTGAAAAGTTAAAAATTACAATGAATTTAAAAAAAGGACGAAACAGGAACCATTGTGGAGCTCAATATTAAGTGGACCCAAGGCCCCCTCTTTAATTCACACCTGATGAAGTCGCATTGGAAAGGACACAATTAATATAAATGCTCCTCCTGGTTTAGTGAATTGCCATCTTAATATAAAAATCAGGATACAGTCACATCTGAAGGCCGGTCTAGCAAGGTACTTAATGGATGTAAAATATTTATATGCTCCGAGTTTCTAACACTGCCAAAGAAACGAGGCATATGTGGGGAAATAATAGGCTTAAGGTCTACTAAAAGAGAATTCTCTAGAGAATTGCTTCTAGAAAAGGAAGAAGAAGAATAAAGATGCAATTATTAAGATTATACTTGATACTTTTTTCAGTTACTTTCGTAACAAGGGCTGTATTTTTTCCGGTGTATCTTCTGTTTATTGACACCTTTGCGTGTCTTCTTGTGCGTCTCGGTGTAATACCCATAGCTGGTGAGCATTTCTGTCAGGTGGAAATTTACCTCACCCTGTCTGGAGACCCATTTACGGATGTCGGGTATGAGTCTCTTCGTCCATTGGTAGACCTCGGCCTTTTCCCATCTACGTTGCCATTTGCCACTCTACCAGACAGTCCTCCAGGGCTTGCGCTCGCATTTGTTCGGAGCGAGTACTCGTTCTTTCTCCGACCTACAGATCTACTCGTGTGATGTTAGCCAGAAGCAAGGGTGCTTACAGTGGCACTTTTAGGGCTGTGCGTCTTCAGCAGTCGGTTTCTGTTACCAGGGCCACATAGAGCAGAGTTGATTCTGTTACCAGTGCCAATATTCTCCTTTTAACTGCTTTCGGCCCTCCGATGTTCAGAAGCAGGCGGGCGATCGTCGATGTTGAGGACTCTGCTTTGGCTAACGTGTCCCGGATGTGTTCGGCGAAGTTTAGGTGTTTGTCAAACTTGACGCCTAAGATGGTAACTGAATCCTTGAGGGATAGGGAGGGAATAGGGGATCCATTCATCCTTATGCTGATTTTGGCGGTTTCTCGTCGTCCGGAGACCATGATAGCCTCCGACTTAGCTGGAACTAGGGCTAGTCCTGTTCGTCATCATATTGTTGATATATAACATTCGTTGGAAAGAGGAATTCAAAAGGCACAATCATGAAGTCGAAATTATTTGAATTCTCAAAAAATAAAAATTATATAGGAGTTTTTCAAAAGTATCTAAAATCGAGTTCTTGAAATTTAGGCTTGCAGGTTGCCACCACCAAAAAAATGAGTGTAAACTGAAAATTTAATTTGCAAAATGATATGAAATCATCCGAAATCATTATCGGAATCACAATTAGGGTAATTGCAAACACTAAACCGCATATCAGCACATTTTGAGCGAATGGAAATGTAAAAAGAATCACTAAATATCAGTAAAATGCAATAAAAATACTTCATTTTTGACTCAATAACAATTGTAAACATCAAACAATCATAAAAACGGGCATATAATTGTAAACAAGCGAAAGAAGAGATATATGAAAAAATGCCGATTCATCATATGTTTGAAATTTAGTTTAAAAGTGACCACACCTCCTTAGGAGTCGATTTCAGTCGAAGTTTAGTTTATGACATTAGTCCAATACAAAAATTTGAATGAGGTAGCAACCTGCAAGCAGTAGCAGCCTGCAAGCCTCTCCCTTAGTAATTTATTAAAGTTGTTATTAGTAGTTTTGATTAAATTACATTATATTTAGATACACAAAGGTCCAATAAAATTTTCATTAAAATAAATTTTGCTTTTGTACAGATTTGTAACGTTGATTGTCACAAATGTCACACATTAAGGTTTTACCACTTGTTTTCTGAAGGTGAACTGAAGTCTCTTTTAGAATGTTAAGGGAATGGTGATGCAAATCTTTGAAGTTCATTTCAATTTCTTCTGTCTTCATTTGGAAGTGGCTATTTGAATGCCATATAGAAGAGCAGTACCCGGCAACAAAGCTACCAGTACTATTACTATGTGTTCCATATCTGAGCATCACTTGCAACATTCACAACAACAAATTCACCCAACAGATGACGTGGCACCCAACTCCTTCCTACAAGACGACTTTAACTCCCGAAATCCTCTTCAAAATCAGGTATAAAAATAAGTTAAGAAAAATACTACTGTATTCCAAATTAAAAGGCTCAAATAAACAAATTTATGAAAAACAGCTACACAGACATTACAAAAATAAAAACAACACTGAAACAAGACTGTTTTAGATGTGACACCTCAAAATTTATAAAAAGCTTTGGAGAATTACTAAAACAATAAAATCAGACAATCTAAGGAACAATTTCCCATCCCTCAGTTCCCAGAAGGACTATTAATTTTTAATGCTGGCAAAGTAAACTCAATATCTCAAAAAATAGCTCTTCGTTTACATTGTCAGTGACAGTTTTAAGATATTTTCATTTTTTAACCTTTATTTCATTTGAACTCCTGGTGTGGAAGGAACCCAGTAAATATTTGCTATTCTAGTGGTAAGCATTTAAATATTATAATAAAATTTACCGACCACAAACTTTAAAATTGTAATTTTCGTCGAATTATCTAAATGTGGGCCTACAAGTTTTTGATTTGACAAGTTTGTATTCGCCACGGTCGGTTCGTTTTACACAAAGCCTCAGCTCGCTCAAATAACTTCCTTCCTTTGGTTTAACTAAAAAGAAATTAAAAACACTTTCTTCGTACACCTTTTTAAATTTTATTCTAAACAAAATCCATTTTTTTTACAAAATATTCAACTCTCTATAAATTTCCTCGCCGCCATTCACCTACGTGACATCTCGGCGAGTCCTTCTTTTTCGCAGGCGCGAATTGTTCCTTCTTCCAAAGTCCCAGTGGTGCATCATAAAATTTTTGCAAATCTCAAAATTTTACAAATTTTTCACAACTTTTACAATACAACCCCTACAATTTCTGTTTGCCTACAACAATTTAAACAAACAAAACACCACATCTTTTTACCCCCTTGTGAAATGGCAACTTGCACGCTATTTTGTAAAATTAGTTATTTATCATTATAATTCGCACAAAATTTACTACCCCCTATTATTTAAATCTTCTCGGGCGAAAACAAACAACTTCTTCAAAAGCATCATCAAATCTTTCTTCTTTCCAATCTTCAAATTAAATTTCTTCAAAACAGTAATTCTTCCTGTATGAACTTTTCAACAATATCAATTTTCGCGTACCGTAGCATTCTTCTAAATAATTCTTAAATATCAATCAACTTTCTATACTAAAATTCTTTCACTATTTTAAACTTCTTGAATTATCTAAATTATTTTAAAACATTTTCTGTTAATTAAATGTTTTAATTATTTTAATTTTAATCATTTCTTCTTAAACTTCCTTCTTGGCGACCGACGATTCCGTTTTAAATTACTGTAAAATTTACAAAGTTTTATTTTAAATTATTTACAAGTTTAGTTTAAATCTTATCACTTTTAATCGCGGTCGTCGTAAATTTTTGTTTTCCCATTTAATTTTTATTTATTGGGGTGGGTCTTCTTCTTCGGTAATCTTCCAACGAACCCTTCTATACGCTCACTTCTCGAGAACCACCTCTCGCATACTGGCCACTACTATCCTCTTCTTCTTTATTCTATACGACTTTTTAACATTTTCTTCTTTTTAACAATTTCATTCTTCTTAAATTCTCTTCTCACTTGGGAGAAACATCTTATCTTAATTGACGGTATGGCGTCTTCATCCACTACCAGTTCATCCAAACTCTCGCTTCCTCCACTTGAAAATTTAATTTGGTCGAAGTAAAATTTATTTTTATTTCGCCATCAACTTTCAAATCTTGTCTTCTTCTTTGTCTCTATGACCACTTTAATTTTCTTTTAGCTCTCATACTTCTCCATTTTCTTCCTCTCATTACTTTTCGGGAATAAACCAGGACTTTTTTCCTCACAATGTCGCCTGTAAGACATCTTCCAATTTTTATTTCTTCTAGGGTTTCAATCCCCTCACATGATAAATTTTCGACTTTCTCCTGTTCGGGAATAGTCGACCCACCCGAACTGCGATTTTAAAAATTTTCTAGTGAAATTCTCATAAAAAATGGTCCAAAGAACAATTGTAAAAAAGAAATTTTGGGATGCATTGCAAATAGGGCCTTCCACAGCCAAATTTTAAAATTCGGTCTTTGTAGGAGGGTTTTAAATTTTCATTGGCTGTCGTAAACCACACCTCGCAAGAAGTCTATAAATACGAGGTACGTTGTGGGCTGCATCCAGTACGCGTATTCTATCACGATGGATGTGACGTGCAATGAAGATATTGTGGACCTATTTAGAGTCGATCATCGCGCTCAAGTAGAGTTATTGCAACGATTGCACTTGATACCGGAGAACAAGCGTTGTACGTATGGACCGTGTCGGCGGTATTGCAACTTGATCGCATGTGCCGACTACTACCTTCATTACTGTTTCAGATGTCCTAAGTGCAAGCAAAGGTATAACCTAACCGACGGTACCTTCTTTTCGGACATTAGACTTCCACCTAAGGTTGTGTTTTACATCTTGTAAAACTCTGGCGGGGGTGGTTGTGTTGCCAAAAAATGGGCCTGTAGCGTACAAAACGCAGCGTAACCAAACTTAAACTCTAACCAAAACTCTAACCTAACCTAATTAAACACATCCCCCTAGGGTGATCCAACTCGGCAAATTGTGCTATTAGCATGGGGTGAATCTCGCTTTTTTGCTGAAAATATAAGCCAAAATGTACGACGTTTTGTACTCGACGTTAACTGTACGATGAATTTCCCCGTGTTTTTAGCCAAAAATACCCCTAAAAAGTAAATTTATGTCGATGTTAACTGCACGACGGTGTAGGTAATACTGAGAGCACAAACGAGCTCCGATTTTTCTAAGTGTTAGAGTACCTCACAGCACACGGACCGACCACAGAATGACCGTGACGCTCGAAAATCGAGTAAAAATTGGCAACTTTAAAATCGATTATTGGCCAAACTAATCGATATACGACTTTTTTCCTTGGCTTAATCGCTTCGTTTATATTTTATCTCTCTAATTCCGTCATGATTTCTATAGTAAATTTTTAATTTACGAGTTCGGGTGAATCGACTGCTCCCTTTAATTAATCTCAAAGGTGAGTTCCTTGGAAAATCGGCCCTATTTTCTCCACTCAGCCCCACGTTACGGGTGACAGATGTAATAAAATTTACCGACCACAAACTTTAAAATTATAAATTTTCGTCGAATTATCTAAATGTGGGCCGATAAGTTTGTATTCGCCACGGTCGGTTCGTTTTACACAAAGCCTCAGTTCGCTCGAATAACTTCCTTCCTTTGGTTTAACTAAAAAGAAATTAAAAACACTTTCTTCGTACACCTTTTTAAATTTTATTCAAAACAAAATCCGTTTTTTTTACAAAATATTCAACTCTCTACAAATTCACCTACGTGGCATCTCGGCGAGTCCTTCTTTTTCGCAGGCGCGAATTGTTCCTTCTTCCAAAATCCCAGTGGCGCATCATAAAATTTTTACAAATCTCAAAATTTTCCGCAGGTATCCCATCCCCATCTTGGTCATGTCTGGTTCAATGCTGTAGTCGGGTTTGAAATCCCTTTCTAAAATTCCCTATACGTAATCACATACCAGATGAAGATGTCAATGGCTTAAATAACTGCTAAGCATTCTTTCTCGGTGACACTATATTAGATTCGTTCTTTGACAACGACCTAGTAATATAGCAGATAACTTTCTCTCCTTTGGGATATTGTTACGACAAAACCGCGCCGAGGCCGTAATCGCTCGCGTCCGTTTGAACAAAAAATGGTAAGCTCCAATCGGGACATGGTAACACAGGACTGGTTATAAAATATTCTTTAACATGTTTAAAGACTCTCAAGATTCAGTCCACGAAAACTTTTGATTTTTACGAAGCAAATTCGTCAAAAGCGCAATTAAGCTAGAAAAGTTTGGCACAAATCGTCGATACCATGAAGCCATATCTAGATACGACGAACCTCTTTAAATTTAGTTGGTGGAGGAATACGTAAAATCACTTCAACCTTATCTGGGTCTACCGTTAAATCTTCTACGTTAATAACATACCCCAAATATCGTAGTTCAGGTTTACAAAAATGGCACTTATCACGACTAAGCGTAATATTCGCTGCTTTAAGTCTTCTAAATACCTCTGTTAATGCCTCTACATGTTTTTCAAACATGGGTGTTACGATAATACGTAATATCGTCCAAGTATAACTGAAAACGTATTAGGGCTCTAAATCTGGACCTATAACTTTATCGATTAAACGACTCCAAGTTGCTGGTGCGTTATATAGCCCAAATGGCATACGAGTAAATTGAAATAGTCCACGATTAGGTACAACAAATTCTGTATATTTGCGCTATGACTCCGCAACAGGAATCTGTCAATACGCAGACTCAATATCTAAGGTAGAGGGATAATTTGCATTTTTAAGCTTGTCAAGAATGCTAGCAACGTAAGGTAAATGTTATGTGTCGAGATCGCTGACGGTTGTAAGGCGGCGAAAATCTACACAAGATCGATAAGTTTGATCTTTCTTTCCCACGAGTAAAATCGGAGAAGACCATGCCGATTTTGTCCAGCTCTATATCGACATGTTCTTGTAGAATGGGAGAGATTGGATAATACCGCTGTTTTATTGGAGGCTAATGAGCCTTAATTTCATGTTCCACAAGATGGGTATACCCAAGTTTACCGTCAGAAATCGAAAACTTAGTTTAATACCAGTAAATGATCAAGAACCCTCTTTTTAGCTCTCCGAAAGAGTGTCAGCGAGTTGTAGGGCACTGGCGAGTGCTTTCTTACCCGTATTCGAGAAACACCACTCACCGCTACGAAGGTTGGGTACTATAACCATTTTGACCTTGCCAAGAATGAGGCAATGTGGTAGAGATGGAATTACCAAAATCTCAAGGATCTTGATTTTGTCTCTCAAATTAATCGGTAGTATCGCTACTCCTACACAGGTATAATAAACCTCTCCATTCGCTTTTCGCAACAAAAACATAAAACTTTAATTGGCTTCGTACAAGAAGCTCTTCGAAGGCCAGGTGAATCGCAATTCCAGCATGAGGTTTTCGATATCAAAATATTTTGTAAGGGGAGGTCAAAAATCGCATTTATGGTTTCTGATCTGTACGTTGTCGACCTACGGTAAGCGCGAGTAAGCCCTGATAATAGCTTGAAGTTAGTGGGTAGAGGACAATACTGGGAGGTGTGAAATTCTGCCTCTTCCACCGCACGACCGTACTCTATCAATTCGTCGATAGGGCTGCTAAATCCATGTTGAATATTTGGTAGCAAATTGCCTTTAATTGTGATTACACGTTCACGGTAAGGTATTCTTTGATTTTATAATTTTCTTTGCTAATTTTTTCAACGAACTTCGTATCCCCTAGAGCCTAGACCGACCTGTTCGTTCCTATTTTTGTTATAATGATATGTAAGAAGTAAAACACTCAAATCTATATTTAGATTATTATAACGACCGCATTCTCAACTATAATTTTCTTATTAAAATTATTAAATTGAAAATAAGTGGAAAATTAACATTTATATTTTACAATCAATTATATTTTTATATTACACCTAATTGCTGGTTTTGAAGAAAAAACAAAACAATGTTTTATGGTAATTATTCTTCTATTGATTTAAATTAGTAGCACGTGCAATTTCTTAACTAAATTTATAATAGAAAAATTAAATTTCTATTTAAAGTGATGTTTATCAAAATTGGTTCATTAATTTTTAAACTTTAATTAATTCTTGAAAAAGATCGCTTCTGTATTTTGTTCAAATTGCGTAGTTCATTTTATCTACTGAGGTGAAGAAGTAAAACTTAAAATTATGGAGAGCTATGATGTAAATCTAATTAGTTATCCAATTTCCAATTTGAATAAAATTGGCATTTTATGTTTAAATGAAGCTTCTATTATACAAAAATTGGCAATCACGTTTTGTGGATCTCTAGTTCAATTCTGTGTTATTATGTCGATTATTCAATATTTTTATATCAAAAACAATATTTTTGATTTTGTGGATAATACGGAATCTTTTGCAGGATATGGTCAGGTAACTTTGAATATTTATTAGGTATTATAGTGATAAAAGTAAAAGAGTTAGGTTTTAGTTGTGTACATAAATTGATAGCTTTAATTTTCAAATTAAGGTTTAAATTAAGGTTGTTGATTCCCCTCTTAATTTCTCCCATATTTAGCAGTGTCAGTTGTACAGGTAGTATAGTTTTCCAATGACGCCTTCTCGTCCCCCCCATTTTGATTTGTTGAACTGATCCCGACATACAATACATCAGCGCGACATACAATGCAGTCATGGGCATTGTATGTCGCGCTATGTGGCACGTGGCACTGTCTTATTGAAACCACATATCCTTAATATCAATACTCTTACTCACTTACTTTTCGATCACTTACTGCGGCTATATTTTCGTGTGACAGGCCACTACGGGGACTTTATTTCAAGTTTTGTGTATTTTTAAATTATGCTTTCTATGAAAAAATTATAACAAAAACTAATAGTATAACTGTTTTCTTTAAGCTTGTCTGCAAATTATATTTCTGTTATTACAACAAGGAAAACTTTCTAAAATTGATCAAGATTTCAAAACAATTTCGGAATACCGATAACTGTTCCGATGAAATGAAGAAGGAAGTAGATACCATTTATCGAGCAATAACAGCGTTTCAAAGATTTTTTACTTATTCGGTTCTAATCCTTATACCATTATTCATTCTGACAACATTTTTTGGAAAAAAACTACCCCTCGGAAGTTTTAACATGGAAAATCACGAACAATTATATCATATTTTATGGTATAGCTATGTAGTTACACTTCCCTTTGTTACTTGGTTTATGCCAAATTTCGATTGTATATTTTTGAGCCTTTGTTATGAAATTATAATACAATTCAAAATTTTACGTGAAAACTTTGAAACTTTAAGTGTCAGGAACATACACAGCCATGAAGATTTTCAAGCTTTTTATCGGAACTTACGAATGAGCATCGAGTATCACAAGTTCTTGTTAGGGTAAGTTCGTCTATCTGACAGTTTGTAATGCAATATCTTGAACAAGCTAAGATCGTGCTGTCTTATCTTAACAAATCGAAAATATTTTATAGGTTTATAGAAGAAATGCAGAGAGTGTATTCAGCCGCGTTCATGATTCAGTATTTGACAATATCGCCATTAATTTGCATCGAAATATATGCCAGTTCAGAAAGGTGAACAGAAACCTTCATATAAAAATAATGCAAAATTACTAATAAAGTGTTTTTGTAGTACTTCGGTGCTATTGATGATAAGATACGGATTTGCAGGGATGTGCTTAATTGTTCAATTTGCATTTTATTGCCTTCCATCAAGTTTGATTTTTGAGGAGGTAAAATTCTTTGCAAAAATATTATATCGAAGAAATAAAAATTCGATTTTGATTGACAGGCAATGACTGTTTCGTTTGGAATTTATAATTCAGATTGGTACTCAAAATATTTTCGCCAATTGCAAACTCCAATGGTAATGCTGATGCAGGCATCCCAAAAGGAATTAAAATTTAAAGCTTGCGGTATGGTACCGATCAATATAAATACTTTGTTGTCTGTAAGTAAATAATAACGTTACAATCTATCCTGATTTAAATTTTTATTTAGAATTTTTGTTTATAACGTTAAAATAAATTTTGTAATTATTTCAAATGTATATTTTAGGTTGTAAAAGTTGCAATTTCTGGAAGCGCTGTAATTAAAAGCTTAAAGGAATAAATTTCTTGTGCACCATAATTTATTATTAAAATTAATGATATTAAAAAAATAAATAAATATTGTCACCGAATAAAATTGTTAATTACACAAGATCTGATTATATTAGCTGAAAGCTAATGAAATATAATTATTGATTTGTATTTTTATTTTTGCACAAGTAAAAATATTATGTATTTTATAAGCACTTCAATTATTGATACATTGTAGATGTGGAAAAATAAAATCACTGGTACTTACTAATTATTTGTTTTATTTTTTCCGTTAAATTTAAATGAACCTTGATAGTCTTCATTTTGGTACATTGTGTATAGTGAGGTTTATCAAAATTGGTTCATTAATTTATAAGCTTTAATATTCTTGGAAAAATCGCTTTTATCTTTTGTTCAAATTGAGTAGTTCACTTTATCTACTGAGTTGGTAAAGCAAACCTTAAAACTATGAAGAGCTAGATGTAAATCTACTTACAAGGGGACCTTATCAACTCCCTCTCACCGATTTGCACAATTTTTAACACACCTTTAGGCCATATTTAGTTATACATAAATTTAAAATCTTAGCTTGCACAATTTAGGCAACTCGGAGAAAATCAATTTTGAAAATCCAATAAATTACCATACTAATTATTCGAATACATCGCCCTTTAAGTACATGTGTTTAGTGATCACGTGTTCGCTCAGAGCGGGAAATTTTTCAAATTAACATGCAAAATACAGAGCGTAAACGTAAAGAATAATTAAAAAACGAGAGATATCTTAGCTATGAGATTCATATAGCACCAACAATGCACCAATAAGGAATATAACTGATAAGTTTCAATGCAGTAGATAAACGCAAATTTAAATTACTTCGATTTCAATCTTTGAACTGTTTAACCTCACTTTTTGTTGCAGATACAGATTCTCCTAAAATGCACTCTGAAAAGAACATTGCAAGTTTTTTTAATTTCTCAACGATTTAGAAATTAGATAATTAACTTCTCATATCAGAATTCACTGCAAAATTTGGACTTCTGCCCCGTCTAGTTGCTTCGACATTTTCGAATTTGAAGTTGGTTGCCCAGTATTTACTAATTGATTTTGTACTTCAATAATGCCTTGTTGGAGTTGCTCCTTTGTTATTGTTACTTTCTTATCCATTTTTAGCACAGCATTGTTCTCTTCAATATTTTTTGAAATTTTACCATGGCGTGTTGAATTTGAGGTTATATTCACCTTTTTGTTTAAATGATTCTTATGTTCGTTGTCGATGTTCGGCACAGCATTGTTCTCTTCAATATTTACTGTAATTTCACCTTGGCTTGTTGAGTTTGAGGTTATATTTTTGTTTATAGGATTCCTAAGATAGGATTCCTATATTCGTCGTTTAAGGCCCGATTCACATGTGGTTTTGTATTTTTCTGAAGGCGATCAATTGGTTGCCTACATTTTTCATTTAATAGATCTATGATAATAATTTTATCATTGACCACGTTTTCCACCGTTCTTATTTGCGCTTTCAAACTCTTGATGTAGCCGTCCAAATATTCGCTTTGCACGTTTTTACTTACATGCTTCCCAAATTCGGTCAATATTGCGTTGTCTTGAAATTTTTCAGGTAGTTCCTTCGTTAAAATTAGATGAATCAACTCATCCTTCAATAACTTATTCAATTCTAAATAAATTTCACTTTCTTTCTCTTCGTATTTCTTCATAACATCATTTTTTGTTGGTTTTACCATGATGGCACGTGTTGTGTAAAACGTTTGAGTAAACGGTTGGTACTCTTGGCACGTCTGTTCCCTTCAATGGTCATAGGTCGTACTCGAATAATTAGTATGGTAATTTATTGTATTTTCAAAATTGATTTTCTCCGAGTTGCCTAAATTGTGCAAGCTAAGATTTTAAATTTATGTATAACTAAATATGGCCTAAAGGTGTGTTAAAAATTGTGCAAATCGGTGAGGGGGGAGTTGATAAGGTCCCCTTGTTAGATGTCCAATTTACAATTGAAATAAAATTGATATTTTCTGTTCAAATAAAGCATTTAATTATATATATTATGCAAAAACTAACGTTATTTGGATCTCTAACGCAATTCTGTATTATTATGACGATATTCAATATTTTTATATACAAGACGATATTCTTGACTTCATGGATAATACGGAATCTTTTGTAGGATATATGGTCAAGTAATTTTAGTTATTAGGTATTATAGTGATAAATGTCAAATATAAAAAAATACGACGGTACTGATTTTTACTGATTTTATGTTAATGGATTGAAAGAAGTAAAAATTAAAAATTTAGTTGTTAGATTACTAAAAACATTTCTCAACTGTTTGAAAATAATTAAAATCCGAGGTAAATTGAAAAGAATAATCGAAAATAATTAAAATCCGAGGTAAACTGAAAAGTATAGGCGAAAATAATTAAAATCCGAGGTAAATTGAAAAGAATAGTCAAAAAATAATTAAAATCCAAGGTCAATTGAAAAGAATAATCGAAAATAATTAAAATCCGAGGTGAATTGAAAAGAATAGTCGAAAATAATTAAAGTCCGAGGCGAATTGAAAAGTACTATAGTCGAAAATAATTAAAATCCGAGGTAAATTGAAAAGAAAAATCGAAAATAATTAAAATTCGAGGAAAATTGAAAAGAATAGTCGAAAATAATTAAAATCCGAGGAAAAGTGAAAAGAATAGTCAAAAATAATTAAAAATCGAGGTGAATTGAAAATAATAGTCAAAAATAATTAATATCCGAAGTAAATTGAAAAGAAGAGTGGAAAATAATTAAAATCCGAGGAAAATTGAAAAGAATAGTCGAAAATAATTAAAATGCGAGGCAAAATTAAAAGTATAGGCGAAAATAATTAAAATCCGAGGTAAATTAAAAAGAATAGTCAAAAAATAATTACAATCCGAGGTAAATTGAAAAGAATAATCGAAAATAATTAAAATTCGAGGTAAATTGAAAAGAATAGTCGAAAATAATTTAAATCCGAGGTAAATTGAAAAGAATAGTCGAAAAATAATTAAAATCCCATGAAAATTGAAAAGAATAGTCGAAAATAATTAAAATCCGAGGTGAATTGAAAAGATAGTCAAAAAATAATTAAAATCCGAGGTAAATTGAAAAGAATAATCGAAAATAATTAAAATTCGAGGTAAATTGAAAAGAATAGTCGAAAATAATTTAAATCCGAGGTAAATTGAAAAGAATAGTCGAAAAATAATTAAAATCCCATGAAAATTGAAAAGAATAGTCGAAAATAATTAAAATCCGAGGTGAATTGAAAAGATAGTCGAAAATAATTAAAGTCCGAGGCGAATTGAAAAGAATAATCGAAAATAATTAAAATTCGAGGTAAATTGAAAAGACTAGTCGGAATTAATTAAAATCGAGGTAAATTGAAAAGAATAAGAATAGTCAAAAAATAATTAAAATCCGAGGTCAATTGAAAAGAATAATCGAAAATAATTAAAATCCGAGGAAAATTGAAAAGAATAGTCGAAAATAATTAAAATCCGAGGTAAATTGGAAAGAATAAACGAAAATAATTAATACCCGAGGTAAATTGAAAAGAATAATCGAATATAATTAAAATCCGAGGTAAATTAAAAAGAATAGTCGAAAATAATTAAAATCCGAGGAAAATTGAAAAGAAAAGTCGAAAATAATTAAAATCCGAGGAAAATTGTAAAGAATAGTCGAAAATAATTAAAATCCGAGCTAAATTAAAAAGAATAATAATAATAAATAATAATACAGCATATTATTCCTGACGGAATTTTGCTATCTCCGTAGAGATTTTACAAGACCGTTTGTTGGGGTGGTCTGTCCCCACTTTCATTACATCTCATTTCATAATCTAATATCTGATCTCGCTTCGTTTGATATTCTTCTCCATGTTTTTCTGTCTATTATTTTCGTTCTCCAATCCTCGACCCTCATTGTTATTATGTCTTCCATCACTTGGTCGCACCATCGAACCCTAGGTCTTCCCCTAGTACGACTCTCCATTGGTCTCCATTCCATGATTCTTCTTGTGACCGTGCTTTCGTTGCTTCTCATCACGTGTCCGAGCCATTTCATTCTCATAGATTTGATCACTCTCACGATGTCTTCATTTTCCATTTCTTTCGTTATCTCAAAATTCATTAGAGGTCTGTATTCTTGATCGTTTATCTTTCTTGGTCCCAATATCCTTCTCACTATTTTTCGTTCAAAAACTCGTAGTTCTTCCTCCTCTTTCTTGGCCATACATAGGGTTTCCGCCGCATACACAAGCACCGGTCTTATCAAAGTCTTATATATTTTCATTCTTGTTGTTCTTGATAAGTTTCCGTCCCCCAGCAACTGTTTGTTAGTGTAATATGCTCTGTTACCCATCTGTATTATTCTTTTTATTTCTTGTTGTCTTTCATTTTTGTTGCTGATTTGTATTCCCAGGTAGTGGAAGTTATCTACTTCTTCGTATACATGGTTGTTGATTTGTAATCCTTCTCTTGTACTTCCTCTTTGGCACTTCATATATTTGGTTTTGCTTTTGTTTATTAACAGTCCCATATGTCTTGCTGCTTCTTCGATTTTTTTAATGGTTTCAATTAATGCTTCTTTAGTTCTTGATATAACCACCACGTCATCTGCATATGCAACTATTTGCACTGATCTGTTAGCTATTGTTCCATTTTCTTGCAACCCTCTGATTATTTTCTCAAGACACAGATTAAACAGTGTTGACGACATTGTATCTCCCTGTCTCACCCCGCTATTTACTGTGAATTCGCTGGTCTCGCCGTCTGAGGTTCTTATGCAGGCTGTGGTTTCCTCCATAGTTACTTTTGTCATTCTTATGAGTTTGTTCGGAATTTTAAATTCCTGCATGATTTTTAAAAGTTTCTTTCTTTTTATTTTGTCAAATGCCTGTTTGAAGTCTATAAACATCATGTACATGTTTATACTGTGCTCATAACTTTTCTCTATTATTTGTTTCAATGTGAATATTGCATCTACTGTCGATCTTCCTTCTACAAAACCACACTGATACTCTCCTATTATTTTCCTTGCGTAACCCTTTAATCTCTTATTTATTAACATTGATAATACCTTATACGCCGAGCTCAGTAGTGTGATTCCCCTGTAGTTCTCGCAATTCTCTACATCGCCCTTCTTTTTTATTGTTACTATTACACCCTCTTTCCATTGTTTAGGCATTATTTCCTCTATCCATACTTTCTTTATGATTCCATATAGTCTCTCGTGTAACACCTCTCCTCCATATTTAAGTAACTCTGCATTTATTCCATCTTTACCCGGAGACTTTCCATTTTTGAGCTTATTTATTATTTCTACTGTCTCGTCATAACTTGGTTCATCAACCTGTTGGTTATCTTCATTCAGTTCGTTATATAATTCACCTGCTTCTTCTTCTTCTTCTTCTTCTACGGTCAGTAATTTTCTAAAATGATCCACCCATATTTGTTTTATTTTCTCCGTATCATCCTCCAATTCTCCTTCACTGTTTTTCATTCCTCTTGTTTTTACCTTATTTCCTGTTTTCTGTCGCTTCAACCTTTCATAGAATAGGGAAGATGCATAAATTTTTTTTATAGCGTAGTTGGATAAAAAATACCTAAATATACTGATTAATACTATTTAATTTATTAATTTTCGTTTCGATAACAATTTAAAAAATATTTAAAAATCTATCAATTTGAATGCTAGGAAACGACCGCGCATGGCGCCATTTACTTGTGACGTAATCTGGTATTCTGTGATCTGGTAGTATGGGACTTACGCACGACTTACGTTAGTTTAGAAACTAATTCAAGAAAGAATTAAAGATTAAAGGATTAATCTTGATTAATTTTGTACCAACATAAACATATTATAAATATTTCTATTTCTATAATATATTAATAAACGACATTCAATACATGACAAATATATTTTAGCACGTAATTTTTTGTTAAATTTTAGATCTTGGGTTAGTTTAGTTTTGTGCTTTGAAAGTTGAAGTTAGTTAGTGTTATTATCATGGAAACCAAAAAGAAGATGGGCTATAAGTTAGTATTGTATTGTTCTAAAATGTAAGAGCACTACAATAAAAACACCAAATGAGCTCTTTTGGTTTCAAAATTAAATTAACTATTTCACGTTTTGTTGAAAAATGAATGCATTACATTATTTATTACGTACTTCCAATTTTTATTGATGTATAATATAATATTTATTTCAATTTTAGATAGGTAGAAAAAGACATGGCAAATTATACTCGATACCGAATCATGGCTCATCGTAAACACGTCTATTTTAGGCAAATTATCAGACTGAGCTTGCAGACAACCACTTTCAGTCATGGTCGAAATAACAAACACTCAAACAAACTAATAAAACAATCAAAAACAGAATTACGTACCAAAGTAACTCGTATAATATACCTTGAATACGTACCAACTGCTTGCATATGCGGGAATCGGTCTACCTTATGACGTCAAACCAATGCCGTTGCGTTCATGGTCACATGATATATTTTAAATTATCAGTGAATTTTAAAATCGATTATTTATAACAAAATACAATAAATAGAAGTTATTCTTGCTGATTTGTTATTTAATATATTAGATTAATCAAAAAATACTGTTTTAATTAAATTTTTTTATTCATGCATGTTCCCTATTGCCGACTACTATTTTGTTTATTGCTCTCTTCTATTTCCTGCATAATTTCCTTCATCCATAGGTTTTTCTTCTTTCTATACTTTTTACTAGCTTCCTTTCTGGCTTCCTTGTAAATTTCCAAGTCTTCATTCTTTCCTGTTGCCATCCATTTCGCTCTTGCTTCTCTCTTTACGTTACATAACTCACCGCACTCATCATCAAACCACTCTCTATTTTTCATTTTCTCTGTGTATCCTAGTACTTCCTCTGCACTTTTTTTTAAGATGCCTACGATATTTTCATATTCCCGTTCCATATTATTACTCATTCCTTCATTCGTAATCATTTCCTTTACTGTATCTTCATAAATTTCTCTTGTTACATCGTTACAAAATTTGTTAGTCGCTAGATTTCTTTTATTAATCCTTTTCGTAGCACTATGTTCTTTTTTTTGTTTTACCTTTGCCACCACCATATAATGATCAGTATCCGCATTAGCTCCCCTATGTGATCTCACATCCATGATTGACATTCTTTTTTTCTTTGATACCATGACATGATCAATCTGATTTCCTTCTTCGCTTCCTCCGCCCGGCCACATCCAAGTTATCTTGTGTATCTTTTTATGTTTGAATCGAGTACTGCTGATGTCCAGGTTCATTGCTGCTGCCAAATTACACATTCTATGTCCGTTGTCATTGGTTTCACTGTGAATCGTCTGTTTACCCGCCACCTCAGAGATGTACTCCTCTTTTCCCACCTTAGCATTAAAGTCTCCCACAATCATTAATAAATCCGCTTTAGTGATTGTATCGCATAATTCTTCTAAATCGTTGTAAAAGTTCTCTTTTTCTATTTCGTTGCTGTCTTCAGTGGGAGCGTAGGCGCTAATAATTGAAATATTTGTGGGCTTTCTCTTGATTCTGATGTACGCTATTCTCCCATTTATTGGTTTAAACTGTACTACGTCATCATACAATTTTCTTGCTATCATAAACCCAGTGCCATTCCTTCCTTGTTCCTCCTCTCCAGAGTACAACATTACATATCCAGGCCTTACGATTTCACCTTGACCTTTCCATCTGATTTCTTGAAGGGCAGCTACATCTATTTTGCATCTTTCTAGTTCTCTGGTTATTTCGTTTATTTTCCCTGCCTTTAGGAGAGTTCTAATGTTCCATGTGGCGACTCTCATCATTTTCATTTCCTTTTTTTTGTTTTTTATTTTTTCGTTTGACCTTTTTCTTTGCACTGTCATATTTTTTGTCCCAACATCTTTTTCTGGAGCACCTGGTTGGAACGGTCCAGTTTCTCCTTTCTTTTCCTCTGTTACTTTTTTGATGTTTGTGACGAATTCTCAGCCAATTCCAGTTTATTCGCTGTTTTGTTCCACATGTATATCTTGTCCTGTTTGTACATTCTTTGAAATCCAACCTTAACTTTGCTTCCGCTTTTAATCTCGTTCCTGGCAACTTCCCATATTTTGTCCTGGATTTCCTTTTCTTGGTAAGTTAGGTCTTTTTCAATGTAGATATTTCTTCCCTTTAATTTATTCTTATTTGCCATTACACTATTTTTTTGGTCCTGGTTTCTCAATTTCGCCATCACCACTTCTCTTCCAGGTACCTTGCTTATTTTAAATGACTCCGTTACTTCCACATTCACCTTTAATTCCTCTTTCAGAAACCTTTCAACTTTCTCCTTTGTCTCCATTCCTAATGGTGGAGAGCTTTTTATAATAATATTAGTCCCCTTTCTGTCTTTCTCATGTTTTTCAATTTGATCTTCGAGTTTTACGATTCTTTCATCTTGCCTTACGATTTTTTGCTCCAGGTCTTGTATTTCCATTCTCATCGCTTGTCTCTCCTCGTTCCATCTTTTTTCTGAAATTTCGAGGTGTTCCCTAATCTCTTTTACATCTTGTTTGGTGCTACTGAAGCCCTTATTCACCACTGCAGTTAGACTCATCAGCATTTCCTTTACTTCATTCATTTCTTTTGTTGTTTCCGGTCCTGTTACCATCTCTATGTTTTGTTTTCTTGGTGTCGTTGCGGTTTTTTTGCTTCTCTGAAATACCTGATCTTCCCCCAGTTTCTCTACTAGTCTCTCCTTTCTTTCTGTTTCTCCTTCTTCTTCTCTTTTTCTCTTTATATAATCCTTGATAGAAGGGAGACTATTAGATCTATCTCTTTTCTCTTTATTTGTACTCATTTATCTATAGTATATCTCTTCTCGTAAAAATGGCAATTTCAACTATAACTTTATTTAAGCGGTCGTACTATAAAATTGTTCTAACCTTAAAACATTCCGGTTTATTTAATTTCTGCGTTATTCTTCCTTCTTCTAGTTGTTTAATGGTATTCACATCAACAGCGACAATACAAGCATCCGAGTCAACCCCTAGGAGACACTTGCATTACTATTTCGATAATCAGTTATCCTTGGATGTAACCTAACCTGCACAGATCTTATTTTCAAAATATTACCTTTTAGGATCTTTTTCTGTTGCTACTAACGCTTCCACCGCTTTATTACGTTCGCTTGTTCCAAATTATCTATTTCACTTTCCACAAATTCACCGTTTTTCTCAAAAATTGCAAATTATCACTTCACTATCTGTAAACACAACTCAGGGTCGGACTCTCTTTTTAATTAAATTATTAAAAAATTAATAATTAAAAAGAATAGTCGAAAATAATTAAAATCCGACGAAAATTGAAAAGAAAAGTCGAAAATAATTAAAAACCGAGGAAAATGAAAAGAATAGTCGTAAATAATTAAAATCCGACGCAAATTGAAAAGAATGGTCGAAAATAATTAAAATCCGAAGTAAATTGAAAAGAACAAAAGAAGAGTGGAAAATAATTAAAATCCGAGGTCAATTGAAAAGAATAATCGAAAATAATTAAAATCCGAGGAAAATTGAAAAGAATAGTCGAAAATATTTAAAATGCGAGTCAAAATTAAAAGTATAGGCGAAATAATTAAAATCCGAGGTAAATTGAAACGAATAGTCAAAAAATAATTTCAATCCGAGGTAAATTGAAAAGAATAATCGAAAATAATTAAAATCCGAGCAAATTTGAAAAGAATTGTCGAAAATAATTAAAATCCGAGGAAAAGTGAAAAGAATAGTCAAAAATAATTAAAAATCGAGGTGAATTGAAAATAATAGTCAAAAATAATTAATATCCGAAGTAAATTGAAAATAATAGTCGAAAATAATTAAAATCCTAGGAAAATTGAAAAGAATAGTCGAAAATAATTAAAATCCGAGGCAATTTGAAATATATAGGCGAAAATAATTAAAATCCGAGGTAAATTGAAAAGAGTAATCAAAACTAATTAAAATCCGAGGAAAAGTGAAAAGAATAGTCAAAAATAATTAAAAATCGAGGTGAATTGAAAATAATAGTCAAAAATAATTAATATCCTAAGTAAATTGAAAAGAAGAGTGGAAAATAATTAAAATCCGAGGAAAATTGAAAAGAATAGTCGAAAATAATTAAAATCCGAGGAAAATTAAAAAGAAAAGTCGAAAATAATTAAAATCCGAGGAAAAGTGAAAAGAATAGTCGAAAATAATTAAAATGCGAGGCAAAATTAAAAGTATAGGCGAAAATAATTAAAATCCGAGGTAAAATTGAAAAGAATAGTCAAAAATAATTAAAATCCGAGGAAAATTAAAAAGAAAAGTTGAAAATAATTAAAATCCGAGGAAAAGTGAAAAGAATAGTAAAAAATAATTAAAATTCGAGGTGAATTGAAAATAATAGTCGAAAATAAGTAATATCCGAAGTATATTGAAAAGAAGAGTCGAAAATAATTAAAATCCGAGGAAAATTCAAAAGAATAGTCGAAAATAATTAAAATCCGAGGCAAATTGAAAAGTATAGGCGACAATAATTAAAATCCGAGAAAATTTGAAAAGAATAGTCGAAAATAATTAAATTCCGAGGAAAATTGAAAGGAAGAGTCGAAAATAATTAAAATCCGAGCAAAATTGAAAAGAATAGTCGAAAATAATTAAAATCCGAGGCAAATTGAAAAGTATAGGCGAAAATAATTAAAATCTGAGAAAATTTGAAAAGAATAATCGAAAATAATTAAAATCCGAGGTCAATTGAAAAGGATAATCGAAAATAATTAAAATCCGAGGTGAATTGAAAAGAATAGTCGAAAATAATTAAAGTCCGAGGCGAATTGAAAAGTACTATAGTCGAAAATAATTAAAATCCGAGGTAAATTGAAAAGCATAGGCGAAAATAATTAAAATCCGAAGTAAATTGAAAAGAATAATGGAAATTAATTAAAATCGAGGTAAATTGAAAAGAATAAGAATAGTCAAAAAATAATTAAAATCCGAGGTCAATTGAAAAGAATAATCGAAAATAATTAAAATCCGAGGTGAATTGAAAAGAATAGTCGAAAATAATTAAAGTCCGAGGCGAATTGAAAAGTACTATAGTCGAAAATAATTAAAATCCGAGGTAAATTGAAAAGCATAGGCGAAAATAATTAAAATCCGAAGTAAATTGAAAAGAATAATGGAAATTAATTAAAATCGAGGTAAATTGAAAAGAATAGTCGAAAATAATTTAAATCCGAGGTAAATTGAAAAGAATAGTCGAAAATAATTTAAATCCGAGGTAAATTGAAAAGAATAGTCGAAAAATAATTAAAATCCGAGGTAAATTGAAAAGTATAGTCCAAAATAATTAAAATCCGAGATGAATTGAAACGAATAATCGGAATGAAGAATAATAATAAGAATAATAATAAAGAATAATCCGAGGAAAATTGAAAAGAATAGCCGAAAATAATTAATATTCAAGGTAAATTGAAAAGAATAGTCGAAAATAATTAATATTCGAGGTAAATTAAAGAGAATAATCGAAAATAACTAAAATCCGAGGTAAATTAAAAAGAATAGTCGAAAATAATTAAAATCCGAGGTAAACTGAAAAGTATAGGCGAAAATAATTAAAATCCGAGGTAAATTGAAAAGAATAGTCAAAAAATAATTAAAATCCAAGGTCAATTGAAAAGAATAATCGAAAATAATTAAAATCCGAGGTGAATTGAAAAGAATAGTCGAAAATAATTAAAGTCCGAGGCGAATTGAAAAGTATAGGCGAAATTAATTAAAATCCGAGCAAATTTGAAAAGAATTGTCGAAAATAATTAAAATCCGAGGTAAAATTGAAAAGAATAATCGAAAATAATTAAAATCCGAGGAAAAGTGAAAAGAATAGTCAAAAATAATTAAAAATTGAGGTGAATTGAAAATAATAGTCAAAAATAATTAATATCCGAAGTAAATTGAAAATAATAGTCGAAAATAATTAAAATCCTAGGAAAATTGAAAAGAATAGTCGAAAATAATTAAAATCCGAGGCAAATTGAAAAGTATAGGCGAAAATAATTAAAATCCGAGGTCAATTGAAAAGAATAATCGAAAATAATTAAAATCCGAGGTGAATTGAAAAGAATAGTCGAATATAATTAAAGTCCGAGGCGAATTAAAAAGTACTATAGTCGAAAATAATTAAAATCCGAGGTAAATTGAAAAGCATAGGCGAAAATAATTAAAATCCGAAGTAAATTGAAAAGAATAATGGAAATTAATTAAAATCGAGGTAAATTGAAAAGAATAAGAATAGTCAAAAAATAATTAAAATCCGAGGTCAATTGAAAAGAATAATCGAAAAAAATTAAAATCCGAGGAAAATTGAAAAGAATAGTGGAAAATAATTAAAATCCGAGAAAATTTGAAAAGAATTGTCGAAAATAATTAAAATCCGAGGTAAAATTGAAAAGAATAGTCGAAAATAATTTAAATCCGAGGAAAATTAAAACGAAAAGTCGAAAATAATTAAAAATCGAGGTGAATTGAAAATAATAGTCAAAAATAATTAATATCCGAAGTAAATTGAAAAATAAGAGTGGAAAATAATTAAAATCCGAGAAAATTTGAAAAGAATTTTCGATAATAATTAAAATCCGAGGTAAAATTGAAAAGAATAGTCAAAAATAATTAAAATCCGAGGAAAATTAAAATGAAAAGTCGAAAATAATTAAAATCCGAGGAAAAGTGAAAAGAATAGTCGAAAATAATTATAATCCGAGGTAAAATGAAAAGAATAGTCAAAAAATAATTAAAATCCGAGGTAAATTGAAAAGAATAATAGAAAATAATTAAAATCCGAGGAAAATTGAAAAGAATAGTGGAGAATAATTAAAGTCCGATGCGAATTGAAAAGTACTATAGTCGAAAATAATTAAAATCCGAGGAAAAGTGAAAAGAATAGTCAAAAATAATTAAAAATCGAGGTGAATTGAAAATAATAGTCAAAAATAATTAATATCCGAAGTAAATTGAAAAGAAGAGTGGAAAATAATTAAAATCCGAGGTAAAATTGAAAAGAATAGCCAAAAATAATTAAAATCCGAGGAAAATTAAAAAGAAAAGTCGAAAATAATTAAAATCCGAGGAAAAGTGAAAAGAATAGTAAAAAATAATTAAAATTCGAGGTGAATTGAAAATAATAGTCGAAAATAATTAATATCCGAAGTAAATTGAAAAGAAGAGTCGAAAATAATTAAAATCCGAGGAAAATTGAAAAGAATAGTCGAAAATAATTAAAATCCGAGGCAAATTGAAAAGTATCGGCGAAAATAATTAAAATCCGAGAAAATTTGAAAAGAATAGTCGAATATAATTAAAATCCGAGGTAAAATTGAAAAGAATAGTCGAAAATAATTAAAATCCGAGGAGAATTGAAAAGAATAGTCGAAAATAATTAAGATCCGAGGTAAATTAAAAAGATTAGTCGAAAATAATTAAAATCCGAGGAAAATTGAAAAGAATAGTCAAAAAATAATTAAAATCCGAGGTCAATTGAAAAGAATAATCGAAAATAATTAAAATCCGAGGAAAATTGAAAAGAATAGTCGAAAATAATTAAAATGCGAGGCAAAATTAAAAGTATAGGAGAAAATAATTAAAATCCGAGGTAAATTGAAAAGAATAGTCACAAAATAATTAAAAATCGAGGTGAATTGAAAATAATAGTCACAAATAATTAATATCCGAAGTAAATTGAAAAGAAGAGTGGAAAATAATTAAAATCCGAGGAAAATTGAAAAGAATAATCGAAAATAATTAAAATCCGAGGAAAATTGAAAGGAATAGTCGAAAATAATTAAAATGCGAGGCAAAATTAAAAGTATAGGCGAAAATAATTAAACTCCGAGGTAAATTGTAAAGAATAGTCGAAAATAATTATAATCCGAGGTAAAATGAAAAGCATAGTCAAAAAATAATTAAAATCCGAGGTAAATTGAAAAGAATAATCGAAAATAATTAAAATCCGAGGAAAATTGAAAAGAATAGTGGAAAATAATTAAAGTCCCAGGCGAATTGAAAATTACTATAGTCGAAAATAATTAAAATCCGAGGAAAATTGAAAAGAATAGCCGAAAATAATTAATATTCAAGGTAAATTGAAAAGAATAGTCGAAAATAATTAATATTCGAGGTAAATTAAAGAGAATAATCGAAAATAACTAAAATCCGAGGTAAATTAAAAAGAATAGTCGAAAATAATTAAAATCCGTGAAAAATTAAAAAGAAAAGTCGAAAATAATTAAAATCCGAGGAAAAGTGAAAAGAATAGTCGAAAATAATTAAAATCCGAGGCAATTTGAAATATATAGGCGAAAATAATTAAAATCCGAGGTAAATTAAAAAGATTAGTCGAATATAATTAAAATCCGAGGTAAAATTGAAAAGAATAGTCGAAAATAATTAAAATCCGAGGAGAATTGAAAAGAATAGTCGAAAATAATTAAGATCCGAGGTAAATTAAAAAGATTAGTCGAAAATAATTAAAATCCGAGGAAAATTGAAAAGAATAGTCAAAAAATAATTAAAATCCGAGGTCAATTGAAAAGAATAATCGAAAATAATTAAAATCCGAGGAAAATTGAAAAGAATAGTCGAAAATAATTAAAATGCGAGGCAAAATTAAAAGTATAGGCGAAAATAATTAAAATCCGAGGTAAATTGAAAAGAATAGTCACAAAATAATTAAAAATCGAGGTGAATTGAAAATAATAGTCACAAATAATTAATAACCGAAGTAAATTGAAAAGAAGAGTGGAAAATAATTAAAATCCGAGGAAAATTGAAAAGAATAATCGAAAATAATTAAAATCCGAGGAAAATTGAAAGGAATAGTCGAAAATAATTAAAATGCGAGGCAAAATTAAAAGTATAGGCGAAAATAATTAAACTCCGAGGTAAATTGTAAAGAATAGTCGAAAATAATTATAATCCGAGGTAAAATGAAAAGCATAGTCAAAAAATAATTAAAATCCGAGGTAAATTGAAAAGAATAATCGAAAATAATTAAAATCCGAGGAAAATTGAAAAGAATAGTGGAAAATAATTAAAGTCCCAGGCGAATTGAAAATTACTATAGTCGAAAATAATTAAAATCCGAGGAAAATTGAAAAGAATAGCCGAAAATAATTAATATTCAAGGTAAATTGAAAAGAATAGTCGAAAATAATTAATATTCGAGGTAAATTAAAGAGAATAATCGAAATAACTAAAATCCGAGGTAAATTAAAAAGAATAGTCGAAAATAATTAAAATCCGTGAAAAATTAAAAAGAAAAGTCGAAAATAATTAAAATCCGAGGCAATTTGAAATATATAGGCGAAAATAATTAAAATCCGAGGTAAATTAAAAAGATTAGTCGAAAATAATTAAAATCCGAGGAAAATTGAAAGAATAGTCGAAAATAATTAAAATGCGAGGCAATTTGAAATATATAGGCGAAAATAATTAAAATCCGAGGTAAATTGAAAAGAGTCGTCAAAAATAATTAAAATCCGAGGTCAATTGAAAAGAATAATCGAAAAAAATTAAAATCCGAGGAAAATTGAAAAGAATAGTGGAAAATAATTAAAATCCGAGAAAATTTGAAAAGAATTGTCGAAAATAATTAAAATCCGAGGTAAAATTGAAAAGAATAGTCGAAAATAATTTAAATCCGAGGAAAATTAAAACGAAAAGTCGAAAATAATTAAAAATCGAGGTGAATTGAAAATAATAGTCAAAAATAATTAATATCCGAAGTAAATTGAAAAATAAGAGTGGAAAATAATTAAAATCCGAGAAAATTTGAAAAGAATTTTCGATAATAATTAAAATCCGAGGTAAAATTGAAAAGAATAGTCAAAAATAATTAAAATCCGAGGAAAAGTGAAAAGAATAGTCGAAAATAATTATAATCCGAGGTAAAATGAAAAGAATAGTCAAAAAATAATTAAAATCCGAGGTAAATTGAAAAGAATAATAGAAAATAATTAAAATCCGAGGAAAATTGAAAAGAATAGTGGAGTATAATTAAAGTCCGATGCGAATTGAAAAGTACTATAGTCGAAAATAATTAAAATCCGAGGAAAAGTGAAAAGAATAGTCAAAAATAATTAAAAATCGAGGTGAATTGAAAATAATAGTCAAAAATAATTAATATCCGAAGTAAATTGAAAAGAAGAGTGGAAAATAATTAAAATCCGAGGTAAAATTGAAAAGAATAGCCAAAAATAATTAAAATCCGAGGAAAATTAAAAAGAAAAGTCGAAAATAATTAAAATCCGAGGAAAAGTGAAAAGAATAGTAAAAAATAATTAAAATTCGAGGTGAATTGAAAATAATAGTCGAAAATAATTAATATCCGAAGTAAATTGAAAAGAAGAGTCGAAAATAATTAAAATCCGAGGAAAATTGAAAAGAATAGTCGAAAATAATTAAAATCCGAGGCAAATTGAAAAGTATCGGCGAAAATAATTAAAATCCGAGAAAATTTGAAAAGAATAGTCGAATATAATTAAAATCCGAGGTAAAATTGAAAAGAATAGTCGAAAATAATTAAAATCCGAGGAGAATTGAAAAGAATAGTCGAAAATAATTAAGATCCGAGGTAAATTAAAAAGATTAGTCGAAAATAATTAAAATCCGAGGAAAATTGAAAAGAATAGTCAAAAAATAATTAAAATCCGAGGTCAATTGAAAAGAATAATCGAAAATAATTAAAATCCGAGGAAAATTGAAAAGAATAGTCGAAAATAATTAAAATGCGAGGCAAAATTAAAAGTATAGGCGAAAATAATTAAAATCCGAGGTAAATTGAAAAGAATAGTAACAAAATAATTAAAAATCGAGGTGAATTGAAAATAATAGTCACAAATAATTAATATCCGAAGTAAATTGAAAAGAAGAGTGGAAAATAATTAAAATCCGAGGAAAATTGAAAAGAATAATCGAAAATAATTAAAATCCGAGGAAAATTGAAAGGAATAGTCGAAAATAATTAAAATGCGAGGCAAAATTAAAAGTATAGGCGAAAATAATTAAACTCCGAGGTAAATTGTAAAGAATAGTCGAAAATAATTATAATCCGAGGTAAAATGAAAAGCATAGTCAAAAAATAATTAAAATCCGAGGTAAATTGAAAAGAATAATCGAAAATAATTAAAATCCGAGGAAAATTGAAAAGAATAGTGGAAAATAATTAAAGTCCCAGGCGAATTGAAAATTACTATAGTCGAAAATAATTAAAATCCGAGGAAAATTGAAAAGAATAGCCGAAAATAATTAATATTCAAGGTAAATTGAAAAGAATAGTCGAAAATAATTAATATTCGAGGTAAATTAAAGAGAATAATCGAAAATAACTAAAATCCGAGGTAAATTAAAAAGAATAGTCGAAAATAATTAAAATCCGTGAAAAATTAAAAAGAAAAGTCGAAAATAATTAAAATCCGAGGAAAAGTGAAAAGAATAGTCGAAAATAATTAAAATCCGAGGCAATTTGAAATATATAGGCGAAAATAATTAAAATCCGAGGTAAATTAAAAAGATTAGTCGAAAATAATTAAAATCCGAGGAAAATTGAAAGAATAGTCGAAAATAATTAAAATGCGAGGCAATTTGAAATATATAGGCGAAAATAATTAAAATCCGAGGTAAATTGAAAAGAGTCGTCAAAAATAATTAAAATCCGAGGTCAATTGAAAAGAATAATCGAAAATAATTAAAATCCGAGGTGAATTGAAAAGAATAGTCGAAAATATTTAAAATCCGAGGTAAATTGAAAAGCATAGGCGAAAATAATTAAAATCCGAGGTAAATTGAAAAGAATAATCGAAAATAATTAAAATCCGAGGAAAATTGAAAAGAATATTCGAAAATAATTAAAATCCGAGGCAAATTGAAAAGAATAGTCGAAAATAATTAATATCCGAAGTAAATTGACAAGAACAAAAGAAGAGAGGAAAATAATTAAAATCCGAGATCAATTGAAAAGAATAATCGAAAATAATTAAAATCCGAGGAAAATTGAAAAGAATAGTCGAAAATAATTAAAGTCCGAGGCGAATTAAAAAGTACTATAGTCGAAAATAATTAAAATCCGAGGTAAATTGAAAAGCATAGGCGAAAATAATTAAAATCCGAAGTAAATTGAAAAGAATAATGGAAATTAATTAAAATCGAGGTAAATTGAAAAGAATAAGAATAGTCAAAAAATAATTAAAATCCGAGGTCAATTGAAAAGAATAATCGAAAAAAATTAAAATCCGAGGAAAATTGAAAAGAATAGTGGAAAATAATTAAAATCCGAGAAAATTTGAAAAGAATTGTCGAAAATAATTAAAATCCGAGGTAAAATTGAAGAGAATAGTCGAAAATAATTTAAATCCGAGGAAAATTAAAACGAAAAGTCGAAAATAATTAAAAATCGAGGTGAATTGAAAATAATAGTCAAAAATAATTAATATCCGAAGTAAATTGAAAAATAAGAGTGGAAAATAATTAAAATCCGAGAAAATTTGAAAAGAATTTTCGATAATAATTAAAATCCGAGGTAAAATTGAAAAGAATAGTCAAAAATAATTAAAATCCGAGGAAAATTAAAATGAAAAGTCGAAAATAATTAAAATCCGAGGAAAAGTGAAAAGAATAGTCGAAAATAATTATAATCCGAGGTAAAATGAAAAGAATAGTCAAAAAATAATTAAAATCCGAGGTAAATTGAAAAGAATAATAGAAAATAATTAAAATCCGAGGAAAATTGAAAAGAATAGTGGAGAATAATTAAAGTCCGATGCGAATTGAAAAGTACTATAGTCGAAAATAATTAAAATCCGAGGAAAAGTGAAAAGAATAGTCAAAAATAATTAAAAATCGAGGTGAATTGAAAATAATAGTCAAAAATAATTAATATCCGAAGTAAATTGAAAAGAAGAGTGGAAAATAATTAAAATCCGAGGTAAAATTGAAAAGAATAGCCAAAAATAATTAAAATCCGAGGAAAATTAAAAAGAAAAGTCGAAAATAATTAAAATCCGAGGAAAAGTGAAAAGAATAGTAAAAAATAATTAAAATTCGAGGTGAATTGAAAATAATAGTCGAAAATAATTAATATCCGAAGTAAATTGAAAAGAAGAGTCGAAAATAATTAAAATCCGAGGAGAATTGAAAAGTATCGGCGAAAATAATTAAAATCCGAAAAAATTTGAAAAGAATAGTCGAATATAATTAAAATCCGAGGTAAAATTGAAAAGAATAGTCGAAAATAATTAAAATCCGAGGAGAATTGAAAAGAATAGTCGAAAATAATTAAGATCCGAGGTAAATTAAAAAGATTAGTCGAAAATAATTAAAATCCGAGGAAAATTGAAAAGAATAGTCAAAAAATAATTAAAATCCGAGGTCAATTGAAAAGAATAATCGAAAATAATTAAAATCCGAGGAAAATTGAAAAGAATAGTCGAAAATAATTAAAATGCGAGGCAAAATTAAAAGTATAGGCGAAAATAATTAAAATCCGAGGTAAATTGAATAGAATAGTCACAAAATAATTAAAAATCGAGGTGAATTGAAAATAATAGTCAAAAATAATTAATATCCGAAGTAAATTGAAAAGAAGAGTGGAAAATAATTAAAATCCGAGGAAAATTGAAAAGAATAATCGAAAATAATTAAAATCCGAGGAAAATTGAAAGGAATAGTCGAAAATAATTAAAATGCGAGGCAAAATTAAAAGTATAGGCGAAAATAATTAAACTCCGAGGTAAATTGTAAAGAATAGTCGAAAATAATTATAATCCGAGGTAAAATGAAAAGCATAGTCAAAAAATAATTAAAATCCGAGGTAAATTGAAAAGAATAATCGAAAATAATTAAAATCCGAGGAAAATTGAAAAGAATAGTGGAAAATAATTAAAGTCCCAGGCGAATTGAAAATTACTATAGTCGAAAATAATTAAAATCCGAGGAAAATTGAAAAGAATAGCCGAAAATAATTAATATTCAAGGTAAATTGAAAAGAATAGTCGAAAATAATTAATATTCGAGGTAAATTAAAGAGAATAATCGAAAATAACTAAAATCCGAGGTAAATTAAAAAGAATAGTCGAAAATAATTAAAATCCGTGAAAAATTAAAAAGAAAAGTCGAAAATAATTAAAATCCGAGGAAAAGTGAAAAGAATAGTCGAAAATAATTAAAATTCGAGGCAATTTGAAATATATAGGCGAAAATAATTAAAATCCGAGGTAAATTAAAAAGATTAGTCGAAAATAATTAAAATCCGAGGAAAATTGAAAGAATAGTCGAAAATAATTAAAATGCGAGGCAATTTGAAATATATAGGCGAAAATAATTAAAATCCGAGGTAAATTGAAAAGAGTCGTCAAAAATAATTAAAATCCGAGGTCAATTGAAAAGAATAATCGAAAATAATTAAAATCCGAGGTGAATTGAAAAGAATAGTCGAAAATATTTAAAATCCGAGGTAAATTGAAAAGCATAGGCGAAAATATTTGAAATCCGAGGTAAATTGAAAAGAATAATCGAAAATAATTAAAATCCGAGGAAAATTGAAAAGAATATTCGAAAATAATTAAAATCCGAGGCAAATTGAAAAGAATAGTCGAAAATAATTAAAATCCGAGGAAAAGTGAAAAGAATAGTCAAAAATAATTAAAATTCGAGGTGAATAGAAAAGAATAGTCGAAAATAATTAATATCCGAAGTAAATTGACAAGAACAAAAGAAGAGAGGAAAATAATTAAAATCCGAGATCAATTGAAAAGAATAATCGAAAATAATTAAAATCCGAGGAAAATTGAAAAGAATAGTCGAAAATAATTAAAATGCGAGGCAAAATTAAAAGTATAGGCGAAAATAATTAAAATCCGAGGTAAATTGAAAAGAATAGTCAAAAAATAATTACAATCCGAGGTAAATTGAAAAGAATAATCGAAAATAATTAAAATTCGAGGTAAATTGAAAAGAATAGTCGAAAATAATTTAAATCCGAGGTAAATTGAAAAGAATAGTCGAAAAATAATTAAAATCCGAGGTAAATTGAAAAGAATAATCGAAAATAATTAAAATTCGAGGTAAATTGAAAAGAATAGTTGAAAATAATTTAAATCCGAGGTAAATTGAAAAGAATAGTCGAAAATAATTAAAATCCGAGGTAAATTGAAAAGAATAGTCGAAAATAATTTAAATCCGAGGTAAATTGAAAAGAATAGTCGAAAAATAATTAAAATCCGAGGTAAATTGAAAAGAATAATCGAAAATAATTAAAATTCGAGGTAAATTGAAAAGAATAGTCAAAAAATAATTACAATCCGAGGTAAATTGAAAAGAATAATCGAAAATAATTAAAATTCGAGGTAAATTGAAAAGAATAGTCGAAAATAATTTAAATCCGAGGTAAATTGAAAAGAATAGTCAAAAAATAATTACAATCCAAGGTAAATTGAAAAGAATAATCGAAAATAATTAAAATTCGAGGTAAATTGAAAAGAATAGTCGAAAATAATTTAAATCCGAGGTAAATTGAAAAGAATAGTCGAAAAATAATTAAAATCCGAGGTAAATTGAAAAGAATAATCGAAAATAATTAAAATTCGAGGTAAATTGAAAAGAATAGTCAAAAAATAATTACAATCCGAGGTAAATTGAAAAGAATAATCGAAAATAATTAAAATTCGAGGTAAATTGAAAAGAATAGTCGAAAATAATTTAAATCCGAGGTAAATTGAAAAGAATAGTCGAAAAATAATTAAAATCCGAGGTAAATTGAAAAGAATAATCGAAAATAATTAAAATTCGAGGTAAATTGAAAAGAATAGTCGAAAATAATTTAAATCCGAGGTAAATTGAAAAGAATAGTCGAAAATAATTAAAATCCGAGGAAAATTGAAAAGAATAGTCGAAAATAATTAAAATCCGAGGTAAATTGAAAAGAATAATCGAAAATAATTAAAATTCGAGGTAAATTGAAAAGAATAGTCGCAAATAATTAAAATCCGAGGTAAATTGTAAAGAATAGTCGAAAATAATTATAATCAGAGGTAAAATGAAAAGAATAGTCAAAAAATAATTAAAATCCGAGGAAAATTGAGAAGAATAGTCGAAAATAATTAAAATCCGAGGAAAAGTGAAAAGAATTGTCGAAAATAATTAAAATTCGAGGCAATTTGAAATATATAGGCGAAAATAATTAAAATCCGAGGTAAATTAAAAAGATTAGTCGAAAATAATTAAAATCCGAGGAAAATTGAAAGAATAGTCGAAAATAATTAAAATGCGAGGAAATTTGAAATATATAGGCGAAAATAATTAAAATCCGAGGTAAATTGAAAAGAGTCGTCAAAAATAATTAAAATCCGAGGTCAATTGAAAAGAATAATCGAAAATAATTAAAATCCGAGGTGAATTGAAAAGAATAGTCGAAAATATTTAAAATCCGAGGTAAATTGAAAAGCATAGGCGAAAATATTTGAAATCCGAGGTAAATTGAAAAGAATAATCGAAAATAATTAAAATCCGAGGAAAATTGAAAAGAATATTCGAAAATAATTAAAATCCGAGGCAAATTGAAAAGAATAGTCGAAAATAATTAAAATCCGAGGAAAAGTGAAAAGAATAGTCAAAAATAATTAAAATTCGAGGTGAATAGAAAAGAATAGTCGAAAATAATTAATATCCGAAGTAAATTGACAAGAACAAAAGAAGAGAGGAAAATAATTAAAATCCGAGATCAATTGAAAAGAATAATCGAAAATAATTAAAATCCGAGGAAAATTGAAAAGAATAGTCAAAAAATAATTACAATCCGAGGTAAATTGAAAAGAATAATCGAAAATAATTAAAATTCGAGGTAAATTGAAAAGAATAGTCGAAAATAATTTAAATCCGAGGTAAATTGAAAAGAATAGTCGAAAAATAATTAAAATCCGAGGTAAATTGAAAAGAATAATCGAAAATAATTAAAATTCGAGGTAAATTGAAAAGAATAGTTGAAAATAATTTAAATCCGAGGTAAATTGAAAAGAATAGTCGAAAATAATTAAAATCCGAGGTAAATTGAAAAGAATAGTCGAAAATAATTTAAATCCGAGGTAAATTGAAAAGAATAGTCGAAAAATAATTAAAATCCGAGGTAAATTGAAAAGAATAATCGAAAATAATTAAAATTCGAGGTAAATTGAAAAGAATAGTCAAAAAATAATTACAATCCGAGGTAAATTGAAAAGAATAATCGAAAATAATTAAAATTCGAGGTAAATTGAAAAGAATAGTCGAAAATAATTTAAATCCGAGGTAAATTGAAAAGAATAGTCAAAAAATAATTACAATCCAAGGTAAATTGAAAAGAATAATCGAAAATAATTAAAATTCGAGGTAAATTGAAAAGAATAGTCGAAAATAATTTAAATCCGAGGTAAATTGAAAAGAATAGTCGAAAAATAATTAAAATCCGAGGTAAATTGAAAAGAATAATCGAAAATAATTAAAATTCGAGGTAAATTGAAAAGAATAGTCAAAAAATAATTACAATCCGAGGTAAATTGAAAAGAATAATCGAAAATAATTAAAATTCGAGGTAAATTGAAAAGAATAGTCGAAAATAATTTAAATCCGAGGTAAATTGAAAAGAATAGTCGAAAAATAATTAAAATCCGAGGTAAATTGAAAAGAATAATCGAAAATAATTAAAATTCGAGGTAAATTGAAAAGAATAGTCGAAAATAATTTAAATCCGAGGTAAATTGAAAAGAATAGTCGAAAATAATTAAAATCCGAGGAAAATTGAAAAGAATAGTCGAAAATAATTAAAATCCGAGGATAATTGAAAAGAATAGTCGAAAATAATTAAAATCCGAGGTAAATTGAAAAGAATAATCGAAAATAATTAAAATTCGAGGTAAATTGAAAAGAATAGTCGCAAATAATTAAAATCCGAGGTAAATTGTAAAGAATAGTCGAAAATAATTATAATCAGAGGTAAAATGAAAAGAATAGTCAAAAAATAATTAAAATCCGAGGAAAATTGAGAAGAATAGTCGAAAATAATTAAAATCCAAGGCAAATTGAAAAGAATAATCGAAAATAATTAAAATCCGAGAAAATTTGAAAAGAATAGTCGAAAATAATTAATATCCGAAGTAAATTGAAAAGAAGAGTGGAAAATAATTAAAATCCGAGAAAATTTGAAAAGAATAGTCGAAAATAATTAAAATCCGAGGCAAATTGAAAAGAATAGTCGAAAATAATTAAAATCCGAGGAAAAGTGAAAATAATAGTCAAAAATAATTAAAATTCGAGGTGAATTGAAAAGAATAGTCGAAAATAATTAATATCCGAAGTAAATTGAAAAGAACAAAAGAAGAGTGGAAAATAATTAAAATCCGAGGTCAATTGAAAAGAATAATCGAAAATAATTAAAATCCGAGGAAAATTGAAAAGAATAGTCGAAAATATTTAAAATGCGAGTCAAAATTAAAAGTATAGGCGAAATAATTAAAATCCGAGGTAAATTGAAACGAATAGTCAAAAAATAATTTCAATCCGAGGTAAATTGAAAAGAATAGTCGAAAATAATTAAAATCCGAGGTAAATTGAAAAGCATAGGCGAAAATAATTAAAATCCGAGGTAAATTGAAAAGAATAATCGAAAATAATTAAAATCCGAGGTAAATTAAAAAGATTAGACGAAAATAATTAAAATCCGAGGAAAATTGAAAAGAATAGTCGAAAATAATTAAAATCCGAGGCAATTTGAAATATATAGGCGAAAATAATTTAAATCCGAGGTAAATTGAAAAGAGTAGTCAAAACTAATTAAAATCCGAGGAAAAGTGAAAAGAATAGTCAAAAATAATTAAAAATCGAGGTGAATTGAAAATAATAGTCAAAAATAATTAATATCCGAAGTAAATTGAAAAGAAGAGTGGAAAATAATTAAAATCCGAGGAAAATTGAAAAGAATAGTCGAAAATAATTAAAATCCGAGGCAAATTGAAAAGAATAGTCGAAAATAATTAAAATCCGAGGAAAAGTGAAAATAATAGTCAAAAATAATTAAAATTCGAGGTGAATTGAAAAGAATAGTCGAAAATAATTAATATCCGAAGTAAATTGAAAAGAACAAAAGAAGAGTGGAAAATAATTAAAATCCGAGGTCAATTGAAAAGAATAATGGAAAATAATTAAAATCCGAGGAAAATTGAAAAGAATAGTCGAAAATAATTAAAATGCGAGGCAAAATTAAAAGTATAGGCGAAAATAATTAAAATCCGAGGTAAATTGAAAAGAATAGTCAAAAAATAATTACAATCCGAGGTAAATTGAAAAGAATAATCGAAAATAATTAAAATTCGAGGTAAATTGAAAAGAATAGTCGAAAATAATTTAAATCCGAGGTAAATTGAAAAGAATAGTCGAAAAATAATTAAAATCCGAGGTAAATTGAAAAGAATAATCGAAAATAATTAAAATTCGAGGTAAATTGAAAAGAATAGTTGAAAATAATTTAAATCCGAGGTAAATTGAAAAGAATAGTCGAAAATAATTAAAATCCGAGGTAAATTGAAAAGAATAGTCGAAAATAATTTAAATCCGAGGTAAATTGAAAAGAATAGTCGAAAAATAATTAAAATCCGAGGTAAATTGAAAAGAATAATCGAAAATAATTAAAATTCGAGGTAAATTGAAAAGAATAGTCAAAAATAATTACAATCCGAGGTAAATTGAAAAGAATAATCGAAAATAATTAAAATTCGAGGTAAATTGAAAAGAATAGTCGAAAATAATTTAAATCCGAGGTAAATTGAAAAGAATAGTCAAAAAATAATTACAATCCAAGGTAAATTGAAAAGAATAATCGAAATTAATTAAAATTCGAGGTAAATTGAAAAGTCGAAAAATAATTAAAATCCGAGGTAAATTGAAAAGAATAATCGAAAATAATTAAAATTCGAGGTAAATTGAAAAGAATAGTCAAAACATAATTACAATCCGAGGTAAATTGAAAAGAATAATCGAAAATAATTAAAATTCGAGGTAAATTGAAAAGAATAGTCGAAAATAATTTAAATCCGAGGTAAATTGAAAAGAATAGTCGAAAAATAATTAAAATCCGAGGTAAATTGAAAAGAATAATCGAAAATAATTAAAATTCGAGGTAAATTGAAAAGAATAGTCGAAAATAATTTAAATCCGAGGTAAATTGAAAAGAATAGTCGAAAATAATTAAAATCCGAGGAAAATTGAAAAGAATAGTCGAAAATAATTAAAATCCGAGGTAAATTGAAAAGAATAATCGAAAATAATTAAAATTCGAGGTAAATTGAAAAGAATAGTCGCAAATAATTAAAATCCGAGGTAAATTGTAAAGAATAGTCGAAAATAATTATAATCAGAGGTAAAATGAAAAGAATAGTCAAAAAATAATTAAAATCCGAGGAAAATTGAGAAGAATAGTCGAAAATAATTAAAATCCGAGGAAAAGTGAAAAGAATAGTCGAAAATAATTAAAATTCGAGGCAATTTGAAATATATAGGCGAAAATAATTAAAATCCGAGGTAAATTAAAAAGATTAGTCGAAAATAATTAAAATCCGAGGAAAATTGAAAGAATAGTCGAAAATAATTAAAATGCGAGGAAATTTGAAATATATAGGCGAAAATAATTAAAATCCGAGGTAAATTGAAAAGAGTCGTCAAAAATAATTAAAATCCGAGGTCAATTGAAAAGAATAATCGAAAATAATTAAAATCCGAGGTGAATTGAAAAGAATAGTCGAAAATATTTAAAATCCGAGGTAAATTGAAAAGCATAGGCGAAAATATTTGAAATCCGAGGTAAATTGAAAAGAATAATCGAAAATAATTAAAATCCGAGGAAAATTGAAAAGAATATTCGAAAATAATTAAAATCCGAGGCAAATTGAAAAGAATAGTCGAAAATAATTAAAATCCGAGGAAAAGTGAAAAGAATAGTCAAAAATAATTAAAATTCGAGGTGAATAGAAAAGAATAGTCGAAAATAATTAATATCCGAAGTAAATTGACAAGAACAAAAGAAGAGAGGAAAATAATTAAAATCCGAGATCAATTGAAAAGAATAGTCGAAAATAATTAAAATGCGAGGCAAAATTAAAAGTATAGGCGAAAATAATTAAAATCCGAGGTAAATTGAAAAGAATAGTCAAAAAATAATTACAATCCGAGGTAAATTGAAAAGAATAATCGAAAATAATTAAAATTCGAGGTAAATTGAAAAGAATAGTCGAAAATAATTTAAATCCGAGGTAAATTGAAAAGAATAGTCGAAAAATAATTAAAATCCGAGGTAAATTGAAAAGAATAATCGAAAATAATTAAAATTCGAGGTAAATTGAAAAGAATAGTTGAAAATAATTTAAATCCGAGGTAAATTGAAAAGAATAGTCGAAAATAATTAAAATCCGAGGTAAATTGAAAAGAATAGTCGAAAATAATTTAAATCCGAGGTAAATTGAAAAGAATAGTCGTAAAATAATTAAAATCCGAGGTAAATTGAAAAGAATAATCGAAAATAATTAAAATTCGAGGTAAATTGAAAAGAATAGTCAAAAAATAATTACAATCCGAGGTAAATTGAAAAGAATAATCGAAAATAATTAAAATTCGAGGTAAATTGAAAAGAATAGTCGAAAATAATTTAAATCCGAGGTAAATTGAAAAGAATAGTCAAAAAATAATTACAATCCAAGGTAAATTGAAAAGAATAATCGAAAATAATTAAAATTCGAGGTAAATTGAAAAGAATAGTCGAAAATAATTTAAATCCGAGGTAAATTGAAAAGAATAGTCGAAAAATAATTAAAATCCGAGGTAAATTGAAAAGAATAATCGAAAATAATTAAAATTCGAGGTAAATTGAAAAGAATAGTCAAAAAATAATTACAATCCGAGGTAAATTGAAAAGAATAATCGAAAATAATTAAAATTCGAGGTAAATTGAAAAGAATAGTCGAAAATAATTTAAATCCGAGGTAAATTGAAAAGAATAGTCGAAAAATAATTAAAATCCGATGTAAATTGAAAAGAATAATCGAAAATAATTAAAATTCGAGGTAAATTGAAAAGAATAGTCGAAAATAATTTAAATCCGAGGTAAATTGAAAAGAATAGTCGAAAATAATTAAAATCCGAGGAAAATTGAAAAGAATAGTCGAAAATAATTAAAATCCGAGGAAAATTGAAAAGAATAGTCGAAAATAATTAAAATCCGAGGTAAATTGAAAAGAATAATCGAAAATAATTAAAATTCGAGGTAAATTGAAAAGAATAGTCGCAAATAATTAAAATCCGAGGTAAATTGTAAAGAATAGTCGAAAATAATTATAATCAGAGGTAAAATGAAAAGAATAGTCAAAAAATAATTAAAATCCGAGGAAAATAGAGAAGAATAGTCGAAAATAATTAAAATCCAAGGCAAATTGAAAAGAATAATCGAAAATAATTAAAATCCGAGAAAATTTGAAAAGAATAGTCGAAAATAATTAATATCCGAAGTAAATTGAAAAGAAGAGTGGAAAATAATTAAAATCCGAGAAAATTTGAAAAGAATAGTCGAAAATAATTAAAATCCGAGGCAAATTGAAAAGAATAGTCGAAAATAATTAAAATCCGAGGAAAAGTGAAAATAATAGTCAAAAATAATTAAAATTCGAGGTGAATTGAAAAGAATAGTCGAAAATAATTAATATCCGAAGTAAATTGAAAAGAACAAAAGAAGAGTGGAAAATAATTAAAATCCGAGGTCAATTGAAAAGAATAATCGAAAATAATTAAAATCCGAGGAAAATTGAAAAGAATAGTCGAAAATATTTAAAATGCGAGTCAAAATTAAAAGTATAGGCGAAATAATTAAAATCCGAGGTAAATTGAAACGAATAGTCAAAAAATAATTTCAATCCGAGGTAAATTGAAAAGAATAGTCGAAAATAATTAAAATCCGAGGTAAATTGAAAAGCATAGGCGAAAATAATTAAAATCCGAGGTAAATTGAAAAGAATAATCGAAAATAATTAAAATCCGAGGTAAATTAAAAAGATTAGACGAAAATAATTAAAATCCGAGGAAAATTGAAAAGAATAGTCGAAAATAATTAAAATCCGAGGCAATTTGAAATATATAGGCGAAAATAATTTAAATCCGAGGTAAATTGAAAAGAGTAGTCAAAACTAATTAAAATCCGAGGAAAAGTGAAAAGAATAGTCAAAAATAATTAAAAATCGAGGTGAATTGAAAATAATAGTCAAAAATAATTAATATCCGAAGTAAATTGAAAAGAAGAGTGGAAAATAATTAAAATCCGAGGAAAATTGAAAAGAATAGTCGAAAATAATTAAAATCCGAGGCAAATTGAAAAGAATAGTCGAAAATAATTAAAATCCGAGGAAAAGTGAAAATAATAGTCAAAAATAATTAAAATTCGAGGTGAATTGAAAAGAATAGTCGAAAATAATTAATATCCGAAGTAAATTGAAAAGAACAAAAGAAGAGTGGAAAATAATTAAAATCCGAGGTCAATTGAAAAGAATAATGGAAAATAATTAAAATCCGAGGAAAATTAAAAAGAATAGTCGAAAATATTTAAAATGCGAGACAAAATTAAAAGTATAGGCGAAATAATTAAAATCCGATGTAAATTGAAAAGAATAGTCAAAAAATAATTTCAATCCGAGGTAAATTGAAAAGAATAATGGAAAATAATTAAAATTCGAGGTAAATTGAAAAGAATAGTCGAAAATAATTTAAATCCGAGGTAAATTAAAAAGAATAGTCGAAAATAATTAAAATCCGAGGAAAATTGAAAAGAATAGTCGAAAATAATTAAAATTCGAGGTAAATTGAAAAGAATAGTCGAAAATAATTTAAATCCGAGGTAAATTAAAAAGAATAGTCGAAAATAATTAAAATCCGAGGAAAATTGAAAAGAATAGTCGAAAATAATTAAAATCCGAGGACAATTGAAAAGAATAGTCGAAAATAATTAAAATCCGAGTTAAATTGAAAAGAATAGTCGAAAATAATTAATATCCGAAGTAAATTGACAAGTACAAAAGAAGAGAGGAAAATAATTAAAATCCGAGATCAATTGAAAAGAATAATCGAAAATAATTAAAATCCGAGGAAAATTGAAAAGAATAGTCGAAAATAATTAAAATGCGAGGCAAAATTAAAAGTATAGGCGAAAATAATTAAAATCCGAGGTAAATTGAAAAGAATAGTCAAAAAATAATTACAATCCGAGGTAAATTGAAAAGAATAATCGAAAATAATTAAAATTCGAGGTAAATTGAAAAGAATAGTCGAAAATAATTTAAATCCGAGGTAAATTGAAAAGAATAGTCGAAAAATAATTAAAATCCGAGGTAAATTGAAAAGAATAATCGAAAATAATTAAAATTCGAGGTAAATTGAAAAGAATAGTTGAAAATAATTTAAATCCGAGGTAAATTGAAAAGAATAGTCGAAAATAATTAAAATCCGAGGTAAATTGAAAAGAATAGTCGAAAATAATTTAAATCCGAGGTAAATTGAAAAGAATAGTCGAAAAATAATTAAAATCCGAGGTAAATTGAAAAGAATAATCGAAAATAATTAAAATTCGAGGTAAATTGTAAAGAATAGTCAAAAAATAATTACAATCCGAGGTAAATTGAAAAGAATAATCGAAAATAATTAAAATTCGAGGTAAATTGAAAAGAATAGTCGAAAATAATTTAAATCCGAGGTAAATTGAAAAGAATAGTCAAAAAATAATTACAATCCGAGGTAAATTGAAAAGAATAATCGAAAATAATTAAAATTCGAGGTAAATTGAAAAGAATAGTCGAAAATAATTTAAATCCGAGGTAAATTGAAAAGAATAGTCGAAAAATAATTAAAATCCGAGGTAAATTGAAAAGAATAATCGAAAATAATTAAAATTCGAGGTAAATTGAAAAGAATAGTCAAAAAATAATTACAATCCGAGGTAAATTGAAAAGAATAATCGAAAATAATTAAAATTCGAGGTAAATTGGAAAGAATAGTCGAAAATAATTTAAATCCGAGGTAAATTGAAAAGAATAGTCGAAAAATAATTAAAATCCGAGGTAAATTGAAAAGAATAATCGAAAATAATTAAAATTCGAGGTAAATTGAAAAGAATAGTCGAAAATAATTTAAATCCGAGGTAAATTGAAAAGAATAGTCGAAAATAATTAAAATCCGAGGAAAATTGAAAAGAATAGTCGAAAATAATTAAAATCCGAGGAAAATTGAAAAGAATAGTCGAAAATAATTAAAATCCGAGGTAAATTGAAAAGAATAATCGAAAATAATTAAAATTCGAGGTAAATTGAAAAGAATAGTCGCAAATAATTAAAATCCGAGGTAAATTGTAAAGAATAGTCGAAAATAATTATAATCAGAAGTAAAATGAAAAGAATAGTCAAAAAATAATTAAAATCCGAGGAAAATTGAGAAGAATAGTCGAAAATAATTAAAATCCGAGGCAAATTGAAAAGAATAATCGAAAATAATTAAAATCCGAGAAAATTTGAAAAGAATAGTCGAAAATAATTAATATCCGAAGTAAATTGAAAAGAAGAGTGGAAAATAATTAAAATCCGAGAAAATTTGAAAAGAATAGTCGAAAATAATTAAAATCCGAGGCAAATTGAAAAGAATAGTCGAAAATAATTAAAATCCGAGGAAAAGTGAAAATAATAGTCAAAAATAATTAAAATTCGAGGTGAATTGAAAAGAATAGTCGAAAATAATTAATATCCGAAGTAAATTGAAAAGAACAAAAGAAGAGTGGAAAATAATTAAAATCCGAGGTCAATTGAAAAGAATAATCGAAAATAATTAAAATCCGAGGAAAATTGAAAAGAATAGTCGAAAATATTTAAAATGCGAGTCAAAATTAAAAGTATAGGCGAAATAATTAAAATCCGAGGTAAATTGAAACGAATAGTCAAAAAATAATTTCAATCCGAGGTAAATTGAAAAGAATAATCGAAAATAATTAAAATTCGAGGTAAATTGAAAAGAATAGTCGAAAATAATTAAAATCCGAGGTCAACTGAAAAGAATAATCGAAAATAATTAAAATCCGAGGTGAATTGAAAAGAATAGTCGAAAATAATTAAAATCCGAGGTAAATTGAAAAGCATAGGCGAAAATAATTAAAATCCGAGGTAAATTGAAAAGAATAATCGAAAATAATTAAAATCCGAGGTAAATTAAAAAGATTAGACGAAAATAATTAAAATCCGAGGAAAATTGAAAAGAATAGTCGAAAATAATTAAAATCCGAGGCAATTTGAAATATATAGGCGAAAATAATTTAAATCCGAGGTAAATTGAAAAGAGTAGTCAAAACTAATTAAAATCCGAGGAAAAGTGAAAAGAATAGTCAAAAATAATTAAAAATCGAGGTGAATTGAAAATAATAGTCAAAAATAATTAATATCCGAAGTAAATTGAAAAGAAGAGTGGAAAATAATTAAAATCCGAGGAAAATTGAAAAGAATAGTCGAAAATAATTAAAATCCGAGGAAAAGTGAAAATAATAGTCAAAAATAATTAAAATTCGAGGTGAATTGAAAAGAATAGTCGAAAATAATTAATATCCGAAGTAAATTGAAAAGAACAAAAGAAGAGTGGAAAATAATTAAAATCCGAGGTCAATTGAAAAGAATAATGGAAAATAATTAAAATCCGAGGAAAATTAAAAAGAATAGTCGAAAATATTTAAAATGCGAGACAAAATTAAAAGTATAGGCGAAATAATTAAAATCCGATGTAAATTGAAAAGAATAGTCAAAAAATAATTTCAATCCGAGGTAAATTGAAAAGAATAATGGAAAATAATTAAAATTCGAGGTAAATTGAAAAGAATAGTCGAAAATAATTTAAATCCGAGGTAAATTAAAAAGAATAGTCGAAAATAATTAAAATCCGAGGAAAATTGAAAAGAATAGTCGAAAATAATTAAAATTCGAGGTAAATTGAAAAGAATAGTCGAAAATAATTTAAATCCGAGGTAAATTAAAAAGAATAGTCGAAAATAATTAAAATCCGAGGAAAATTGAAAAGAATAGTCGAAAATAATTAAAATCCGAGGAAAATTGAAAAGAATAGTCGAAAATAATTAAAATCCGAGGTAAATTGAAAAGAATAGTCGAAAATAATTAAAATCCGAGGAAAATTGAAAAGAATAGTCGAATATAATTAAAATCCGAGGAAAATTGAAAAGAATAGTCGAAAATAATTAAAATCCGAGGAAAAGTGAAAAGAATAGTCAAAAATAATTAAAAATCGAGGTGAATTGAAAATAATAGTGAAAAATAATTAATATCCGAAGTAAATTGAAAAGAAGAGTGGAAAATAATTAAAATCCGAGGTAAATTGAAAAGAATAGTCGAAAATAATTAAAATCCGAGGTAAATTGAAAAGCATAGGCGAAAATAATTAAAATCCGAGGTAAATTGAAAAGAATAATCGAAAATAATTAAAATCCGAGGTAAATTAAAAAGATTAGACGAAAATAATTAAAATCCGAGGAAAATTGAAAAGAAAAGTCGAAAATAATTAAAATTTGAGGAAAATTGAAAAGAATAGTCGAAAATAATTAAAATCCGAGCTAAATTAAAAAGAATAGTCGAAAATAATTAAAATCCGAGGAAAATTGAAAAGAAAAGTCGAAAATAATTAAAAACCGAGAAAAATGAAAAGTATAGGCGAAAATAATTAAAATCCGAGAAAATTTGAAAAGAATGGTCGAAAATAATTAAAATCCGAGGTAAAATTGAAAAGAATAAGACTAGTCAAAAAATAATTAAAATCCGAGGTCAATTGAAAAGAATAATCGAAAATAATTAAAATCCGAGGAAAATTGAAAAGAATAGTCGAAAATAATTAAAATGCGAGGCAAAATGAAAAGTATAGGCGAAAATAATTAAAATCCGAGGTAAATTGAAAAGAATAATCGAAAATAATTAAAATTTGAGGAAAACTGAAAAGAATAGTCGAAAATAATTAAAATCCAAGGTAAATTGAAAAGAGTAGTCAAAAATAATTAAAATCCGAGGCAAAATGAAAAGTATAGGCGAAAATAATTAAAATCCGAGGTAAATTGAAAAGAATAATCGAAAATAATTAAAATCTGAGGAAAACTGAAAAGAATAGTCGAAAATAATTAAAATTAAATTGAAAAGAGTAGTCAAAAATAATTAAAATCCGAGGAAAATTGAAAAGAAAAGTCGAAAATAATTAAAATCCGAGGAAAATTGAAAAGAATAGTCGAAAATAATTAAAATTCGAGGTAAATTGAAAAGAATAGTCGAATATAATTAATATGCGAGTTAAACTAAAAAGTATAGGCGAAAATAATTAAAATCCGAGGAAAATTGAAAAGAATAGTCGAAAATAATTAAAGTCCGAGGCGAATTGAAAAGTACTATGGTCGAAAATAATCAAAATCCGAGCTAAATTGAAAAGTACCATAATAGTCGAAAATAATTAAAATCCGAAGTAAATTGAAAAGAATAGTCGAAAATAATTAAAATCCGAGGTAAAATTGAAAAGAATAGTCGAAAATAATTAAAATCCGAGGAAAATTAAAAAGAATAGTCGAAAATAATTAAAATCCGAGGTAAATTAAAAAGATTAGTCGAAAATAATTAAAATCCGAGGAAAATTGAAAAGAATAGTCGAAAATAATTAAAATCCGAGGCAATTTGAAAAATATAGGCGAAAATAATTAAAATCCGAGGTAAATTGAAATAAGTAGTCAAAAATAATTAAAATCCGAGGAAAATTGAAAAGAATAGTCGAAAATAATTAAAATCCGAGGTGAATTGAAAAATGCTATAGTCGAAAATAATTAAAATCCGAGGTAAATTGGAAAGAATAATCGAAAATAATTAAAATCCGAGGTAAATTGGAAAGAATAATCGAAAATAATTAATATCCGAGGTAAATTGAAAAGAATAGTCGTAAATAATTAAAATCCGAAGAAAATTGAAAAGAATAGTCGAAAATAATTAAAATCCGAGCTAAATTGAAAAGAGTAGTCAAAAATAATTAAAATTCGAGGAAAATTGAAAAGAATAGTAGAAAATAATTAAAATCCGAGGTGAATTGAAAAGTGCTATAGGCGAAAATAATTAAAATCCGAGGAAAAGTAAAAAGAATAGTCAAAAATAATTAATATTCGAGGTGAATTGAAAAGAATAGTCGAAAATAATTAAAATCCGATGTAAATTGAAAAGTATAGGCGAAAATAATTAAAATCCGAGGTAAATTGAAAAGAATAATCGAAAATAAATAAAATTCGATGTATATTGAAAAGAATAGTCGAAAATAATTAAAATCCGATGTAAATTGAAAAGAATAAGAATAGTCAAAAAATAATTAAAATCCGAGGTAAATTGAAAAGAATAATCGAAAATAATTAAAATTCGAGGTATATTGAAAAGAATAGTCGAAAATAATTGAATCGGTTATTGTTGAAAGGGGACTACTCACTTTTTGATGTTTTGAGATAATCGCTAAAAACTGTTTTTTGAACAAATAGAAACAAATTTTACATTTTTAACAATACTTGATGGTTCTATAGAAACCCATGGTATTTTTGGATATATTTTGAAAACATTTGAAAATCGTTATATCTATAAATTTGAAGGTCAAAGTTTTTTGAGTTATCCCCTTTCAACAATAAAAATTTTATTTGTTTGTTTTAAAAGTAAATTAGTCATTATTTTTGAAAATTTTATTACACAAATATTTAAAATGCAATGAAAACTGTATAAAAATTCCTTCAGATTTAACCATTTTCTTATAGTATTTTTGGCCATCATTCTATAGGGTGTTTTTTTAGCTGCATGAGAACTTTCAATAGGGATAACAATTGAACCAAGATTGCTATGGAAACAGTTTTTTGACATTTGTGTTTAGCAAGGTTTGGCATTTGATAATGCATAGATTGACCATTGAACAACGCTACCAAATTGGGCTCACAACCAATTGGAAGTGGATCCATTTTTTTACCGTAAAATTATGTTCAGTGACGAGGCACATTTCTGGTTAAATGGGTATGTGAACAAACAAAATTGCCGTATATGGAGTGAGACCAATCCGGGACATTATCTTGAGACTCCATTGCATCCATTAAAATTGACTGTTTGGTGTGGAATACACGCCAACGGCATCATTGGTCCATATGTCTTTCGAAATGAGGAAGGAGCTACCGTTACGGTGAATGGTGTGAGATATCGACACATGCTCAATACATTTTTGTTTCCAAAACTTCAAGAGCTAAACATTGACAACTTATGGTTCCAACAGGATGGTGCTACGTGCCACACAGCCAACGAAACCATCAATTTATTGAAAGGACAATTTGGTGACAACATTATTTCAAAACGTGGTCCTACCAATTGGCCTCCAAGATCGTGTGATTTGACACCTCCAGATTATTTTCTGTGGGGGTATGTTAAATCCATGGTTTATGCTAACAAACCAACAACTCTAGAAGCATTGGAGGCTAATATTCAGCAAGCCATTTATGAAATAAAGCCAGAAATATTGGAAAAAGTGGTCAAAAATTGGACTGAACGGATGCGCTTCGTAACCATTAGTCGTGGTGGTCACATGCCGGAAGTCATGTTCTAATCATAAATGCCTTTAACTGTACTTTCATAAAAAAATTATAACCAAAACATTCCGTCAGGTTTTTAATGTTTTATTTCATTTTGAAGATCTCATGCAGCTAAAAAAACACCCTATATAAAATTTAAAATATCGTTCGTTGTTACTTGTTTTATAGTAAATTTTTTGTAAAAAATGATATAAGAAGATCCCTTTCTCCACCAAGCACCGCGTCCATCTCGAAAATATAGAAATTCACCTTTACCAAAAAAAGTCAAAAAGTGAGTTATCCCCTTTCAACAATAACCGATTCAATTAAAATCCGAGGTAAATTGAAAAGAATAGTCGACAATAATTAAAATCCGAGCGTAATTGAATAGAATAGTCAAAAATAATTAAAATCCGAGGTAAATTGAAAAGAATAGTGGAAAATAATTAAAACCCGATGTAAATTGAAAAGAATATAGTCGAAAATAATTAAAATCCGAGGTAAATTGACAAGAATAGTCGAAAATAATTAAAATCCGATTAAAATTGAAAAGTATAGGCGAAAATAATTCAAATCCGTGGAAAATTGAAAAGAATAGTCGAAAATAATTAAAGTCCGATGTGAATTGAAAAGTATACGCGAAAATAATTAAAATCCGACGAAAATTGAAAGGAATAGTCGAAAATAATTAAAATCCGAGGTAAATCAAAAAGAATAGTCGAAAATAATTAAAATCCGAGGTGAATTGAAAAGTATAGGCGAAAATAATTAAATTTCGAGCGTAATTGAAATGAATAGTCGAAAATAATTTAAATTGGAGGTAAATTGAACAGAATAGTCGAAAATAATTAAAATCTGAGGTATATTGAAAAGTACTATAGTCGAAAATAATTAAAATCTTAGGCAAATTGAAAAGAATAGTCGAATATAATTAAAATCCGAGGTAAATTGAAAAGTATAGGCGAAAATAATTAAATCAGTTATTGCAGAAACAACCTAAGTCACTTTTTGGCAAAATTGAGTTAACACATGGAAAACATATTTTTGACAGTTCTGCATCGTTTGGTGCTTAAAGAACTTAAAAAGGTAATCCTTTATCGCCTTTATGACAGAAAACGATACTGGAAATTTTCGGTTTAGTGCTTAAACAACCTAACTCGCTGCCTTTTTTTCTTCTTAATTGGGGGCCAGTCTACTACAAAAAAGAAACGCTTTCCGTGGAAACAGAGAAGTCATCTAGAGCTGCACGGGTATCATTTTCCATCTCAAAATTCCACCATTTCGTACATGTATCTACAAAACCGGGTTATGTTAAGGTTTCTGAATTTGTACACACCTTAAAACCATACTACAGTGGGTTGATAAAGAAAATAAACCATTTTATGAAGATATTATCAACTACAACAAAACAAAAAAGCGAAAAGAGAAGTCTACCACCGCAAAATAAAGACGTATTCTCCTCAATAATGTACTATTTGCATTGAAGTTTTACGTTTATTGCAGAAACACCTTAAGTCATAATTTTCAAAAAGTTTTTTTTATATGATAATTAAATTCTAATAAAATATTATTTATTCGATTCTGTATACAAATAAACAATTAAAAATTTGAATTAATAAAAATTTAAGTTATTCTTTGTTTCTGAGAGTGAAACGTTTTTTTGCGTTTCCTGAACATCTATAAAAAGTGACTTAGGTTGTTTAAGCAATAACTGATTCAATTAAGAAATATGATTTTAAAAAAGAAATTTTTTCAAGAATAGAGTGTGATTTTAGTATGTGTTATGTGAAATATAAATAAAATTAAACAAAAACTGAACTATAGACGTTAAAATATTAGATTTTAACTGTAAGTTAAAAACAACATACAAGAACATTTTAATTTAAAAAAACACTAAAAGAACAATTCTAACCTTTTTGTGACAAGGTACAAACAGAGAATATTTGAAAAAATGAGAAAACTGAAACTACGGGGGGTGGGGGTCAAAAACAACGTGGTGCTTTTTATAAAAGTTGAAAAATATAGTAAAATGAATGAAGATAATATAGCGAAGTAAATTTGCTACATCGATGTTTCGGGATTCTGTCCCTCGTTAGGCAAATCTCACCAGCAAGAATACAAGAAAATATTTAAAATTAATCGAAAAATTAAAAAAAAAAAAATTTTAAAAAGGAAAAAAGTGATGAAAAAATGAAAAAGCTTACAAACGAAATGAAAAATATAACTGAATACACCTAAACACTTGAAGATTCGAAATGAACTGAAAGTTATTACTTATTAGAATAAAAATGTTCGTAAACTGTTACAAACAGCGTTACCAATGTTTATAGTGACACACGGTGCCAACTGAAACTTAGAAAAATAAATTTGAAATATATTCAAATTTTATCTTCTTTTATATTCTAATTTTATACGATAAAATTTGAATATATTTCAAATTTATTTTGCAAAGTTTAAGTTGGCATACGGAGATCCAACGTGTTCTTAGATCATTATTTAATAACACTGGTACCTTACCATAACGAACAAATTTCTTTCAATTTGTAATAATTATTGAATATTTGACTTCCTTCATACAAGGAATTCTTTCATTAGATAGATGAAAAATTCTTTATATGAAAGAATATTTTACATTAGCCAATGAACCAATCTTTCTTTGTATTAAAGAAAGCCAATTCTAATCTAAGAATACTGTACTTTAAAATTTATGTAGGATTACTTTATATCAAAGAAAAAAGTTCGTTGTCTCAGGGAAATTTTATTAAAGATCACTAGTTGTTAATATTACATACTAAATTTTTTTTCAGTGTAGCTCATTGGAGGCTGCCCTTTCCTAACGGTAAATCGAGTTAACAGTTTTGGTCGAAGGGAACAAATCTAACCACTCGTCAATTGGCTTTAGTGATATCAACATCGGTTGATTTTGCAAAGTAATTGTAAAACAAATAACATCTTAGTTTTACGGGTCAAAGCATTGCCTCCTATACTTACAAGCCGTGAAGTTACATTTGGCAACGTCGCATTTGCAGTACTTGGTGGTCCTACTTGCAAAGTGTCTCATATACAAATTATTTGTTATTTTATGTTAATAAATAGATTTAAGAAATTATAAAATTTTATTATCAAAAAGTTAAACTATAATTATTATAAAAAAGTACTTACTTTACAATATAAACACAAATATAACTAATAAAAGCAATTTCTAGGTTTGTAAAAGTATACCTATGTAATTTTCTCTATTTTGTTAAATTTTCAACAGTTTCAAATTGATCATTTGTAAGTTTTCTGTTATTATTTAAGAGAATATAACAAAACGATTTGTACATTTGAAAAATTAAATTTTTAGGTCACTTTCCACATGAATATCATAGTAAAGTAATTGCACCCCTACCCCTCTGCAAATAAATCGACGTTGATAATAATTATCATAGATATTATCATTTACCTTTCGCATTTTTGCGAAATTTGAAAATTGCAGAATTTTGACAGTCATATTTTAAGAAACTGAAACACTTATCACTATATGTCTCATCTTCGACATGACAAGAAGTGTTGGAAATTTCAAAATCGATATTCATTCTATAAAATAACATGAACTTTTTTCATAAATTTTATAATTCCAGTTTTCAAACTTTAGCTTGTTTGTAAAACTTGCAACGAATTATAATTTTCTATTTTGTCGTTTTTAAAAATTCTTAAATTTTTGTAGTTCTTTTTAACTCTTCATTTCTTCCTTGTTCCGGATCCTTTCTAGGTAATTTTTTTGTGTGCAATCTGGCACACAGCATGTAGGATCTATTAATAATGTCAGTAATAAAGTGTAGATACTAATAAATAATTATTCAATATGCAACGAATTACAAAAAGTAAAGTATTACCTTTCAACTATTTAATAAGGAATTAAATCAATTTTTAGGCTACAGACTTATTTAATACAGTTCTTGTACACTTACCTATGAATGTAGTTAGTTTTAGTTGTTAATTATTACTAACAAAGTGTTCTTACACAAATTTAATATGCATAAATCACATAAACATCAATACAAGAATTTGAAAATTAGGACCACCGGCGACGTTGCCAAATTTGCGACTTCACGGCTTGTAAGTATAGGAGGCAATGGTCAAAGTTAAGTGAAGATTCGACGATTCATACTTGTAAATTATATATTTTAAAGTATCGAATTAAACCTAAAACATCATTGCAGTAATAGAATTAAAATTACGTACAAAACTGTACAATAAATTGTTAGTGTAGTGAATTATTAATTTTACCGTCGTAAAATAATATAAGTTGTGAGGAAACGGTTAAGAACAATTCTGTTGTAAAATATAAATACGGAACAATTATTTAAAGTGAATTATAGAGTTTAGATCGTTAATTATATTAAATTCGGACGATTATGAGTCAAAGAGGGTCAAAGTTAAAGTATACAGTGCAGAGGATAATCAGGAAATTAATTCTCTAATTTTATATGGATTTTTAAGTAGTTAGAGTGAAAGAAAGCCAAATCTGAAACATAAGCCGTAAATAGTTGCTTGGTTGATTTCAGGGAATTTTTAGGACCTTTGTACTGGCGAATTCTTTGCATAAAGTCCATTATGAATCCAAAATATTACGTATGTAAATGTATAATTTGAACGGCCGAAAATCACCATAGTGATTAAATATTGGGAATATTATAATTTTATACAATTCTACCTTTTTCTCTTTATTTCATTCATTCTGTTGATTGCTCTTAAACGAATATTATCAAATGCACTTACACGTACATTATGTCTGTTCATGCCAAATTTATCTCTTAATTGCATAATTAATTTTAATTGAATAAATATCAAAATTTTAACCTTTTCTTTATACAACTTTCCACCTTCCATTTCAAAATACCACACACAATATACACAAATTATACAATTTATAAACGGTGAGGAGAATGGAAGAATTCAAAGCTGTACTTTGGGGAAAAAACAAGGCAGAACGGGGTAGCCGTTGTGATGGGAAAAGACTTTAAGGAAAAAATAGTAGAGTTTAAACCAATCAATGCGAGGAAGACTTGCATATATGTGAGAATAAAAGATGAAACAGTAAATTTTCTGTTATAAATGTGTACGCCGCAACAGAAGAAGTGGATGAATAGGACAAAGAAGAACTGTACGATTAAATTGAGGAAATATGAGAGATTACCAAAAAAGGATGCAGTGATATAATCATGGGTGACTTTAACGCAAGGGTAGGAAGAGAAGAATGTCTGAGAAACATAGCTGGTAGACACACGTTACATGACAGCACAAACAACAATGGAGAAAGACTGCAATTTGGCAATGGGGTATAAGTAATATTCCCACCTTGGAATTAAATTTGATTGTTCCAAATCGAATTGTACTGTTTAATCGCTCGAAAATGTTTCCTGAACCCGAAACTTTGGCTATCATCCTCAAAATAATTCGAAAATTCCCCAGAATTCCCAAAAACACAAAATTTATCAGGTACCAGTTTTTGGCGGCAAAATTCGAATTATGCACTAAATTCTTCTTCTTTTTATTTTGCATTTCCATTTTGATTTTGAAATCTTATAAGAGGCGAGAGAACTTTGTCACTCAACAATCTGCACCATTTGTAATATACCTTTTTGTCATAATTAGTTATACATTAAGTGAAAATTTTAAATTCCATAATTCAGCCAATTTAGAGAAAATCGATTTTAAATGAAAAACAAAAAACCATCCGCTAATTTATGAGTCACTTTTAAGGGTTAAAAGAAAGTTATTAATTAAAAAAATCATCAGTTTCAGAAGTTTTATTTAAAAAAACAACTATTTTCTAAAAACAATAATATAAATAATGCTTCACCACTCATAATCCTCATCGTCCTCTCCATCAGTTTCATCTTCGCTGCTAACATCCTCGGAATCTTCATTCTCGTCCATGTCACGCCTATATCTCCGGTGATAAGCATTAATCCCGCCCATTATACTGTGGCTTAACCATTCCCTATGTAATTCTTTGTATATTTTTGAGGAAAATTTTGAAGGATAACCACCCAACAAGGGAATATGGCTAGCATTGTATATATCCACATATGGCATTGGCATTTTAATTAAACCTTTATGCGCCACAGTCGCTATAACAAAGCACTCGTGTATGCTTAAGAACAATCCTACTCCGCCAGCGCCGCTACACTCTGTCCGATGCCAATCAGAACCCGATACGACATTTCCGTTTGTCTCCAATTTCATACAACAGCTTCCTGAGCAGACAATCTTGCCACAAACTAAACAAAGTTTATAGGTGGGTGCCATGTTATTACTGTCGCTATGATCTTTCAACGAAGAAATTTTACTAACCAATTCGTAATAGTTTTCGGGTAGCTCTGTAAGTTGCGGAATCGCAGTACTGTATATTTCTTTTCCACTCTTCAGTGAGTCTACAATGCTGGGATGGATGCACCAACTTTTCATAACACAAAATTGTTTTTTCCCAAATACTTCTTCTCGAGTTTGTGGAAGACCCAAATAGGAGCACAGGTTTGAAAACGAATCTCCTCCTATTTTCGTCAATTCAACGGGTGACGGGGTTTCATCCAAAAATTTATAAAACAGGACGCAACATCGTAAAAATGGTATACAAGCTTCCTGTACGTAAGTCCAAATGAAATCGTCACTCAAATGGTGAACTTCTTGAGAAACCAATTGCAAAATTTGCTTTATGGGGGAAAGCTGGTCGCAATCCATTTGGTTAGCTTTGTCTTTCATTGCATCAAAATCGGAACAAATTAAAATTTTAATGAGTTCTGCTGAAAATACCAAACGGAGAATTTCAGCTAAATCAGATTTTGATAATACCATTACGACCAGTAAGCCAAACATGTCGAAGTCCAAAATGGTGCCCAAACTGTTAGTTTCTCCTGAAATCAGCAATTCGATCTGTCTGATAAACAATTTATAAGATTCTTCCTGGGGATGGATAAAGTTTGCGGCTACAGCGACACGAACGAACGATTGTAAAGTTGTTTCGTTCTTTTTGGAAAAGTTTTCCAAGAGAGGTTTATTCAAGTCTCTCATTGATGTTTCCATAGCATGAATTGTATATGCGAGGGATTTCCATATTCCCAGTGGATTTGCAAATTCGGATTTATGAAATGTTTTTGAAAATGTGGTCATCAGGTCCTTCACATCTGTTCGCAATTCGATAATTTTGGTATCATTTCGATTAAGAATTGGTAATAAAGGTAAAGCAGTGTTGATCTCACAATGGCAAAAGGGACATTCAGATATTTCGCGATTAGCTTTTTTCACATAGTTTTCCCAACACATTAAATGCATTGCGTGACCACAAGTTGAAGTGAAGTAGGATGGACCCAAGCTTGAACTCAACAGCGGGGAATCAATCGCCTCACACATATTTTTTCTTTTGGTCCATAAAACCGTAGAAGTTTGAATGTTTCCAAGTACGATAAACGGTTTATCTTGCAGATTTATGCTTTGGGTTTCCTGGCACAACAAGCAAGTTTCTTCGGCCATCATTTCATTCGGTAAAATGTCATCCAGTTGGTCGGTTACAAAATTATCTTGCATAAATTGATTTCCCCGTTGAGTCATTTCCGCCATGATTTTGGCACGTCTTTCAGCTGCTAATAATTTTTTCTTCTCCAAACATTCGGTGGGTACTTCCAACAGAGTAGTGTTTATAGAACCACCGACTATTGAATTATATTTGCTCAGCGTCCATTTTATCAAATCTTGAGGAAGGTCGTCTCTGGAACTGGAAAGGAGTTTTTCCAAACGATCGAAGATTTTCCATTTGGCCGCTTTTTCCACAAACGATAGGAAATCATAATAGCCACTTTCTTCATCCAGCAACGCAAAACCGATTAAGTACAAAACGTTTTCTAGTTGCTCTTCCGAATAACTTTTCGAATTTATGTTTATGGAACGTTCGATGATTACCTGCATGATGCGCAAAAGAACATCGCTTTGGAAAATGTTCACCATTGAGGAAAATGATTGCTTTAGTTTTGGTAATTTGGGAGGGGGTAAAAATTCTGGTTGCTTTGCATCTTTACGGCGTTGCAGCTGAAATTCTCGAGCTTCCATCCTTTCTTCCGCAGTATAGTGATAGAATATGGGATTGAATTGAGAATGAAAACTTTCTCTCAATTCGTAGAATTCACTTTCCGGTGTCCTGAAAATTGCCACTTCATTAATTATTTCATCTAGGTCAATTTCCTGTAATAAATATTCGGAAAATGATTGCTGCAGTATACAATGAGGTTTGGGTTTCATACAAAGACTATGGATAATTTCATGTTTAGCGCGGTCTCTTTTGGTAACACAACCTACTTCAGGAACATGGCGTTCGGCAACTACATTAATTAGCAACCGTAAGAAATGCTCAGCAATGCAAATCATTGCTTCGATTGTTTCCTCATCGTTGGTTTTCAAGCTTTCTTCAAAATTTGGTTGAACCCATCCAATTAAATCATATTTGTCCAAAACATGAATCAAGAATTTATTTGGGTCCAAAATGGAAGCGGAAATTTGTAAGATTTGAATATCGCGATCCAATACTTCTGTTCTGCTGTCAACCTTCCAGTATCCATCTATAATGTCTGGAAACAAATCGCAATTTCGTTTCCACAAACCTGCAACTCCTTGGGCAATCACAACCTGCAATTTTAGAACAGGATCAACTAAAGGCACAACGATAGACTTCAACGTTTCGACCTCGGTGCTGTTAAATGTTACACCGTGACTTTCCAACAATAGGGTCAAACCTGTTAAAAACCTCGTTAAGGGTAAGCAAAACGAAACCGATTGGGTTTCAGATTTGTAAGGTACGCATCTTGCACTGTGATTTATCAAACGGATAGTCTTGGTTTCCTGGTTAAAATCATCTGAAAAGTTTTCTTTCGTTATCATCAAACGGATAGTCTGGGTCTCCTGGTTAAAATCATCCGGAAAGTTTTCTTGCAGTATCATCAAAGTTGCCTTAAAGGCTTCTAACAAAACTTCTTTATCATCCCCACACCATTTAAGGAAATAAGCTCCACATTCTCCAAATTCCTCTTGAATAGGAAAAATCTGATCAAAGTGACATAAATATTCCACATAGTTGATCACTTCTCTCTTGTGTACATATAATTTCTGCATTTTTGATAAAATTTTGAGAAAATACGACAAACCGTCCAGAAAAATGTGACGCAACTTCTGAGTCCACTGCCTTGGCCCACTACTCAATAAAATTCGTACATCGGCAAGAATTTCGAAAGCACGCCAAAAGGGATAACCATATCCTTCTGGTAATCCGTCTTGCTCTATATTGAAAATCGCAGGAATATCCAAAAGTGATTTAACGACAATACCTAACGCGAAATCATCTTCCAGTAAATAATTCGATATCAAAGGATCTGAAAATAAATGAGGCGTAAATTGAAAAAAGGTGAATGCCTCGTCGTGTTCACATAGATTCGAAACTTTTCTATACATTCTGATGGTTTCTTTGGCCATTATTTTCTTATTTTCGAATTCCTTCAGGGTACCTGACACCAACAATGTGTAACAACATCTTCTAAATTTTTGGGAAAACTGATTATAGGGTTTGTTGAAATATTTTTCTACGAAGCACTGTTGGAGTGTTATAGGTTTTGTTACTAATTCGGTGAAAATTTTCCGAAAATCACCGCTGTACCTTAACATTTTTTCCAAACACTGAAGCAGTCTTATGGCAAAATTTCTATGTAATGCTTCGTGGACGTGGATTACTGAAGAATGTTCACTTACAACTTCGGAAATATCTGCTTCACAACTTTCTTTGGATCCCCGTCGTAAAATTATTGCGTCTTCCTCTTCCAAATTCTTGATATGTTTGATTAAGTCTCCAGTCAAATTCGCTCTTTTCAAGGTATCGAGTACGTCGTATTCAATAGTATGTAAGACTGTGCAATAAAAGTCTTCGTCCCAACAGTTATCTTCAGGGATAAACTCTTTTGCGTCAAGAATATCCGCAATGTATCTCAAAATGGCCTCGATCGCTATGGCAGCCCTACTGGTTAATTCTTTCGGTACGTAGTTTGTAATATTTTCGTCATGTGACATCAAATGTATCCCACAACCAGCCCCGCCTTTCCAATTTTCGGTCTGCCCACAACCACAGATTTCGTTTTCTTCACTTATCATCAACCTATATCTATGCCAGCGATGTTCAGAATTTTTGAAACATTCCACACATAAACCGAAATTTTCGTTTTCTGTTAATTTACAATCTTCACATATATAATAACACTCATCATCGTGAAAAACTTTGCAGCAGCTTGTAGTTTTTTCATTTTCTCTGCACTTCATTTCGACTTCCTCTGGCGACTCTCCATAAAAAATGAATTTTTCCAGCATTGAAATAAAACAGGATTCGTATTTACTGCGTATATCAATCGTATCATACTCTACTTTAGGTAAACGAGTGCACCAGTAGCTTTGAATATCGCAGTGAGATAATCCACCTTCTTTCCATTTTGTTATCCATTCGTCAACCACTCGATCAGTTTCTGACATTATTGTTTGCGCTTGAGCCATTCTTCTAATCCTTTCAATTCAATGAGATCTATTTATGTACATGCTTTCAATGTAGTTTCTTATATAGGGTATCTTATAATACCAACTTAGGTTGGTATCTGTGGGCAAATTAATCCTGTAAAAATAAGTATTAATAAAGTAACCACGAATAACTAAAAACGAAAAAATTAATTTTACTGATAAAATATTAAGACTTTCTGGATCTTGTTTTGTCCACAAGAAAACTTATAGATTTACTTGAAAGTGTAGTAGGTTTGAATGCAAAATAAATAAATATGATTTTAAATTTAGAGTTAATTTAATTCTAGTCAATTTTTTTTGACCGAGCACCACGAGACATTCCGTATGCAAAAACCGTTCACCAAATTTTGTAATCAAAGCGTCATGGGTACACTGAGCACGCCGCATATGTGTGAACCTTTTGACCTTGAACTTTTTGAAGTTAAGGGTAAGAACTAATATAAGTATACTGTAAATTTCAAGTATTTGTCTCTTATCAAACATATCCAAATTGTAGCCTGAAATATACAATTTTTTTTAAATTTCAAACAATTTCAAAAAGAAAAGATTTTTTCATAACGAGTTGATTGAACCAATCTATTTTAATTTTTTATTCTCTTACGATATGTACAATTTGATATATGAGAATGGTTAAACTTTTACATTCAACAGTGCAGACACCGGAGTCAATTGAAAATCATAAAAAATCAATAAAATACACGTATTTTCAATACCATCTTATGCTTCGGGTATATAAATTATGAAGCTATTACCATCAAGAGACATCTTTTTCTCGGACTCCCTCATGACATAGGAAAAAAAATTCGCTCCCCCCTGATTAATATTCAAATTGGTGACTGTAAACTGCTCCAATCCATGAAACAGTTGCTAATATTAAGAGGAATCCGCAGAGTTGCAAAATACACTTTCATAATTCACTGATATCTTGCTTATTACTCTTATTATTATTCTTAGTAATAGAACAAACCCGATACCCCATCAAATATTAAATAGTGACATATTTTCTCAGTTTCCCAAATCTAAAGTGCTAATTAGTCATGTAGTGTCCGAGAACATTTGCAGTTTTAATTTGAATAGAATTGCAACTATAGAATGATTAAACCCTTGTTATTTCTGTATGTGATTGAATGTTTTCAAACTTCTTTGTTTTACAGGTGCACACTGGGCTGAAAAATGATGTAAAAATTTATTTTCCAATTAATGTTTATATAGTAAATTTTTTTAGTTGGTAATATTAAAAAAATCGCACATTACATTCGCAAAATTCGTTATGTTCTGGTGGATTGTTTTGCGTTTAAATGCTTATGAATATTAAATATGATTATATTAAACAGATGATACTCATAGCAATGCGTTTATTTTAAAATTTATAGGTAAAATAACGATTTTAGGGTTTATCTTAACTTGAACTTTTCGAGCGTTCTATAAAATTGAGAACTTTAAAATTTAGACCTGCGTTACTGTTACCTAAACATCTATAACGTGTATCAATTTCTCGCTGGAATGTTTGCCTATAAGGAAGATATTGTCATTTCAAGTTTTAATCTCTTAATTTTATGTACCAAATCCGCTCGTTTTCGCTAAAATATGAAAGCTTTCATGCTTCAGAATCCATTGATCCGTATATACGATGAGATAATATGCCTATAAAGGTTTTGAAAATCGAGAAAATATAAATAAAAAAGGAAATAGAATAGAGAATTAGAAAAAAAGCAAATCAAATCAAGATGAATTATAATTTAAGAACAAATTATGATCTTTATTTATTACTTAAAAGCTCCCCTGACACACATCTTGATGATTACAAGAAACTTTTTGAAATGGTTACTTCCAGACTTGATATCAATTTTTGTGAATCAGAACTGAATACTTTAAAAAATAGTATTAGAATGCTTTGTTTGAAGCTGCGTAGGAAGTGGAAACAGTCCAACCGTACTGAAAAAATTTTTTTGGAGAACAATAATTCATGGTTGCATTCTGAGTTTAATTGGCCTCATTGTATAAGACTGAAAATTAAAGATATGGTAGAAAAGACCGAATTTATTCAATATAAGGATACGCAGGAGCTCATGTGTTCTACAATCAGGAGTATGTACAACAATGGACTTAACGATGTTGCAAGGATTTTAGAACATTTACAAGAAAATCCTGAATTTGTTATAAAAATAAGAAAAATTCTTGATGATAAATTTAAACCTGTCGGTGAAAAAATTTGAAAAAATTTGAAAAAAAGAAAAAATTTAAATTTTTTGAAAATGCAGAAATATCAGCAGAAATAACTAGTATTTCTTTTACCCGAAACTTTGGAATTACTGGAATTAACTCCAGAAATTGAATTAACAGACGCTACTGAAAGCGATACAAATTAATAATTATGTAGCTACTAATAATTTATTTTCATATATTAATAAAAATTAATTTAAATTAGTTTAAATCAAATATAAATTTGTTTAGGTGGGTTCTGGTAACAAAACTAATTTTAAATTTTCGCTGATAGGTAACTCTTTTACGCTATGTATAATCAATGCAACAATAATAAATTATTATAGTATTTTCTAACTATAATTGGTTAGTTTTTAATACGTGATAGTAAATTAATTGATATATTTTAATAATTTACTAATCTAATTCCTTTTACGTGTTACAAATATATTTGATATACATTTATATTTTCATTTTTTTCATATTTTTATGATGAAAATGAGCGGATTTGGTACATAAAATTAAGAGATTAAAACTTGAAATGACAATATCTTCCTTATAGGCAAACATTCCAGCGAGAAATTGATACACGATATAGATGTTTAGGTAACAGTAACGCAGGTCTAAATTTTAAAGTTCTCAATTTTATAGAACGCTCGAAAAGTTCAAGTTAAGATAAACCCTAAAATCGTTATTTTACCTATAAATTTTAAAATAAACGCATTGCTATGAGTATCATCTGTTTAATATAATCATATTTAATATTCATAAGCATTTAAACGCAAAACAATCCACCAGAACATAACGAATTTTGCGATTGTAATGTGCGATTTTTTTAATATTACCAACTAAAAAAATTTACTATATAAACATTAATTGGAAAATAAATTTTTACATCATTTTTCAGCCCAGTGTGCGGTGATCCTTAGGGATATTTTATAAAATTGTAAGTTAATATTGCTATTTTCTTTTTAAATAACTTCAAAAAGTCAAATTACATTGAATTTATTGCCATTTTTAATAGTTTTCCGAGAACTTTTGCGAGTCACTGTATATGAGGGTAATTGTAATTTCACAATATTTCTCGATCGGGCCTGGCCATTTTAGTCCTGCCAAAGTAGCACAACCTTGAATTTAGACCCCTGATAGCCATAGCGACGAGCGGATCTAGTTTTGTTTGGACAACGATTTTATTAAGTGGCGTTAGTTTTCCGTGGGCGAATATTCTTTTGGTCCCGATCTCCCTCGACTAGCAGTCTTTGGTGTTGTTCTTATTGACACACCAGAAGAAATTTACCTACAAACTTCGTTTTCCGTTGGAAAATACGGATCACTAGGGGGAATTTTCCATTATCTATATATTGTGGTGAAACAAAATTAGATCCAGCTTTGTATTTAATAATTTGTGGTAGATTAAGGGATGTTTATCTGAAATAACATGGTCGAGCAAGGTTTTGTGAATGAAGGTCGATTTATGTTACCGCTGACACAAGCACACTATTATTGTTGAACGTAATTGAAATCCAGTGATTTATAAAGTTTTTGCGGCGATTTAAACATAAAAAGGAACGAATTTAATTATTTACATTTGAATTTTAAGCGCGAAATTTTACCTATTTTGAAGTGCAAAGTGGCTCAAGATTTCGATTTTTCTGTTGGTATTTTGAAGTTTTCAGAACATAGAAGGTAGAGAATGTTGGCGAGAGATGTTGGCGAGTGACTGTGAGGCCAACAACAGCGTTTTTGGTGAGGTCCACCATAAGTGACCAATTTTCGAGTTTTCTTGGAAAAACCAAGTGTTTTTCAAGCTGATAATTATTGAAAAGTGTTGTCCGACTTGGGTGAGTGTTTTTAGTTGATTTGAAGGTAGGGTCCTCAAATCACAGCGATTTTTGTAAATGCGGTCATTGGAAAATTTTTGTATGCCAGGTGTGCATATTTTGTCATTCCGCCATTGACGAATGATCAAATGATTTTTGTAATCACGACGATTACGTGCCTACAATTAAATGTTTAGAAGAAAAAGTTCAAATTAATTAAAATTTGAATCGAATAATTTTACGTACCAATTTTGAGGTTAGTTACTCGATTTAATTACGATTGGTTCAAATTTATTGAAATTTGCCAACAAACTTTTTATACGATTGCCGATCGTTTTAATCTGGATATTCTGGAAGAATTGCGAAGATTTGATGCTCCAATTCGATATTTTCACAAAACAGAAGCTAACAGGTTACTGAATGACAGGTGCCAAAGTGAGGATTTCACGAAACAAGAAAACAGTGGTTCTAAAACGTAGTCAACAAGTGCCGCATAACTGGTAAATAATAAACTTTGCATTTTGTTACACAATTATTGTTGTTATAAATTTATTTGTCACACAATTACTTTAAATAGGAACCTGGAGTATTTTGAGTTCGATTTGCAAGTAAATTCAAATACGAAGGGTTTCTATAACACAATTTTACACGTTAACGACCAAAACGAATCTGTTCGTAAACAGCTCATACTCGACCTGTTTTTTGCTTATTTAAAATTGAATTTATTTTATGAAAATTAGCGAAGCTGAGTTTGATTTTGTTTTTATGCAGCGACCCGTTCACAAATTTAGTTTTTTAGCGTTGTCGATAACGACAATAGTTTTGATTAAGGCAATTTATGCAGTTTTGTTCCCAAGAGTGGAATTTCAATTTAGCGACGATAGTGCGGTAGCAAAGCCGTACATTTTGTTTTATTTGGCGACCCGAAAAGGAGAGAAGTACGAATCCAACCCTGAGATTTGTCTCCGTACAGAAATCGTATGTGAACCGCTACAAAGCTACCGACGGTACTCTAGTGTTTAGATATTGTCCTGATAAAAATAAATTTTAAATATAAGGGTCGTAGGAAATATCTCTACAATATATTTACGAATCTAAAATTATTCGTAATTTGGCAAAGCTTGAAAATTTTATTTTTAGGTTAATATTCTGTTAATTTTTTCAACCGATAGTCAATACTCTGCGATTGATCACCATTTCTAGAAGTCTTTACCTTTCTCGATTGACTACTGTGCAAGTGCTTTCATTTGACTGGTAAAATGTTTAAACTCGGCTTAAAGAGGGCAGATAATAACCTATGTGCCATGTACCCTAAGAAATAGGCCTTTTTGGTATTACAAAACTCGGAAATTCCTACATGATGCAATAATTGCTTTTGTAAGATATCTTTAGCATGTTTTATGCGCCTTTCTCTTTCCATGCCGGACATCGCGCCCGTGATGTTTCCAATAAAAGTTAATGCCATGTCTTGGTCCCGAACTACGGATTCCTCGAGCAGTGATAGTTTTAACATCTCCATCATTTCGTTGTCTTCGAAATCGTGAATTATAATGTTCAAAAATATCTTGGTCGGTCAGGAATCCTAAGTCACGACAAACAATCGCGATAAGAATTTCTTGCTTGATGTAAGGCAAAGTTGTTTGAATGAGTAGTCCTGCAACTGATTTGTTAACAGAGCGTCCACCAGTGCGGACCGTTAAATTGAGAGTTAAAACGGAAGTTGGGTGGTAACTATTTTCGATACTGGAGCTTATCTCACATTTTAATGCGTTTTTCTTGAGCAATAATTACCTTTTCGGAGCCACTAATGATGAAGTAACCTTGCAGGATCTAAAGGACATTCATTCATTTCTGACAAATTCTTTTCATCCATATCATTTAGAAGGCAATAATTTGACCGTATAATAATAGGAATTTCACACAAAGACTTCTTTTCGCATACTTCCACAATGGGTTCTTCATTTTGCCTGTACGTGATTTTGGTTATGTCGACGCATACAGGTGCAGAGTATAAGTTAAATTTCTCAATCGTGCTTCGTTTGGAGTTATGGGTACATTCGAGCCGTCTTCCCAATGAGTAGGTTTGGATAAATAAATTTGTCCAAATTCTAATGAATATCTTGTAGGATTTTCAATTTTGTTTGCTGGATGCAGTTCTATTTCAAGTGTCTCATCAACTGTGCCCGAACCAAATCATATTCCTTGAAATATGCATCTATAACAATCCAACAAGCTTCTTGCCATAAGTCATGGTCAACTTCTTCCGTTTGATCAATATCCAGTCATACAAATTATCAAAATCGTCGCAATTCGACAAAATCTTGACCATGCGATTATAGTATGAAAATCTCTGAATCAATCACTACGATACTTCCAGAATCAATCCTGATTCCAGAAACTCAAAATTTTCGCAACTTAACAACTGACGAAAATACTAATTGACTAATGACTAAAGTATAGTCCGTGCCAAATATCTGTGAGTCTACGTCACAGAAACTTTAAGCACCCCCAAGTTGTTGTGAAGAGAAAAAGAGTTATACATTAAATTAAAAATAAAAGATGCATTTTAAAAAGCACTCGTTTGACTCATGTTTTCCAGCTTAATTTTCCATTTTCAACTATGACGCAGACGCACAGATATTTGGCACGGACTATACCAAAACAAATTAATATGGGACTCAGCTTCCCATATAGCACAAAGTAGTCCTATGGATGTCCACATGTTGTCCACCACCGTACTTCCGTACGTCCATCAAAGGTTCGTTAAAGTCCATTGTAGGCACTGTGGACGTTCACAGAAGGTACGTTTGGCACAACCTTGTTATTCCTAAAAACGTCCTTAAGTGTACTTCCTTAGAACGTACATCCGTACGTCCGTCAAAGGTCCGTTAAAGTCCAATTTAGGTACTGTGGACGTCTACAGAAGGTACGTTTGGCACAACCTTGTTATTCCTACAAACGTCCGTAAGTGGACTTCCTTAGAACGTACATCCGTACGTCCGTTAAGCGTCCGTTAAAGTCCAATTTAGGTACTGTGGACGTCCACAGAAGGTACGTTTGGCACAACCTTGTTATTCATAAAAACGTCCGTAAGTGGACTTCCTTAGAACGTACATCCGTACGTCCGTTAAGCGTCCGTTAAAGTCCAATTTAGGTACTGTGGACGTCCACAGAAGGTACGTTTGGCACAACCTTGTTATTCATAAAAACGTCCGTAAGTGGACTTCCTTAGAACGTACATCCGTACGTCCGTTAAGCGTCCGTTAAAGTCCAATTTAGGTACTGTGGACGTCCACAGAAGGTACGTTTGGCACAACCTTGTTATTCATAAAAACGTCCGTAAGTGGACTTCCTTAGAACGTACATCCGTACGTCCTTTAAGCGTCCGTTAAAGTCCATTTTAGGAACTGTGGACGTCCACAGAAAGGACATAATTAAAAAAAGTAATAAGTAAAAAGTAATAATTAATATAAAATAATTAATTCATATTTATTAAGTTTAAATTTTTTAGTAAGCAATTTATAAAAGTAATTACAAAATCAATTTATAGCTTCTTTCTTTGTTATATAAATGGCCCTCTCAATATAAGCACGCATCGCTATCACATACCCTGGATGAATAAAGTTCTACGGCATCATTATCTTCTTCTAGATTCATGTATTATCGGTATTGAAAATCATCGTCAACATGAGTTTCATGGTTATTAATATCTATGTTCTTATAGGCGTTTTCTTTTTTTTTTTTTTTTATTTGAGATAAATAAGTTATACTGTCAATTGCCATATTTGCACTAATTTGGGCTTTCCTGTAAGATGTGCGTTTCAGATTATATTTTGCCATTCCCTAATTAAATATATCAATAATTAACAAATAAATTTTTTAAATATAAAAACTAAATTACTCACCGTTACTTTTTTATCTTCTCCTTTATTTATCTTTTATTTATATTTTACAAGTATTACCTATATAATTAATTTTGCTTATATAATAAATAATTCATTATGTTATTATAATACCAACCCAAGAATGAATAATAATAATTAATTTATTGTATCCGATACTGTATGTTTCAAGTATGTCCATTTGTAGTCCACGCATGTATGTCCTGAACAGGAATGATGCTGTACATACAAAGAACGTCCAATTCCTGACGTCCAAAAACTGTCCGTATCTGTAAGTTTTAAGTATGTCCATTTGTAATCCATGGATGTGCGTACCTTAAATGGACATACATCGAATGTATTCTTTTGGACGTCCTACAAGCTGTAACGAATTTTATTCGGTTGCATTGACTCCTTCTCAAATAATTTCTCAAATATTCTGAGTACGGCCCTTACATTTATTGTATAAATTATTACAATATTTGGATGCTGACCTTGAGAACTTTGTTCGTGGTGAGATGCCACGTTATGTGTAGGTCATGGAGGGGCATGCAACATTTTTCATGGACTTGGTATTAAGATCTCGATTTGAGCGGTCGTTTGCATAGTTAAGTTCGCATTTAACATCATTATTAGCGGTTATCGGTGGTTGTTGCTAATGATTTTTAGCTCCACGTGACCGGTGATTTTTTACGGTGCTGTGGATGTAATTTTGGAAGCTATACAGTTAGTATCCGGAAGTCATATTTTCCACATCTGTGAACCAGCGAAGCGTGCCTAGATCACGCGCATGCATTCGGCGCAGTCCAAGTTTTCGTGCTCATCGAGTTCACTCGAGCAGTTGCTCGGGTGATTGTTTACCAACAAACCAGGATTAACCACGAATTGGTTATTGGTTACCCAAGTCAGATTTTATGAAGAGTTTTAACAGCCATTTCCATCTTACAACACCAGTTCTGTGCTTTTCTTTTGATCCGAGTCCAGCAGCAAGTCAACGAGTCAATAGCAGTGTTTGTGGTGCTATCGCGTAGTGTCAGGTGCAATTGGTATCGACTGAATAAATGCCAGTATTTACATCAACTTAAGAACACGTCGGTTGCGGGTGAACACATTCTAACACCTCGTAGATTCCTCGAGAGCTCTCTAGGTAAGCTGCCGCTATTTTTAATTCATCTCGTAGGTCTGACGTGTGTTGTATGTCAGACCATTAATTATTACTGGGCATTTATGCTGTGTTATTATTTGTGCCTTTTGATATTATTGTTAGAGTCAGTATTGCTGCGTTTTGTGAACGAGCAGAATACGATGCAGTTGTGTGGGCGCTTAAGCACATCTCAAATCATTGTTTTGATTTTGTTCAATTATACACTGTTTTCTACCTTTGTGTTTTTCTACCCCTGGCTACAAATTTTATTTCAGAACCATCGGACTCCAGCTTTCCGTACGAATCACGAGCTAGTTTATTTACCATCGTGGCCTACAATAAAAACCGAAGAACAATCTTTGGATTGTCGCAGGTCTAGGTCTCTGTTCAGGATCGACCCTCCCATTAGGGGTTGCTGTTCAGAGGGCTGTTTTGTGACAAAGCGTATAGTAAAATAGGTTGTAAGTATGTACATTTCTAGTCCATGGACGTGCGTACCTAAAATGGATCTTAAACGGACGTCCATTGGACTTTGTGTGCTATATGGGTTGGGGTATTCTTTATCAGCGTGAGGTAGAGTGAATTGTTTCATTAGTGGTTGGTAGTGACTAATGTGCAGTAACGAATATTCGTCATTTCGGTTATATGTTTGTATCAATTGGTGGAATTGGGTCTGTCCATTAGGGTATTGTCCATTAGGACAATAAATTTATTAAGGGTTAGGACATCAAAGGAGGGTGAATGCTTTCTCTTGTTATGGCGGATGTCCTAGTGGTTTTTTGATTTTGAGATCCAAGAGGCCTACTTTGCCGTTGTCCGTGTACTCAGTGGGGTTGACCATTGACGGAAAAAATTTGATGGAATCGGTGTTTGTCTGGGTGGCAGCTTGGTTATGGATGAATTGCGGAAAGAAGTTATGTTTTCTTCGAGGTCAATTATTGTAAGTTCAATGTTAAAGGTTGGTACATTTGAAAATGGTGGCGAAGATTTAAATTTCAAAGTTCAATATGCCAAAATTTAATAATACAATTTTTTTACATAATATTATGGTAACTTAATTTATTACGAACATTTTTACAAAACAAATGAGGAATCTCATATTTCAAAATCTCTTATATGTAAAAATATAGATTTGCCTCCCATTTTAGAATCATGCCCTATTGCGTACGCCAATTTTGTTTTGGTTATTTCTAGATCGTAAAATTGGTAACGCCAAGAATGCAAATTTAAATCCCAAACAAAACTTTTTGTCTTCAAACACCATACACCTGTTTTGAATGAACGAGGAACAGCCATAACATAGTCATTCGATATGATCCTTTGAAAACATGTGCCGATTATTTTCTTTTTAGAGGCAACTATGGCTTCCTGGGTTCCTGTCATATAATCCCATAATTCAAAATTTCGGAAATCAATAAATTGATTATAACTTATAAGAATTAAATATTTATTCATGAATCGTTCGTTAAAATAATTAAAAGAATCTCCTAAGAATATAGAGTGTAATTTTGTTTTACTTGTAATATTCCAAACACACAAACTCGACTCTAAATTGTCTTCATCTTCATACCCTTTACAAAAATTAAGTAAGAGATCGTTTTTTATCTAAAACAAAAATTACTACCAAAAAGAAGTAAATTTTTTCATAAAAATGATTTACCAATGATCCGTACTGAATGAGATCGTTGCAGCATGTAATTGTTTCGATAAACTTATCTTCCCACTTAAGGATATGGATCACGTAGTCCTCTGTAGTGTACAGTATCCTTCCGTCGATAATATCCACATTCATAAATATTCCACTACAATCGTATTCAATTCGTCCAGTTTCAATATTAAAAACTTCAAATTTGTCATCGCATGATTCTAATACAAATCTGCATAAATAAAATTGATCTTGTTATATTTTTGAAAATAAGGGGCGTTATATTCATCTCCTCGTAAAGAATCTAACATTTATTCACATCAAAATAGTACCTTTTAAGTAACATTAATAATTAAGGGTCCCTTAATTGTGGTACAGGGCACTTGTAAACTTATCGGGCACATAATTACATGGCGCTTTACGAAGAGATGAATATAACGACCCTTAATGTTAGAAACTAGAATGTTCGAGCGGCCGACAGGCCGCATAATCTTATAGTAAACGGTTAGTTAAAATTCGATTGGTGTGCTACCAATCAGTGGTAAGTAAACTTATTTCGGTTAATAATAAGAAAGGTACCAATGAGTTTCCTTTGTATAACTCAAGTTTGATTTTTTTTGTGCAACCCTGTTTTATAAGTGGAATACTTTATAACAAGGCCTCGTTATACGGATATATTATAAGGATACATGTATTGTCACAGTAATAGCTACACATATCTAGTAACTTTCATGTTTAAATTTAATAGAAACAAAGTTTAAACGTAACCTATTTTATTTTTATAAACTAAACTATAGTAATTAAATTGTTATTATTAAATTTTACTTACAGATTTTTGTCAACATGAATTTTAGTTACATGGACCCAGGACTCATCGAGTGCTATTGAGCCATTCTCCAGATCCCACACCGTTAAATCAGCACCATTACGTAAATATATCAAATATTTCCCACTTTTCCAAATATACGGAGTAATACAACCAAAACTTCTTTCTGGTATCGAGAAAACCTTTGGCTAGAACTACAAAACATAGTGTAAACAACATCTCTGTAATCCGTGTTCAAACAATCACGTACCTCTTTGTTATTCAAATTGTAAACATACAGTTTCTTCCAGTTCTTATTTGTACAAACAAATACATCATCGTACAAACACTGCTTCATCATACCACTAAAAAAATATACTTTATCCAGTTCATAAATAACTTCCGTATAATTGTTTGTTTCCCAGTTCCGTTGCAAAGTTTGGTTATACCAGTACACTCCCTGCAAAAAATTACACTGCATCAAATTTGTTGGATTAATCTTCATGGAACAAACCTGCCAATAACTGTACCTCTTCATAAAATTGGTGTAAAATGCACTCCTATTCGATTCTTCCACTTCTAAATAACCGTCACGACGACAGACTATCTTCCACAGGTATTCACTTGATAGTGCAGCCTTCCAATTCAAACAACAAAGTGCAGCTGAGCGCAAATCATCAGGTGATAACTGTAAAAAAATTTTTTGAGCGAGTTCTGGAGGTAAATGCCCAACCACGTCGAATTTGTTTGATATAATTTCTTCTTCTTTGTTGCTAATTCTTTTTGTTGGGTTGGATTCTTTATTAAATTTTACGAGTGATGTTCCCATTTTGTAACAACGTAAATCACATAAGATGTAAATAAGACTACCAGATCGATCTTTTTTCGCCCGGCTATTCTTAGTGAGATTAGCTGGAGTGGGAATATCAAAATATTTATTAGTCGATTATTATCGATGGAAACAATTAGCAGAATATTAAGCTAAAAATATAATTTTCAAACAATGAACAATTACGAATTTTGTAATATAAAATTCATGGTCGTAATATTATAATATCCAGTGTATCCGTACGCTGTAAATAATTAAATACACTTTTGCATTCTTTGCATTCTTATCTGATAATAAATAATGTTCGGAGAAATATTATCTTTTTGTATAAACAAAATATAAAAAAATTTGCAAAAAAAAATAAGAATTTTACAATAGATTAATTTGGAATTGAGGCGGTCAGAGCATAGTGGTCAAGCAAGTTGACTATGAACTCTGAATGGCCGGTTCGATTCCGGCTGAGGTATTCTGGCCGTCTCTCCCCACGAAATGTGGTTTCTTCGTCTGGCTAGCGACTCGGCCTATGTAAAAACATATTTAGAATGCTAAAAAGCAAACGGCAGTCTCGGCTAGCGTTTGCAAACTGGTAAACCGCACAGCGGTATAAAAGCCAGGATATGAACCATCTACCCTATAGGGTGTCCCCGCACTCACTTTACATAACTTATGTGGTGATAGAAGACACTTTTCTAAGAACAATATTTAACAAAACTTTTTTTTAAATTCAAACCCTCGAGAGTTAGGCCCCTTTAAAGCATTTTTTTTAAATTTCCACCTTCACGTGCCCATAGCCCCGAAAATATTAATTTCTCAGTAAAAGTGGTATAGTTATTTTTTCAAGAGTGTGAAATAATCTACAAACTAGATTTAAACCTTTTATTATCTAAAATCAACGGCTCTCGAGTTATGAATTAAAGTAAGTTAAAAAATGTCGAAAAATTTGAGCTTATTCTTTTTTTGTTTTCTTTTCAAAACCCTATAACTTTTAAACGCAAAATTTTACAAAAAATCTGACGCCCATTCCGGATAGGAAATTTAACGGACTACAACTTTTGTTTAGTAAAACTTTTTGAGAAACCAACCCATTTCACAGAAAATAAGAAAATAATAAAGAAGGTAGCTACAAAACAAAAAATTAAATTCCCAATATTTTTATTTTTTTTGAAAAATTATTTTATTAATTAATTTTAAACTGCTATTAGATTATTTAAGTAAATGTTGAAAATGACCATCCTAATTTTCAATACACATTCGTGATCGCGTTTTAAAAGATGTTTTATAGTATTATTTATAAAACTTCCTTTTTTGTTAAGAGCCACTATAGCAGGGGAGATCAACAAGGTCGAGGGGTCGACCGGTCGATAACGAGGCCAATTTTGGTCAATCGGTGATTGTGAAAAAGTGACAAAAAATCAAATTTCTGCGATTAAAAGTGACGAAAAATCGACTTTTTTCGATTTTTTTCGACAAACTTCTTTTAAAACGATCACAACTGTGTATTGAAACTAAGGGTGGTTATCTTCAACATTTATTTAAATAATTTATTAGTTTAAAATTAATTAATAAAATAATTTTTCAAAAAAAATAAAAATTTTGTGATTTTAATTTTTTGTTTTGTAGCTACCTTGTTTATTATTTTCTGTGAAATGGGTTGGTTTCTCAAAAAATTTTACTAAACAAAAGTTGTAGTCCGTTAAATTTCCTATCCGGAATGGGGCGTCAGAATTTTTGTAAAATGTTTATTTTAAAAGATACAGTGTTTTGAAAAAATCAAAAAAAAAAACACTCGAATTTTTCGACATTGTTTAACTTACTTCAATTCATAAATCGAGAGCCGTTGATTTTAGCAATAAAAGGTGTGAATCTAGTTTGTAGATTATTTCACGCTCTTGAAAAAAGCACTAAACGACTTTTACTGAGAAATCAATATTTTCGGGGCTATGGCTACGTAAATGTGGAAATTAAAAAAAATGCTTTAAAGAGGCCTAACTCTCGTGGGTTTTAATTTAGAAAAAAAATTTTGTTAAATATTGTTCTTAAGCCGGATCCACACTATGTAACAAAACGTATTAAATAACAAGTTATACAACAAATCTGTTGTACAACATTGTTTTATAACTTGTTATAAAATAGCAGAGACATCCAGACTATGTAACAAAACTAAACAAAATGAGTGTACATTACTAAATTCAAACGCCGCGCCGCTTAGACCAGGGTCGATAATTTTTGAAAAAAAAAAAAATAATAGTAGGATGAAACCCATAGGAAAAGGAAGAGAATATAAGAAAAATGAAATGAAAAATAAATTACGGACGATCTGAGGTCGGGAAATGGAAGGGGGTGAGTTTTTAAGGGTAAAAAACGGTTTATCTCGATTTCCGGCAAAACTACAAGTCCTATGGAAAAAAGTTAAATGGCAAGTTGTAGGTAATAAAAAGATCTACAACTTTTGTATTTACACTTTTTTCACATAACCTCAAAATTTATGTGAAAAATTCATATAACCAAGTTTTTGGTTTTTTTTATCTATTACAACAAAATTTGTTTTTTCACGAAATTTGGTGAAAAGTTACCTTTTTATGTCCCAAACACATTGTAATTTTTTTTATTTAAAATATTTATTTTTTCACCTTATTTTGACTTAATATCGAAAAAACACCCTAATTTTCACTTCCACTTCCCGACCTCAGATCGCCCGTAATTTATTTTTCATTTCATTTTTCTTATATTCTCTTCCTTTTCCATCCTACTATTATTTTTTTTTTTTCACTTTTTACCATTTTCAAAGGTTTCAGCTCCGGTCTAGCTGCGCTGGTGCTGCAGAAAATGTTTAATAACACAAGTGTGGACAAGTCGCGGCGTGTTATAAAACAAAGTTTTATAACTTTGTTATAATTTACCCACACCTAATGGATAACATAAAATATGCTATACAACAAGAAAATTGCTGTATAACATTGTGTTTTATAACTTTTTTACATGAATTTCTCTAACAACTTATAAAACTTTGTTATTTAACACGTTTTGTTACATAGTGTGGATCCGGCTTTAGAAAAGTGTCCTCTATCACCACCTAAGTTATGTAAAGTGAGTGTGGGGACACCCTATATAATAAAAGATAAGACAAAATATGCAACGTTTTTATGCAACGTTTTTATGCAACGCTGAGAACAGCTATTGGATGGATGAAGTAAAGGAAAGCAAAGCAAAAGCAAAAACAAAACCATGCGACGCAAAAACACAACCAGAGACACAACTAAACAAAACACAAAAGTAAAATCAACACAAAAACAAAAGCGAAACTAAATTCGTAATCTAAGTATTAAGTAATAAAATAAACACACGGATGTGATATGGAAGCACTTTTCCGAGAGGTCGTGAAGACATGTCATTACGACAGTACTAAATATGTTGAGGATAAACCTTCAATCAAGACCCTTCGCGAGGTCAAAATGGCGCAACTTAACCACCCAAGTAACATTTTCCCCCTGCTAGATATCTGCTAGGGCTCTGTCAGAGAAATTTCGCAGGGCCCTGTCTCTGTAATCGGATTGTAACAGGGCTCTGTCACATAAAATGAGACAGAGAAAATGGACCCTGCAAACCCTCTGCAGAAAATTTGTCGCAAATCCTAACAGGGTATCTGTTAGGTACCCTGTCAGAGACTCTGCAAGAGCTCTGTCAGGCACTCTGCCAGAGTCTCTGTCACAGAGACTCTGTCACAGAGACTCTGGCAGGGCTCTGTCTGTCCCTGTTATAGAGACAGACAGACAGTTATAAAAAAATATTAAATTTTAATAAAATAAATTTATGTCACATTTTTTTAGAAAAATTAATTTTTATTTTTAGATTCTTGCAATCCATTGATTGTGTTATTACATCGCATCGAACTAATTTAACTCTAGGGGTTTCAATTTTATTTACATGGTTACATTTAATTATATCTATTAACTATTAATATATTCTAATGCTTGGTATTCTGTATTATTGGTTGAATTCCATTCTGTCGATGTTGTTACCTATCCTGAAAATAATATTTAAATTTAAAATTTTTTGTTACAATCCAGATTCGAACCTGTACCTACATCCATGACTGCTTCGTAGCCTCTCGTTCTTACCATTTACCTACGGACCCTACTTATAAATTATTTTGAAATTACTGGTAATATGATGGTCACTCTTTTGTGTATAATAATGAGTGAACCGCTGAGAAATCAACGTATTTTACTTACCTTTTTTAATAAAATGGAAATTATATCGATGTAAAACATCGCAATTTAAAATATGATACAATAATTCGTAATTGTAACTGCAAATATAGATGTAGTAATAAAATTGAAACCCCCAGAGTTAAATTAGTTTAATTACATAATTACACAATCAGTATGGATTGCAAGAAGTTAAAAATAAAAATTAACATTTTTAAAGAATGCGACAAAAATTTATTTTATTAATATTTAGGGCCGATATATTTTGTCTTGTAAGTATGGGTTACAATCGGCAAATAAGTTTTAACTTTAATTTTAACTTAAAATTTCTAGAATAATTGTGAGTGCGGTATATAATTTAATTTTTTATAAATAATATTGATCAAAACGAATCAGTAATAGTGAATCAGAATCAGTAAATGATAATAATAATATAACAAAAGTGTTGTTGTTTAATTCTAGATCGTGGTTTAATTATGATTTCTTTAGATTGGATAAATAAACTGTTAAAATTTATAAATTGCACATAAATGACGTTTAAAATCGAAGCGGATTAGCCTTTGTATTTTGTATTTCTAATATTCTAGAATATTCTAAATGACCTGAACTAAAACTATTTTATCTCTTTCTCTCATAACAATATTTATTATAGCGCTATCCTACTTCGTTACATAGTAACTAGACCTAAATTTTTGGCTCAAATTACGAGGCGCTTTACGAATTTTTTTATACCTGTAACTCATAAAAGGTAACTGTCAATGTAACTGTCTCTGTCTGTCTCTGTAACCCTGACAAAATTTCTGTCATATCGTTGGTTGCTTTGAAAAAATCGATTAATTAATTTTCAATGAATCTCTGAAGATATATTCCTTTTAACAATCTTAACCAATATGAATGAAGAAAGCTTACATCGTTAACAAAATTCTTGATTCTGATTTGCTAAAATTTTAATAAGCATTGTGTTTATATCTACCTGTAGTAGGTATCTACTATTAAAAGTACAATATAGTATTTAAATTTAATGAATTGTTAAAATTAAAAGTAATTGAAAAATGGTAAAAAAAAGACAATTTTTATGAAGACCACGTGGTATATACGAGCTTTGCAAATTTTGTATAACAGAGACTCTGTCAGGGCTCTACCACAGAGTTCTTGCAGGGCTCTGCAAATTACCAGTAATAGGGACTCTGGCAGGGCTCTGCCGCAGAGTTTTTGCAGGGCCTTGCAAATTACCTGTAACAGGGACTCTGCCAGGGCTCTGCCACAGATGTCTTGCAGTGCCCTGCAAATTATTTTCAACAGAGACCTGCCAGGGCTCTACCAGAGTTAATTTTCAGGGCTCTGCAAATAATCCGTTACAAATACCTGCCAGGTATCTGTAAGAGCTCTGTCAAAAAAACCCTGTTATAACCCCCTGGCAGATATTTGCTAGGGCCCTAGCAGAGACATTTAAATTTCACCAGGGAAAAATGTTACTTGGGCAGTTGCCAAGAATTGTAAAAATTCGAAAATAAGTCAATTATAACCAAACCACAACAACGACAGACATGTTTCGATCTTGTTAGATCTCATCAGTGACGTACAGTTATGGATACACTTTTCCGAGAAAAAGTGCTTCCACATCACATCCGTGTGTTTATTTTATTATATAAACGGGTCGTTTATTTTTAGAATACATTTTCTTAGGAAATTGATTACATTTTACTTTTTTAATAATAATAAATATTTAATAAGCTTTAATAATAAGGTTTTTCACCCTTGTGAATTTTAAAATGTTTTCTGACAAATTTCACTTTATAAGTCGAAATTTTGCAGTGAATTCTTATATGAGAAGTTCATTCCATGTAATGTTTTCCATAAAATCGTTCATAAATTAAAAAAACTTGCAATGTTCCTTTTGGCAGTTGTCGCAATCTTGAATATCTACGAAAGCATTATGTTAACTATTAAACTGTGTAAATGTACATATAAAACATACAGAAAATACGATGAATTAATTCTAAATAATTGTAACATGTATCATATTAACTAGATATTTGCGTGATTTTACGAAAATTATATCTGTAACAAAAAGTGAGGTTAAATAGTTCAAACATTCAAATCGTAGTCATTTAAATTTGAGTTTATCTACTGCATTGAAACTTACCAGTTATATTCCTTATTAGTGCATTGTTGGTGCTATATGAATCTCATAGCTAAGAAATCTCTCGTTTTCGAATTATTCTTTACGCTCAGTATTTTCGCATGTTAATTTTGCATTGTTTAGAACCCAATATTTCCCGCCATTTTGCGCTATGGAAGCTGCTAGCTGCTGCTGCCATGCACTAATTGCCCGTATTCCTGATACTTTTTAGTTACTTTTTTGGAACCAAAAGTTACTAGCTTTTACCTGAGTACCGTAGTACAACGAGGATGATCAGGGCTTCTTCCAAAAACATGGCGGGTGATATGGACGCTATATGAAGAGCGGTTGAAACAAATTGTTAATCTGCGTGTTTCTGGTCGCGATATCGACAGAAACCAGTACATCGTGACTCAGCGACTACGTGTTGGTGGTGCCATTACAATATTAGCCGGCTAAGGTCGTGGAGTTTTTTATTAGTAATTGGGACGCACATGTGGGCCGCGCCGCTTGCCTTGAAACGTTCGAACTTGAACAGCCAATTCTGTGCATTCGTAACTATTTACATCTACTGGTTTTCTTGTGGATTGGTTATTCCGAGTATTTGGAACGATTTCTTGTTTCGATCGAGACAGTGGCGTAGAAGCATTCTTTTTAATGGTTGTGTCAAACCCGCGAAATTGTAAATTTGACGTTCTGTTCTTGGTCTCACATCCTGGTTTAGACATCGGAGAAGCGATCCTGACTACGTACACTCGATTTCTTATGTTACGGTATCACATGATTTGTTTATTACTAAATTGTAACTATTTTGAATTACCACGAGTCTCTTTTGCTTGCTTTAGATTCGCATTGGCATAGCTTAGCCCTATAATATTACTGTTTACATGTGTGTTTGGAAATTATAGCTTTGTTTCAACGACCTACACACTTGGTCAGTCTATTACGAACAGAATCCGATCGATCGAGAATCTCCATTCGAAAGACGATTTTGTTTAATGATGCCATTGGGTAAGTTTCTTTCAGATTGCACTGTTTACAAGTTTATTGTAGTTGCTTGCTACTTAGACTTTTTCAACTTGCGCATGATATTTTGTGAGCAATTCAGAATACTGTCACTTCGTGTGAATTACCATTTGTCAGTGAGGTTTTCCATCAGAGTAAACGTTACTCTGGATGCTGTTATAGGAGCTATAGCTCAACCATATTGTACATTATGCTGACTGTTGCAAATAATAAAGAATTCATTTTGTTAGTTCGAGAAGTAACCTTTTTGGTTTCATTTCAATATAGCTAACTGGCGCCCGAAACGTTTACTAATTCAGAGATTTGTCTGTGGCACACCAGAGCATGTTGTAGCGACCTGCGACCGCAAGCCGCACTATAATCATTCGATCGAACCCGCGGACCGCGCATGCGCAACCTCGATTTCAGGACTGTAGATTAAATATCTGTAGATGGATACCTTCAAAGTCATCGAAGGATAAAGAGGCTACTGTAATCCTTGGCAGGAAGATGAGGTTACATTAAAGATGGAATAGTGGTATAGGCTCACGCTACCGCTGCGACAAAAATCCCTCGATGTTGGAATGGAGCTCGCACGTCTTCCCAAGAAGTACGGATAAATCGTCAAAGGAGACGGCCAAAGTGACAAACTTATCACAAAGTTATCACAATACAAAGCAAAAATAATAGCATTTGAAGTGCTACAATCAGTTGCTTTTGAAATAATCAATGATATCAAAAATATTAATTACTAGCTGGATACCCGGCTTCGCCCGGGGCTTTACATAAAATAAAATACTTTTATATATAATTCCTTTGTTCTGCTTGAAGTTGCCAATCTCCAACGAAGTACAATTGAAGAAACTTTGACTGTTCATCAGGTAATGGCGGAAAAGCACCTATTATGAGATTGATTTGACCCTGTACTTTGAATCATTTTAATGGGGAATATTAAAGATTGCTATTTTATCAATATCACAAAATTTAATCGAATATAATTTTTTTACAAGTGGTAACTTAATAAATTACATCCATTTTTACACAATAAATGAGGAATCTCATATTTCAAAATCTCTTATATGTAAAAATACGGATTTGCCTCCCATTTTAGAACGATGCCCTATTGCGTACGCCAATTTTGTCTTGGTTATTTCTAGATCGTAAAGTTTGTATCGCCAAGAATGCAAATTTAAATCCCAAACAAAACTTTTTGTCTTCAAACACCATATACTTGTTTTGAATGAACGAGGAACAACCATAACATAATCATTCGATATGTTGTTCCTTCGAAAACATGAGTCTATTTTCTTTTTAGAGGTAATAGTTACTTCCCTGGTTCCTTTCATATAATCCCATAATTGAAAGGTTGGGTAATCATTTAAATGATCATTTTTTATAAGTATTAAATATTTATTCACGAATCGTGCGTTAAAATAATCAACAGAACGTCCTAAGAATATAGAGTGCAATTTTGTTTTACTTGTAATATTCCAAATGCATAAAGTCGACCCAAAAGTATCTCTCATTATTTCACCAAAACTAAGTAAGAGATCATTTTTTATCTAAAACAAAAATTAGGTACTTCTAAGGGCGAGGATCACCAAAGTCAGTTAGTTTATCCTCTTGGTAAATAGTTGGATATAATTTATTGTTATCGTGTAAGTGGGACTTTGAATAAATTTGACATTTAATTTCCAAACGCCATCTGTCATCTGTAGAACTGAAAGTTAGAGTAGAATTTCGTGTCAATTAGAAAATAATAATTAGAAAAAACTGTTTTTACTGTTTTGTGTGTGATTTATATGAAATTCGAATTCGAAACAAATGACAGATGGCGTTTGGAAATTAATCGTCAAATTCAAAGTCCCACTTACACGATAACAATTTTTTGAGGTTTAGTACAAAGAGCTTAAGTCAAAAAACACAAGTTTTCACTAGAGGCAAATAAAGTTACCAATTGAATGTTATGAAAATGCTAACAAATTTAAAAAAATTTTTTATGGCAATAATTAGTATTACGTGCTTATTTCACACTACGCCCTTTTCCCTCAATCACGTAATAAAGGTTTTCGACACTTTAGGAAGGCGAATCAGCTAACTCAGGGTTTGATCGGCGTAGATTCTTCACTAACTAAAATTACGGGAAAAAGTGCAATGGCGAAGTGTCACTAATACTATTTACAATGCTCGACTTATAACCCGATGTTAAGGGGTTACGAATGGCGCCACCCTGTTGATTTAATTCCTGCACGCTCCTGATTTTAACTGCCTGGATCGGTAAACGGTGCAACAGAGAACACGGTTTATCCCCCCTTATCCACGCGTGGCTGATGTTATGGAATTAATATTTCTTGTATGTAATAAATAAAAATTACTTAGTGAAAATATTGAATGTAAATTGTCAAGGGACGATGGACTATCGGAAATCTATTGAGCCTCACAATATGGAATATCCTGAAAAATAAACCTCGTAACACAGTTACGTAACGACAATAAAAACAAATAAAAACTGTAAAACAAATACATATAATAAAACTTCAAAATACAGACTTACTTACATTAAATGCCGAAAGCATTTATCAATCTTAATAATAAAACCTATCAAAATTATTCGAGCTCGATGCAAAGCTAAATTTTCTTAATTCTAATAAAATAATGATTTTGACAATAATAATTTAAATGATTTGAGTAACTGACCGAATTAATCTTTGTACTTGTGAATATTGATATAATTTATGTTATCAATGCTTATCATTTATCAAATTAAAATTCAATTAATTTCAATAAAATCCCAAATTTACCATAGGCAAAACTAGAGTTAATAACTAAATTTATGACGATTTGGATTACAACCCTATTCTTTAATTTCTGAACTTAAAGCAAAGATTTCGTCAGCTACTCGCATCCATATATTTCTAATGAAATATACGTAACGAAATTAGTATAAAACTTGAATAAAATTATGCAAACTTTATAATAACCTAACAACAAATAAATAAACTTCACACCGATTCTTGAAAATTATGCGTTTTTGATAATAACAAATTAAAACACTTACTATTGATGATTACAGGTGTCTTACACAATTGTTCACTCCTTATTGATATTCCTTGACTACAATAGATTTGATAGTTGTCGATCCTTGATTTGATTGATGAAACGGCTCCTTTGCCACAAAGATGTTAAACACGGTGTTGAACTTTATGATGGTTTCACAAGAATTATTAATTTAAATGTGTATAGTATGAATGAACTCCCAACTTTATAACTTTATAAAAAAATACGCGCCTCTTCGCACAATAATGTTCATTCTTTTGATTATTTTTACTTAACCAAATTAATCACTACGGTGATTTTACGTCGTTTAAATTATAATATTACGCACTTAATTATGTGGATTCCTAATGAACTTTAGATCAGAATTTTGATGAAACGAAGGACTTAAAAGTATCTGAAATCAAGGTACGCTTTATTTGCACCCCTGGGCCACGTCGATGTTTCAGAAATAAACATTTAATTCACCTTAAACAGTATAATCCCGCCAATTCGCGTTAAAATTGCATCGAGAACTAATTTTCTAATTATTCTTGATGACTAAAAACTTAATAACTTCGATTCTTCCAGACTCTAAATGTTCGAAATAAATATAATTAACGATCGGCTTTACACACTTTTAAACTATAAAACGTGATAAGTTCACCCGTCTACTAACGAAATTCACTATTTTATCACATAAAATAATGTCGTTATTCACTAATAATTCCTAATATTACTTTCGATTCGACTACCGATAAGATGTTCTTGGTGTATTCGATACTTATAAAATAATTTTTATAAGTACTGACCGTCGAATCTTTAACTATTTTTGACTCGAAAACTTAGATGTTATTTGTTTAATGATCACCCTGTACAATCACTAGGTGTTGATTCTACACTTGGCAATCAGCGAGTGATTTGTCTGCCTGTCTTATTCCCAGTTGTTAACGTTAAGCCACGACCACATAAGAAAGGGACCCACCAATGGTCTTTCTCCGTTCCGTTCGTTCTCACCCAATTCTGGCTTACTCCCACACTTAAAATTAATATGTTCCTAAAAACGATTAATAGTTTTTGACTAATGCTCATACGTGTTTTGTGGTAACTTTTTAGGCGACTTTGTGGCACCACATTACGTCGGTATACTTTGACGCCGCGATCCCAAAGCTATGTCTACCTATATGACTTAATCCACAGCTGCGTTCTTTGTTATTTTCTTGGGAAAAACAATAAATACCGAGGTCAATACTAACGTAAAATGCCTTTCCGGTACTCTCATAGTTAGCTTGCCGCGTTTTTATTGTTCTCAGCTGCATGTAAGAAAATAGTATTATTTTACTTAAAATAATAATTATGAAGTTTAATTTAAAAGTCCCATAAATTCTACTATTTTATGACTCGATGAACAAATACGTTATTTCTTTTTGACAAATACGAGGTACAATCTCTAAGTTTTAGTACAAAATTAATTTAAAAACCTAATATTCCTAACTAATATTGCCTTTAGTCGGCGTATTTAAAAACCACGTCACATTAGGTACCTAATGGTTAGATCTCTTGACATACACAAGATCAGTTTTGAATTATCAGTCCTTATCACTTTTTTGAGTGACTTAAGTTCTTAGTATTTCAAAAACTTGTAATTTTTATAATACTATGAACTTAAGTCAAGTTAAGTTCTTAGTACTGCAAAAATCTTTAACTTATATAGTACTATGAACTTAAGTCATACTTTAGTTCATTATAGTAATCTAACAATTATGAGAAAAAAATTCACTATATATAAACAAAATTTATTGTAATTAATTATCGGGATCATTCGCTGGAATATCATTGGTTGCTAAATTATGATAAAAGTCGTGAAAAACAGGAGGAATTAATGGTAAAAGATCCAATATAAATCCTTCTTTTTCTCCTTGGAAATTGAAACTGGAGCAGAATAGCGCTTTTTTAGAATTACTTTCAAATTACCATTTTTTTTCCTAGAAAATTAAGTTTGCCCAAAAGTACTCTTTGTATCCGCTCTGTATCCAGTGAATGTTTGTAGAATAATTGCCCCTTTTCTCCTTTCCAATAATGAATTAAATTTACTTCCTGAATTTTAAATTGTTCGCCATCTAGGTTATTTTTCCTATAAACCAGAACGTTGGTTAGTAGATTGGCAAAATAAAAATATTCGTTTTGGGACATTTCTTTGACTGAAAATTTATTTTTTATTCCAGTTCCCCTCACTAGTTGATAACCAATCGTGCGGATGATAAACAGAGGCGTATTAACTTTCTTCTTCCTTTTTTCTATTATGGAGTGGTTAACATCACACTCCATATGGGTATGCCCAGGTTCTAAAAATTTGTGGTTGACCACTTCCAAATTTGGAAAATCAGTCAAACATTTTAGAAACATTGCACATATGTGGGTATTTTTGTTCTGACCCTGGCAAGTGTCAGAATATAGGATCACTTCTTTGATTTTATATGATAACTTCAGCAAATGCTGATAAATACAAGATGCAACTTCGTTTGCTCGTCGTCCAGCAATACCTTCATGCCACATGTAGTTTGTGGACTCTCCACTACTATTGTCGTGAATTGTCAAATTATAAGTCCACAGCTGCCTCTTATAAAAGGCAACTGAGGACGATAGCAGTGGAGTTGCCAAACATTGTTGTAAGTCAAACGAGTAACATTTTTTTTCATCATTTACTCCAGATTCCATTTTGTCATTTTTTTTGTTAGGTAAGCTAAAACTTTAGATTGCATTTTATAAACAAAGATTGGGTACAATCTAAAATATGCGACCAAGAACTGTTTGGAATACCCAAATATAAAGCGATGCCCTGTTATGAAACAAATGAAATAAACTACTAATAAAAACTTATTTGTAAAAGGTAATTACTTCCGAAATTAAAAATGAGAAGTAAAGTGACGGGACTAGTGGAAGCGAAGTAATTTAAAAATATGAGAGTTTTCAATTTTAAGGCAATAGTTAAGTTGACTTAAGTTAAACGGATTGCAATTCCTGTGTTTTCAAGTTTGGTATTAAGAACTTAAGTCGACTTAAGTTATTTGGATTATGAAAATAAAAGAAAATGCAACTAAGTTGTTAGTATTTTATATGTTGTTGCACTTGTTTAATAGGATTGACTTAAGTTCTTTATAGTAATCGAAAGAGCACAAAATTACGAATACGATGGTGTTTGGTGTATATAACTCAAAAACGCAAATTTCTGACTTAAGCTCTTTGTACTAAACCTCAAAGAATTTATATCCAACTATTTAGCAGGAGGATAAACTAACTGACTTTGGTGATCCTCGCCCTAAAAGAAGTAAATTTTTTTATAAAAATGATTTACCAATATTGTAGTATGATATATCTCGTTGCAGCACGTAAATGTCTCGAAAGACTTATCTTCCCAATTAAGGATATGGATCACGTAGTGCTCTGTAGTGTACACTATCCTTCCGTCGATAATATCCACATTCTTAGATATTCCATTAGATTCGTATTCAATTCGTCCAGTATCAATATTAAAAACTTCAAATTTGTCATCGCGTGTTTCTAATACAAATCTGCATAAAAAAATTGATCGTGTTATATTTTTGTTAAAATTTACTTGGGACACTAACTATAGAGGTGGATAAACTGGCCCTTAAGGTGGCGATCTAGCCCATAATTGATGCAATGTTAATTGTGGCGTTTTTAGTGTTTTTACGGAATTTGAACTAAAGTTCTGGTTAAATATTACCGATTTTTACAGGAAATTATCTTCTAGTGCTAGGATTAGAAGAAATATGTCGGAATTTAAATTTTTACATACATAAACGGGAGCGCTTGAGCAGACGTTAATATGTAATTAAATTTTGAAATTGAAGTTTTAAAATAAAGATAACAGTCCATAGAACATTTTGTATATATCAGAATTTAGATTTTTGCTCGAAATATATAGAAAAATTGTGTGTATAAAAGTGATTTCAAAATTGCAATTTTTAACATGCCGTATATCAGTTAATTTAAATAATTGAGCATTTAAATTTAGCTTACAATGTAGATCAATCTTTCTACTTTATTTTATATATACATCATTTTTTTGTAAGTGCAATAGTTTTTGCTGCTTAAGCGCTGCCGTTTGACACTAAAAACGGCTAAAAACGCCACAATTAACACTGCAATAATATGGGCTAGAGCGCCACCTTAATAATAAGAAAAGTACCAAATAATTTCCTTTGTATAACTCAAAGGTTTTTTTTTTTTTATTTTTATAAACGAAACTATAGTAATTAAAATGTTTTTATTATTAAATTTTACTTACAAGTTTTTGTAAACATGAACATTATCTACATGGTTCCAGGGCTCATCGAGTACTATTGAGCCAGTCTCCAGATCCCACACCGTTAAACCAGCACCAATACGTAAATATATCAAATATTTCCCACTTTTCCAAATATACGGAGTAATACAACCAGAACTTCTTTCTGGCATCGAAAACACCTTCGGTTTGAACTACAAAAATTTTAGAAAAAAAAATCTCAGTAATCCGTTTTCAAACAATCACGTACCTCTTTATTATTCAAATTGTAAACATACAGATTCTTCCAGTTCTTATTTGTACAAACAAATGCATCATCGTACAAACACCGCTCCATCATACAACTAAAAAAATATACTTCATCCAGTTCATAAATAGCTTCCCTATAATTGTTTGTTTCCCAGTTCCGTTGCAAAGTTTGGTTATACCAGTACACTCCCTGCAAAAAATTACACTGCATCAAATTTGTTGGATTAATCATCCTGGAACAAACCTGCCAATAACTGTACCTCTTCATAAAATTGGTGTAAAATTCACTCCTATTCGATTCTTCCACTTCTAAACAACCGTCACGACGACAGAGTATTTTCCACAGGTATTCACTTGATAGTGCAGCCTTCCAACTCAAACAACAAAGTGCAGCTGAGCGCAAATCATCAGGTGATAACTGTAAAAAAATTTTTTGAGCGAGTTCTGAAGGTAAATGTCCAACCACGTCGAATTTGTTCGATATAATTTCTTCTTCTTTGTTGCTAATTCTTTTTGCTGGGTTGGATTCTCTATTAAATTTTATGAGTGATGTTCCCATTTTATAAAAACGTAAATCACATAAGATGTAAGTATAAGACTACCAGATCGATCTGTTTTCGTCCGGCTATTTTTAGTGAGATTCGCTGGAGTGGGAATATCAAAATATTTATTAGTCGATTATCGATTGAAAACATTAGCAGAATATTAACCTAAAAATAGAATTTTCAAGCATTGCAAAATTACTAATTTTTTAATTTAAAATTAATGATTGAAATATTGTATCCAGTGTATCCGTACGCTGTACATAATTAAATACAGTAACAAAATTTTATTTACGTATTTTGTAGGTAGCTGCTCACATTAAATCCTTGCATTCTTATCTGATAATAAATAATGTGGGGAGAAATATTATCTTTTTTTGTAAACAAAATATGAAAAAATTTTGCAAAGAAGTAAGAATTTTATAATGGATTAATTTGGAATTAGTACAAATTGAATGGATTAACAAGATTTCACATTATTTTTTGTAAAAATTGTTGTTTTATGTAATTTGTGTTTATGGCACTTGAACTACGACTATAGGTAAAATGTGCACATCATCGCATACGATAAAATCAATTATTGTGAAACACTTAATTTTTTAATATAATTTAATAACTTTGTTTTTGATTAATTGCAATTTAATATTCCCAGCAAATAATATTAATAACGCCAAAATCTTTCACGTAGTACTCTTGGTAAAGTGTACATTTTCCATCGCTATCTTTTGGATAATAAAAAAATTAGAGAAATTTTACAAAAATTAAAGAGAGTTTTCTTATCATTATTTTCTTCACATTTTACACACGTCACCCTAAATAAAGAGATTTAGCCCCCTCTAGAACTTCTGGCTAGCTATGCTCCTGTATTCATACAAAATTCCAACTTTATTATCATTTAATACAAAGCTCATGACGATTGTAAAACGCATTTTGTATTGTAGAGATATTTCCTACGACCTTTCAACTTTAAAATTACATTTTATCAGGACAATATCTCAACACTAGAGTACCGTCGGCAGCTATGTATCGGTTCACATACGATTTCTATACGGAGACAAATCACAGGGCTGGGTTCGCACTTCTCTCCTTTTCGGGTCGCCAAATAAAACAAAATGAATAGCCTTGCTACCGCACTAATGTTGCTCAAACGAAATTCCTCTATCGGGAACAAAACTGCATAAATTGCCTTAATCAAATTTATTGTCGTTATCGACAACACAACAAAATTAAATTGGGGTACGGCTCGTTGCATGAAATTAAAAATCAAACTCAGCTTCATTTGAAATGACTAATTTAATTTTCATAAAATAAATTCAATTTAAATAAGCATAAACAGGTCGAGCGTGAGCTGTTTACGAACAGATTCGTTTAGGTCGTTAAAGTATAAATTTGTGAGATAGAAACCCTTCGTATTTGCATTTACTTGCAAATCGAACTAAAAATACTCCAGGTTGTTATTTATGTGTAAATCGTGTAACACAAATAAATTTATAACAATAAAAATGGTGTAACAAAATGCAAAGTTTATTTATTTACCAGTTATGCGGCACTTCTTGACAACGTTTTCGAACCACTGTTTTCTTGCTTCGTAAAATCATCACTTTGGCACCTGTCATTTGGTAACCTGCCAGCTTCCGTGTTGTGGAAAATATCGAATTGGAGCATCAAATCTTCGCAATTCTTCTCAAAATATCCAGATTAAAACGATCGGCAATCGTATACAAAAGTTTGTTGGCAAAACTCAATCGATTTTAACCAATTTTAATAAATCGTGCAACTAACCTCAAATTTGGTATGTAAAATTATTCGATTCAAATTTTAACGAATTTGAATTTTTTCTTCTAAACATTTAATTGTAGGCACGTAATCGTCGTGATTACAAAAATCATTCGATTATTCGTCAATGGCGGAATGACAATTTTATCCACATGTGTGATACCAAATGTTGTATCCATGTAATTTGAGGATCCTACCTTCGAATCAACTAAAATCAATCGCATACTTTAGACGACAAATCGCACTAATTATCAGTTTGAAAAACACTTGGGTTTCCAAGAAAACTCGAAAATTGGTCACTTATGGTGGACCTCACCAAAATCGCTGTTGTTGGCTCCACACACAGATTAATGAGTAGTATAGATAGACGACTCTAGGCGAAGGGGGTTGTTTCACCATCCGTGCGGGGGGTATAGTTCAACCCGATGACACCACGGTTTAAAAGGCGCTGTACTTGAAGTAAAATTTCGAAACAAAATATTTTAGTTACCAACTTCTGTGGTTGGTACTTTTACTTTCTAGTTGTCAAAAATACTTGTACGATATCAACGTGTGATGAAGTGGTAAGTTTTCTTATTGTAATTTAAAGTAAGTAGTAAATTAAAGTGTTTTTTAAATATGGTTTGCAGACTATGTTTTTAAAGATTGTTCGTTGTTCCTCACATAGAAGTATCCGAAATCATATTTTTCCATTAAAATGAGCAAAGAAGAAGGTGAAAGCAGAAGCAGCAGTTGCAGTCAAGTTGTACTTTTTTAAATAAATAAATATTAATAAAAAATAGAAACAATCAATAGTTTTAAATTTATAAATGTGAAAAAAGAAAGAAAATTTGTAAATAATTATTATTAGTAGAAATTTTCGTACTTAATTATAATTTTATAAAAAAAATTATATACGGAAAATTTTTACTAATAATTATTTTTACAATAAATTTAAAATCATAAGTGCAAAAATTAAACATTTGAATTCCCGCCGATTTTATCGCCCGATAGTGTCGTATTTAGGCCGTTGTTGCTGCTAGGGCCTTAATACTTGGTACCTAAAATTACCAAAATGTTTCTTATGGGGTAGCGTTGGTTCCATAGGGGAGTAGCGTTTTCATTTAGTAAAATAATACCAGGTTATTCATTTAATACATTTATTAATTACTTGTCCCAATAATTAACTTTACAAATATTCAACATAACTTACATGATTATAATTAAGAGGTTCATCTTTAGATTTCGACTCTGGATGGCGACTTCAATGAAGGGTAGCGACCACTGGTAAGCTTGCTGACAAACCGACCCCCGATACCGGCAACTCGCTAGCACTCTCACTGACGACAACTCTGACTAACGACAACTAACAACTCAAGACTGACTAACAGTTCGAGACTGACGACTACTACTCCAGACTACCCCTCATTGATTGATTTGCCATATTTATGTGATCGACTCCCACCTGATTTTCCAATCGTCTGATCGGTGAACCCGGGTATAGTTTGTTTGCGTGGATCCGGTCACGCCATAAGTTATTTGCTTTTAATTGCATTATTGCATTTTATAAACTGCACTGTAGTTAATTGAACTTCCTAACGGAAACCGTTGAAAGTTCAACCAACCTGGAGTTCAATGTTTCGTGTGAATAATTTCAACCCATTAATACAACTTAATCTTATTTTTAATTTGGAAATAATTATAATAAATTTGGATGTTGAAATGATTCACGACAATAGCAGCGCTGTTTGTGTCTTCGGTTTGAACTATTACTTTGTCACAAAAATAAGTGGGGAGTCGAGCATCTATTACTACTATTATTATTAATCTATGGCTCCACAGGTCACAGCCAACACCACCTCGCCAACATTCTCTACCTTCTAGGTTTAAAACTTTAAATTACCAACAGAAAATCGAAATTTTGAGCCACTTTGCACGTCAACTAAGGTAAAATTTTGCGGTTAAAATTCAAATATAAATAATTAAATTTGTTCCTTTTTAGGTTTAAATCGCCGCAAACAACTTTATAAATCACTGAATTTCACTAACCTTCAACAATAATTATGTGCATGTGTCAGTGGTAACATAAATCGACCTTTAATTACAAAACCGTGCTCAACCATGTTATTATAGATAAAACATCCCTTAATCTAAGACAAATTATTAACACAAAGCTGAATTTTCATTTCGTTTCACGACAGTATATTACTAGGGAATCTTATGGAATTATGTGATTCGATTTGCGTCGTTTCTACTAAATGTGTGGCACTTTCGTAAAATTTCACTCCGAGCCACATCGAAAGTCGAAACCTTGCTCTAGGTTGTAAATTTTAAATTGTTGAAGATTTAGTTAATTTTTTCGAGACAACGCCATCGATCTACGTGCAAAAAGGTTGCACAAATTGCAATGATGGGAATTGTGGTCATCTAGCATCGAATACCATTTGTATTAGTAGTTAATACAACTGTAAAAACGCTGTGTAGGCCCTAAAATAGTGAAGACCCCAAAAAACCGGCTGTTTAATCCAGATGTTGATAAGCACTAAATCACACTCTTCTTCTCTTCTTCAGCCTACCCTAGTCCACTCCTGGACCATAGGCCTCTCCAGTAATGGAGGTTTTTAACCATAACTCACCACGCTGTCCAGACGGGTTTATGAGTAGTCCGCATATCGATTTCTGGACTATAGTTGTTTTACATCCAGTAGCAGCTTGCTAGGCTAACCTTCAGATGTGCCTATAGCCCTGTTTTTTGTTAACGGTGGCAATTCGTCAACTTAGGGGGACCGCCGGCTTAACGTGCCCTCCGAAGCACGGAGACTTGGTCATAAGAAAGTTTTACTCTCCCCAGGTTTGAACCCAGTACCCCGCATTCGCATCCAACTGCGTTAGCTGCAAGGCAATGACCGTCTCTAAATCACACAAGAAGCACAAATTTTGTTCGTGAACAACTGCGATTCCACGGTTTCACTAGGATTTGGTAAACAATTTAAAGAAGTCAACAATCACAATCTGCTATCAGGTTGCAAATGCTCTACTATTCAAAGAGCTATGGAGGCGTGCCTTGAAAAGCAGAGGTTCCTAAACAAACAAACAACTTATTGGTTCGTCAAAAATGTTGTCTACAGTCTTCCCTGTAGAAAAGCAGTCACAAATTTGCTCTACCGACAAAAAAACGGTCGGAACTTGACCTGTGGATGTCCGAAACATCACAACTAACTCAGTTTCCGTGCGAGGGACTGTGCAGTTGGTTTCAGAACACCACAGTACATAATAGTGATTAGACAAACAAACACATAAACAAGCAAACAATTTTTTTCTTTTATTAGCATGCACAATCCTGACTTGAATTTTTAGCATATTAAGCCAACAGAGGCGCCTTAAAATAAGAAACGTTACACCTCTAATAAAAATTTTAAGGCCCCGATCTATCATTCGGAGGAGAACTTTTCAACAGGTGGCTCAGTCATGAAAATAAATTTTCATTGGTTTCAAATGTCTTTTGTGTCTTTTGAATGACTAAAATTATGGTCGAAACGAAACTTCATTTACGCTTTACAGCACTTACAATACTTGAAATTGAAATAATTTTACTGCAGAATATTAAAGATTGATATTTTAACAGTGTCATGGCATATTTTAAATTTTAATTAATTCTGCGTGATTGTTGTAAAATCGCTAATTGATATAATCAAAATATTAATCCATTATCAAAACCGATTAAAAATTCTCCTCTTTTCGTTAAAAAAAAATGCCACGCCCTAGACCCCCCAGGTTACTTCTATTTTAGTCTCTGACTAATGTATTAAACATGGAACATGTTTTTAGATACCAAACTACCTCTTTTGTTTGTTATACCAAATACTTTGATTATTTTATTTATTCTCAATATCTCATCATCGGATCAACCTATGATCTGATTAAAATGTATCAATCAAACATATAAAAGACCAGCACGCTCCTCCGCCGCCGCCTCCTCCAGCGTGTCAATTTTTTAGGACACACAACGCATTCTGATTGGTCGTTGGTAGTACCAACTTAATCATCTCCCCCTGGGATCGAGTGGCACACCAATCAGGTTTTGTTTTTCAAAATTTTTCAAAAAAGCAGCGTGTCAATTTTTAGGACACACAACGCATTCTTATTGGTCGTTGGTAGTACCAACTTAATCATCTCCCCCTGGGATCGAGTGGCACACCAATCAGGTTTTGTTTTTCAAAATTTTTCAAAACAAAATTTGTTTTCCCAACGTTGTCCACACTCACTCTACTGTGCACTATTATAAGCCCCTTATATAGTAAGCCTTGAAGAGTTATTATCGTTGAAAAAGAGAAAATGTCCGAATTTGAATATATTGTTATTAATAATTAGTCGTTGCTCCAACAAGTAGTCCGAATGCCAGGTGATGTGAACAAAGTTTTAATGTTCGACAATTAATTGTAAATCACGTAGTGGAAAGATGGGAAATATTTCAACCTTTCACGGATGATGGAACCGGTAATAATTTTGTTGATGTACTAAACTATGAATATGAAATGCTGAAGCACAGGACATATGGAACTACCTGCGAATTGAAAGCAGCTTTTTCTTAAAAGAATTCTTTAAAGTGAGGACGTTTGAACACGAACAATTAAAATTGTCAGTATTAGGAATCGAGCTCAGGTTAGCGTTAGGAAATGACATTTTTTTTAAATTAAGACTGTTAAAAACCGCTAAAGAACAGCTCCACTGACTAGCCACCATGAACATAGAAGTAGAGGACTGGTAACTGCCTTTGAATTTGCGTGCGCTTAACCGTATACCCCCCAAGTGGAACCACTAGGCGGCGCTGCAGAGGAAGATGGTTATTCTGTTTAAGTTTACTATGATTAGGTTACAATAAAATAACATATTAATAATTTAAAAATATTTAAAATTGGTTTATTATTAATTCGTGAAAATAAACATGGTTAATTATTAATAAATTACGAATTAAGGAATAATTATAATGTTATATTTGAGCTTTCGATCTCAAGGGGGGGGGAGAGATTCCCATGATCAAATTTTCGAATAACGTGGTAGGTATTCCAATAAATAAATTAACTTATTTCCAGGACGTTACAAAAATTTAAATAATTGCTAGCATTACAAAATCTTTCAACATTTATTTATGTAAAAACGCTAAAGGAATTTTATTTACTTATTTGAACATGATGGTTGGAAGAGGGGGGGATATTCCCATGATCTAATTTTCGAATAACGTGGTATTCCAATAAATAAATCAAATTCCTTTAGCGTGTTTACATAAAAAGGTGTTGAAAGATTTTGTAATGCTAACAATTATTTAAATGTTTGTAACGTCCTGGAAATAAATTACAAAACACAAATTATTCAAAAAGCAGTGGATATTGCTTTGAAATACGACCTAGGTAATAAAACCTAAAATTATTATTATTATTATAATACCCTTAAAAAATATTCGTATCCTATTTTCCAAAAAATATTACACAAACTATAATTTTATACACTAAAATACAAACAATTGGTAATAATAATATTATCGAGGTAAAATTGTGTTTGTATGTTTTCTTCACTTTTGTAACCACTTTTACCATTATGAACTATACACACATAACCCATTTTTAATCTAGTAGAAACATTATATTTAAAGAGGTACCTAGATGAAGTAATCGTTGAAAGATTGAAAGTTTTAGAAAAGGTGATTGATCCAGAGGAAAACGTGACAGGCTACGTTGGTAAAAAAGTCCTGATATACTCCAGAAAGCAGACGAGAAAAATAAAATGGGGAAAACTGCAGAAAAGGAGAAAACTACAATTTAAATTAAACATTGAACGTAGAAAAATGAAACAAAATAAAATAAAAAGTAAAGTTAAATACGAGGTTGTAAGAAAAGTTACTTTTCCTAAATCAGATTTTGAAGTGGAGGCAGCTCCAAGTTCAGGAGGGTGTGAAGGATTAGGGGATGATGTCGTGGAAGATGAGGAAGATATGCCATCCAACAAAGAGAAATGTTTTTTTAAAATTGATAAAAAGGTTAACAAAAATAAAAAGTTAAAAAAGAAGAAAATTTTGAAAATTAGTTGGACGAAGAGTATGGAAGTGGTAGAAGAATTAGGGGTATCTACCCCCTCTAAGTGGCAATATCGTCGACATCGAAAGAAAGATGCGGGTGAAGAAAAAACCACCCCAATAAATTAACAAGATTGGAGAATGGAAAATTTTATGATGACTGCGAGAATATTGAAATGAGAAAATTAAGTGTAAATTTGATGAACAATAGTAACAGTGTAAATAATTAAAATAAGAAATTGTAAATTTGATTAATAATAATTCCTAGAGTAAAAACGTGAAGAATCGTCACCAACTAATTAACTAAATTCTAAACAATTAATTAAGATAACAAAATTTAAAATCTACGCACATGAAAATAAATCGAATGAAGAATAAATAAAAACTTTAATAGCAGTGAAAATTAAAATAACGTAATAAACAATAATCTTCGAAACAGAAGCAAATTTAATAATTAAAAATTTTAATGAAGTAATTAAAATAAATAAGTTTTTCGGATAACAAAATTAAATATGGACTAATTGAATAAAATTGAGAATTAAATTATACTATGCAAAAAGAATAGAATTATTTGAAGTTAAAGAGCACTTTTGAAATGATTTGTCACTCTGACGAAATTTGAAAATTGAAGAATTATTAAGAAAATTTTTAAAATGAATTATGAATTAAAATGAAAGATTAATAGAAGAGTTAAGGTATAGATGTAGCTACCTAGTATAAAGGGTAGTTTGTAGATGAATAAATTAGTTGGAAAAGTGGATAAGAAGAAAAATTTTAAAGTAATTTAGAAAATTATAAGAATATTTGTGTAGCAGTGAAGAATTAAGTAGAAGGTGTTTAGAAATATTTTAATTAAATAAAAGAATATTGCGAGTACAAAATAATGGAAATTGATTAAGGGTCCAGTCCATAGACGAAAAACAAAATTTTGAAAAATTATTGAAAAAGATTTGAAGAATAAAAGTTTGCAAATATTTGAAGATAAGTTTATAGGATCACTGAAGTAAAAAAAAAAAATTTTTGAAATTAAGAAAATTTTGGTGCGAAACGAAAATTTAGAAAAGGTCAATTTGGTGACAAGTATTCAATTTGAAATTTGAAGGGATGTAAATAGGATTAGATTTAGGGTATAAGTAGTTTTAATTTAAATAAATTAGAAATTTTGAAAAAGTTAGATTGAACATTAAAGAGATGATTGAGTTTGGAAGGGATGATTTTGATTTAAAATTTTGATTTTTGAATTAGATAAAATTTGATTTTTTTGGAAGGTTGTAAATTTGACAAGGTGATCCTAGGGGAGTTTTGAATGGGTGTGGGAGTTTTCCTGTTTTGAAACGCAAAACACGAGCTAAACACAGCTTAACAGCTGGAATCCCATGTTAAGAAGCTTACGTCATCCGGACGAATTGGGAAAAGTTTGTTTTGAACATAGAAGGGATAATTACACCCTGTAAATAACAATATAAAGTGAATTGATCATTGCTGAAAATGTGGATTGAGGAAAGATGTTTGCAATTTAAAATACTGTGGAAAATCGTGGTCCAAAAATTTGTGGGACAAATTTAGAACCCCGTTTGAAGGGATTTGTAGTATTTTAAAAATGAACAGAAAATTTTTCTTAATAAAGCAGCGAGATGAAGGTTTGCGTTTTAATTTAATTTTTTTTTATGTAAAGAGAGATGGAAAATATTGGCATAACAAAAGGTACTGGCGATTGAGCCTGTACAAAGAATTTGAATAATCACACACATGTAAAGAAAGCAGTATTGATTGATTTAAATGTATTATAAAGGTGAAAGCGTTAATTTTAAATTTGAAAATTGTGTATAAAAATGTGCGAAGAATTACCGATAGAGGCAGTGTGAAGAAAGGTGGAGGAAGATCACGTGGGTAGGAATGCGACGAACGATACTCGCTCTCTTTCCAATAGGCGGCAGCGTCGAGAGGTTGAGAGCTGATGAAGCTCGGCGAAAAATTAAAAAATGTGCCTAGTAAAGTGTGAAAAATGCTAAAATAGCATTTTTAATTAAAATTAAGTGAACCGGAAGTATATGGGAATATCTGGAGAATTGCATTCCAGACACAGCGCAGTCAATGCATTTTATAAATTAGATGCACGCAATTGTCTACGAATTTTATGTGTAAAATTTTTACATGCAAATCAAAAGAAAATCAGAATTAAGAAAATGATAATGAAAGAGGTACCAGCAGCAAATTGGGAAGACAATCAGTCACAAAACTACAAAATTAAGGTAAAGAATTTCGTTAAAACTTTTTAATCAACCACGTGCAACAAATAAAACGCCTGCAAAGACTTTCGTCCGCAACGACACATGTTTCAAACACCATGCGTTATTTTACATGCGATTTTATTATGTTAAAATAATTTTTGTAAAATTTGGATTTGTTATTTTTATTGCTTCTGATTTGATGATACATGAATTCAGTAGATTAAACATTATCCATAAATGTATAATTCATGTATTGTTTAAATATAGTGTGTTGATTACTGTATTATGATACAATTTCAAATTTCTATGAGTGATATGCTAATATGTCACATGTCTTCGGTTAATAATTTTTTGAAAGCAATTTATTTGTTCTGTTTAATCGAGAAATAAAATTTTGTTCATTGAATAAGAATTCATTCTTTTATTTAATTCCGACTGAGCGAACCGTGGTGAGTAGATCGTTCCTCTAGCAAATTTTTGAGCAACTTACTTCATATAATTTTAAGGGTAAGTTTTTAAAAAATTAAGAGAATATAGGACAATATAAAGTGTCAGACATAAAATTATTTTGACCGTTTACATCACAGGTAGAAATTCCTTGAAAGTTTAGCCGGACACTTATTTTCAGAAATATAAATAAAATATCGGACATAAAATTGCTTCGACCGTTTACATTAGTATGTCAGACACTTAGAAATTTCCGACATTTTATGTCGGGCAGTCACTGTCGCTAATGTAAACGATGCAAAATTTCTGTCGGACATATATATTTGAATTTCCGACAATAAGTGTAGACACTTATAAATGGTCAGATGTAAACGCTGCACTTTAATAGGCAAAATTTCTGTCAGACATTTATTTATCAACTTCTGTCGATAAATGTTTACACTTATAGATGATCAGATGTAAACGCTGTAAATACATGTTCCGAGTTGCTTGGAATAAATTGCAAAAGTTGATCACTCGTCTACTTTTATGGAAAGTGTCGTACATTTTTATATGTACTTTTTTGATAAATTAAGATTTTTACAAAAGAATTTTAATTACGATCAGATGTTCATTTTATTAACCTCTTCATTTTTTGTTCCAGTGACCAGACCACGTTTAATTACATATATTTAAAATTTTCTAAACGTACACATATGTGCCTATGTCCTTGAAGAGGTTAAAAGGATATAATTCGATTAATTTCTTTTGTATTTTGTATTTTCAATGAGTTTCTAAATGTATTTTTGTAATAAATTGTATTTAAATACAATAAAAATGTATTTTGCTTATACATTATTCAATTACATTTTGTTGCCATTTAATTACATTATTTAAATCACAATCTAGTAAATACTAGATTGTGATTTAAATTATAAAAAAATGTATTTAAAAATTTACCGTCACCATGTGTTTCAAAATGCTTCTGGCGTAGGTCTGCTTTTTTAACTAGGTTGGTAAAATCATAGAATAAATACTAAAATGATTAATGCCTGTTTTCACCAACAATTTATTTAAGAATTTCCTAGTAAAGAATTACTTAGCTAGGAATCCATTAATGTTTGGTGAAATTTGACATAGTATTAACATAAAAAAACTCATGTCAAATTTGACCAATCACATTAATGGAATTCTAGCTAAGTAATTCTTTACTAGGAAATTATTAAATAAATTGTTGGTTATTTAGTTATAAATTACGTCTTTCATTGGTTGGAAAGAATGAAAGGCCAAATTTATTTATTTATTTTATTTTGTATTTGTATTTTAAATACTCTACTTTCAAGTCATATTATGGGGGGGGTCATTATATACGGCCCTGCGCGGGATTAAATAATATAAACTCCTAATGCCCGATTGCACCAACATTTATTTAAGAATATCCTAGTAAGAATTCCTTAGCTAGGTATTCCTATATTCCATAAATGTGATTGGTGAAATTTGACATAGTATTGACATAAAAAACTCATATGTCAAATTTGACCAATCAAATTTATGGAATTCTAGCTAAGGAATTCTTTACGAGGAAATTCTTAAATAAATTGTTGGTGAAAACAGGCATTAGTGTATTTTTTTTGTCCACACAAACCTACACAAACGATGTACAAACCAATTTTTTCCAAAAATCGAAATTTGGAAAAATGATGAAATGGGACATAAAGATTTGGATGTACTTACCTGTTGCTAAAAATCGTAAAGTTACAGCAAGACGTTCTCCTACGCTAATGGCTTTTCTGAATTTGGTATCTTGCTTTGTTATAAGAGGACCCACTTTACAAATCAACTGCTCGAAATCGGTTGGTTTCATCCTTATAAAATATGAAAATTGCACTGGATTCTCCAATCTAAGTTCAGACATTAGTTGTTTATAAGCACCTTGTTCTTCACGTCTTAAAATCCACTCTCGAATCCATACAGAACGATTTCTCTTCTTTTTTCTTAAATGAATAATAATCAAACTAGCATCAATTTTTTTCTTCAATATTTTCATTGTGAACTGTGAACTTTTCCGGTCAAATAATCTTTACAGAATGAAGGAATCAAGGAACTTCTACCTGTTATGTAAACGCTCAAAGCAAGTTTATGGCAGACACTTTATAATAATATATTTCTGGAAATAACTGTCGTACTAAATTGTTACCTGTAATGTAAACGGTCAAAGCAAGTTTATGGCAGACACTTTATAATACTTCTGGACATAACTGTAGTGCTAAATTTCTACCTGTAATGTAAACGGTCAAAATGAATTTATGTCCGACCCTTTATACATATTTCTGGAATAAAGTGTCAGATCTAAACGCATCATAAATGTCCGACAGAAATTTTGCATCGTAAAATTTTGCGTTTACATCTGACCATCTATAAGTGTCTACACTTATTGTCGGAAATTCATGCGTATATGTCTGACAGAAATTTTGCATCGTTTACATTAGCGACAGCTGGTGTCTGACATAAAATTCGTGGAATAAAGTTCAGATCTAAACGTAGCTTTATAGATGGTCAGATGTAAACGCAAAATTTTACGATGCAAAATTTCTGTCGGACATTTATGATGCGTTTAGATCTGACACTTTATTCCAGAAATATGTATAAAGGGTCAGACATAAATTCATTAGAGACTTCAAAAATGCAAAGTTCGACAAAAAGTGCCATAGTTTTTAAATTTTGGGGAAACATTGGAAGAGGTAAAAAAATACTAAATCCGAATTTACACCCCTTTCACCCCCCCCCCCCCGGAACATTGTTAAATTAACAAATAAACGAAAATATCCAATAACTTCTACAAAAAAATTCACATAGTTATGCAAACTTTAGAGAACATTTTAATAATTATTATACATCTTCTATTAAATTTGCACCCTGCTAGGATGAACGGAACATTGCTAATAATTATTTATTAACTTTATTTTGATATATCTTTTCCAAAAAAATGCCAGAGTTATGCAAATTATTGTTTATGCAGCAGAGAAGGGTTACAAACCCGCTTGCAATTTTGCATAACTTTTTTTAACCCGGAACATTTTTTTTTGAATTTTTTTATCTGACACGGCGGAAATTTTGACGCTATAAACAATAAGTGAGTCTCCACATAAACGCCATAGTTTTAAAATCTGGTTGCAAATGATTGTTACACAAAAAATATATGTCAAAATCTGAATTTGCACCCTCGTAAATGTACCGGAACCTAATTAAATTACCAATTATTTAATTAAAAGTTAGTTTCGACGTACTGTCCAGCTTCTATTGTTGTTTTCACTGGATTTTAAGAAGCTAAATTGACAAGACGTTTGTTGTATTACCATTGCATACAACTGCACATCGCCGTTCGAAGAAATTTCATAAGCCGATTCGAAGGTAGGTACCTAACCGCTGGAATAATACAATAAGTATTATAATAAAACTATTATATTATTATAAAATGTAAGTTTTGAAATGTACATGAAAAATTAGGAAAAGTCAGGACCAACGGCGGATCCAATTTTTCATGCCTTATTTTGCTATAATATAATTGCAATTTTTAAGAAATAGTTTTTATTACATGAAAAAAAATTGTTTTACATAAAATATTATCTTATGATAATTTAGCTTTTTTTCGTGTTTTATGTTTCGGTGACTCATCTGATTCTGAATTGTCAGTTGTATAAGAAGGACCCGGAATGATACTGATTTCTTGATCAAATTGCATTGTAGACCCCTGCGGACCCATCTCCTCGCGCTCCATTTCCTCCATTTCGTTTACTTTGACGGCTTCCAGATTAAAAATAAGATTTGGATCGATGGGATTACCAATAACATCCGATTGTGTTAGGTAGGAACTTCGCCAATTCACCATCTTCCTCGTCTTCGTTATCTTCGTCCTCCATCTCCGGAACATTATTGCAAGATTGTCCTTGGCAAGAAAAGCAAATTGATGAACACTTCAATCCAGCTTTTCTACACCCACATTGTTTATCGCACCCTTTCTTGCATTTACACGAAATAAATTTCAACACTTCGGGAGGTGCTGGTTCCTTCAACATGTAAATTGGAATTAACCCGTGAAGAGATTGCTTCCAACCCCACTCTTCACAGGACTTGTTGTTTCCCAACCACTTCTGAATTTGATGGTAGCATCGCAAGGAATGCTGTCGCGCGGCAGCTTCACACGGAGGTATATTTGCAAGATTAAATTCGCTTTTGGTCATTGATCTTGAGAAGATATTCTACCGCAACGAATTTAACTTATCTTCACATTTACCTCCGTAGATTACTTTGAAGATATTTCGACCAGCTTCGTCAATATTGTCAGGATCGGTATTCTCATCATAAACAGTGGCGTAGCTAGGTGGTCAAAGGCCCCGGTGCATAAAAATAAATCGGCCCCCCTCCCCCTTTTTCCACATGTTTACATTAGAAATTAAAAAAAAACAGCTCAGGGGGCCCCCTGGGCTCCGGGGCCCCGGTGCACTGCACCGCTTTGCCCTATGGTAGCTACGCCACTGATCATAAAACACTTCAGCCGATTGTTTCAAGTTATCAGGTGTTTTAAACAATTCGATCAATTTTAGTTTTCCCAGATGGAAAATCGATGATGTTGTATCGTAACCTGAAAAGGCGTGAAACAATAGAATATATTGAGTTAAGGCTCCATGTTTAAAACTTGAGGGTGTATATAGAGCACTTGGTACTCTATTCACACCGGGCTTGAGGAAGTATACATTCTGCTCTGTTGGCTTTGCGAGCCCAGTTAGAATGACGAGTAAATCAATATCATTTCCGACAAATAGATGGCGTTACTAATTTTCTATCCCATTTATAGATGGGATAGGAATAGGCCCCCCCTCTTTGAAAAAGTTACTGGATCCGTCCCTAGTCCTGAGTGTGATTGCCTTTACTGCTTTATTCATAAATGTACACTATTTATATTATTTTTAAAATTTTATATAAAATTATAATTATTGATATAATTACAAAAAAATACGTCTTAAAAATTGCAATTCTAAACAAAGCTTTATTTATTTTACATATTTATTCATATTAACAAATTATAGACATTTATGTAAGACTTTCAGATTAAATATAATTTTTCATGTACAGGGTGGTTCAAATATAATTTTTCGATATCTCCTAAAGTTACCGATTTCCCCATAAAAAGAATCGAATTTGAGCCACCCTGTACCTTTCAAAACTTACATTTCATAATATAATAGTTTTATTATAATAAGTACTACCTATTGTATTATTCCAGCGGTTAGGTACCTACCTTCGAGTCGGTTTATGAAATTTCTTCGAACGGCGATGTGCAGTTGTATGCAATGGTAATACAACAAACGTCTTGTCAATTTAGCTTCTTAAAATCCAGCGAAAACAAGCATAGAAGCTGGACAGTACGTCGAAACTAACTTTTAATTAAATAATTGGTAATTTAATTAGGTTCCGGTACATTTACGAGGGTGCAAATTCAGATTTTGACATATATTTGTGTAACAAACATTTGCAACCAGATTTTAAAACTATGGCGTTTATGTGGAGACTCACTTATTGTTTATAGCGTCAAAATTTCCGCCGTGTCAGATAAAAAAATTCAAAAAAAAATGTTCCGGGTTAAAAAAAGTTATGCAAAATTGCAAGCGGGTTTGTAACCCTTCTCTGCTGCATAAACAATAATTTGCATAACTCTGGCATTTTTTTGGAAAAGATATATCAAAATAAAGTTAATAAATAATTATTAGCAATGTTCCGTTCATCCTAGAAGGGTGCAAATTTAATAGAAGATGTAAAATAATATTATTAAAATGTTCTCTAAAGTTTGAATAACTATGTGAATTTTTTTGTAGAAGTTATTGGAAATAAACGTTTTTTGTTAATTTAACAATGTTCCGGGGGGGTGAAAGGGGTGCAAATTCGGATTTAGTATTTTTTTACCTTCTCCAATGTTTCCCCAAAATTTAAAAACTGTGGCACTTTTTCATACCTTTTTTTACTATAATGACTGGCCTATATGTCGAGTTTGTAAACGAGAAGGAGACGTTTGTAAACTTACATAAGGCGCTGGAGTAAGTAAATTTTATATTTTCCAATTCGTATGAACCTACATGATATTCAGGCTTTTGTATATCTCATACACTTGTTTAATTTGAACTGGGTACACAGAGAAAAATTTTTGGTGTTTTTAAATAATTTTTACTTCAAATTGAAGTGCAAATCTAGCTCGCTTCAATTTGAATTAAAAATAATAGCAATTGAAATAAAATGTATTTCAAATTTAGTAAAATTTACTTCAAATTGATGCGAGAGTAAAAATTTTTCTCTGTGTACACTTTTTGATTGTCATCATTAATTGCTACTGTGTGTCTGTTTATCACAGTAATTTACATTGCAATTATTGGAACTGTGATAGCCACTCTCAGGTTATGTATGTCAATTAAAACATTTGATTACTATCTGCGGTTTTTGGAGTTTCCCCAAGTACCGGTCTCTTATCCACGACCTACGCCTTCGCATGAATAAGAAGCTAGTCTATTAACATCGTAACCAAACAAACTGAAACGGTTATCTCTGGATCGTGACGAACTCTGGTCTCTGGGTTAACCCTCTCATTAGGGGTTGCGATTCAGAGGGTAGTTTTTCTTGCAAGCTAATGTGGAGTAATGAAAACTCGTACAGACGTGTTTATGTTGGTGTCAATTGGGTGTCATGCGGTCTATATTGCGCCGGATTTTGTCTACGCCTTTTTTTCTTTCCTTAATTTTACTATACTGTAAATTAGTTCAAATACAACGGTTGTAATGGAGTATCGTTAAAATACATCTAGGTTTGGAGTACTGTAGCGTACACATCATACCCCTTACAAAACAACCCTGTTAAACATTGTATTTGCTTAAAATATTTTTCAAAATAATATATTTTTCTACGGTTGGTAGACATTTAGATATCATCTACTCTACATCAAACCATTCTATTGATCTGACTTAAGAAAAAATAAAAAATTGTTTGTAGAATTTATCGTTCCTAAAAATTTTTAATTGGATACCGGCAAAGAAGAAGAAAAACGAAAAGCAAGATGGCAATTAAGAAACTGTTTGTTTGCCAAATTTGCGACAGTAAATTTGAGCTTAACAAAGTTTTGCAACAACACATAAAAATTCATTTGACTGAAAAACCATTTGCATGTAAAAGCTGCTCCTACAAAACGGTCAAGAAGGGTAACTTGGAGCGGCATGAGATAATACATAGCGGAGAACGGCCATTTGGATGTACAACTTGTGATGCTACTTTTAAAGATGTAAGTGCTCTACAAAAGCATGAGAAGATTCACGAGGATAGAGAATGGTTCCAGTGTCAAATTTGTTCAAAAAAATTTAATAACAGAAATACACTAAAATTACACGTTAGAGTTCACGTTGACGAGAGACCATATGCATGCAAATTGTGTGATTACACAGCTACGTGTTCGGGTCATTTAAAGAATCACTTAAAAATGCACTCGCCTGTAAAATCCCTTGCATGTGAAAGTTGCTAATACAAAAGCAAAAGTAAGGCCAACATGGATCGCCATATCAATGTAATCCACGAAAAAGATAATCGAGATCCGTTAAAGTGCAAAACTTGTGGTTACAAAACTGCACATAAAGGTAACTTTTTAGAACACTTATTAATTCACTCTGAAAGCAAACCATTTAAATGTGAAATTTGCGATTATTCCACTTCAAGGAACAGGGATCTAACGAGACATATGAAAATTCACTCGAATGATCAACAGTATTATGAATGTTTGGATTGTGTTTACAAAACCATAGATAAATGTAACTTTCGACGACACATTAGTAAAAAACATTGATTGTAAATATACAATTTTCTAATAAAATTTGTAATTGTGATTAATTTTTGGGACATTGTGGCCCCTATTTGTCTCTGTATAGAGTTCCTACTCGGCAACAAGAAACTGCAGCTTGATTAACTTCTACGAAGATCTCCCGTTGAGTATCAGGAGATAAACAAGATACAGAATTCAGAAAATTCGTTTTGGCAATTTAATGGTCAATTTATACTCACTCACTTATCAGTTATCACTTAAGGGTCATGATATAATTTTTAATCGGTTTTTATAACGGATTAATATTTTGATTATATTAATTAGCGATTTTATATCAAAAACACAAAATTAATTAAATTTAAAATATGTCATGGCACAGTTAAAATAGCAATCTTTAATATTCTGCATTAAAATTGTTTAAATTTTAAGTATTGTAAATGCTGTAACTGAAGTTTCATTTCGACCATAATTTGAATCATTTTAAAAGACGCGCCACTAGAAACCAATGAAAATTTACTTTCATTCTTTCCAACAAATAAAAGACATCAATTAAAATGAAACTGTAAATCTAGGTAACAGCGCCACCTGTTGAAAAAGTTCTCGTCCTAATGATAAATCGGGCCCTTAAGGCTTAAGATGATTATAACCAATGATTAGATACATAACGGTTAAAATAAATGGCTATACATAATTCTATTTTTAGATCTTCCTAGATTTAATGATTGTCTTGGTGCCGAGTTTTCCGTTTCCCCGATGTTGGTTATTTAAATAATCAATGGGTTGTTACCAAATTTGGCAACAAATTGGTACAAGTGTCACACGGCATTTAACCAAATATTTTGATCTGTCAATGAAAATAAAACAAACTATAGCCTTTTTGTTGGTAAGCGTGCGCATTGAAAAAACACTTCTTATTATTTTTCTGAGGCCATCTTCTATCATCACAAAACATAACTCAATCTCCGGCATTGCACGGCTGTTCCCCCCTAACATATAGCTCGGCCTGCGGCTTCACACTTCTCCCCAAGATTCATATAAACATAAAGATATACCCTACGTTAAGTTAGAAGCTACTTTCGCTACCAAACATTTCTTTTGCGTTTGGAAAGAAGCTTCCACTCGCTCCAAACGCTTTGGCTCCCTACCTAAATTATTGTAACGTTTGTAGCGACTGAAAGAGGCGGAGCCAAAGCGTTTGAAAGCGAGTGGAAACTTCTTCCCGAACGCAAAAGAAATGTTTGGTAGCGAAAGTAGTTTCTACCCGAACGCGGGGATAGTAATAAATTTAATTTGTATTTTATTTATTGTGTCCCACCACTGACGCGCATGAATGGATTAACAACATTCCCGCCACCCATCACTCACTAACAATTTATTTTACAAAGAAGAACAAGTAAAATTCCAAAAATTATTGGTTATTAATGGCTAATTCATAGGCGTAATTAGGGTCAAAAGTTTGGGGGGGGGGGCTAAAAACGTCTCCAAACAATTTTTCTTAAGGTGGGGGTAAATCGGTAAATATAGTAAAAAATTGCGCTGCAGGCAAAAACTTTACATTTTCAAGGTCAACAGAGCTTAGATATGAAGTTAGAAATTATAAAAAGATGTGTTTGTACTAAATTTTGTGATTCCAGGGACAGAAAACTATTTTTCGGAAAATAATGAGCTTCTCGAAAGCCTGGCCTTCGACGCTAACCTCATAGTTTGCTAATCACTTCAAGTTTCTTTCCCCAATAAACTGAAGTATTATAATAACAAAAACAATTTTTGAAAATATAGCATAGGTATTAGGCTATTAGGTAATTAAAATTTATTTATTTTCAAAGTTACCATATTACTATTAATTCAAAAATCAGTTTTAAGCACAGAAAAATAAGGGGGCAGTTGTATCAACTAAGTGGGTGACAGATTCTCTCTCTTCAGTCCATAACCCTTCTGCAGGGTGTGTTGAGCCTTTTAACAAAGGCTTTTCATGGCAGATTACACCCCGTGGTTTGCCATTGCCTGCCAAGGGGAGACGATCATAATATTATTCTTACTTCGCCCGGAGTCGAACCGGGTTCTCTGTATTAGCAGTCTATGCGCTTAAGAGGGCTGTATACCTAACTTTTAACGAATATCCATATAGCTCTTTTATTAATGTATGGAATTTAATGCGGTTTGGAGTAAACGATTAGAAAAAAAATCTAGTTTCACGGAAAGTCATTAAGAAGTTAAAAAAAAATTTTTTCATTTTTTATTATAATAATTAATCACTCCAGTGACCTGCAAGTGACTTTCCATGAATGTACAAACTATTTAAATTAAAACTATTTTTAAAATATCTATGTATATAAGACAAAACCCTTATAAATTTGCTTTTTAAGAAAGTGCATTTATATCGTAAAATTTGGTTTACACCCATAACATTGCCGGTTAACGAATTATTTAATTCAATTATGAGTGTAAACCAAACTTTATGTTAGGTATAAAGTCCTCTTAAGAGGGCTGTATACCTAACTTTTAACGAATATCCATATAGCTCTTTTATTAATGTATGGAATTTAATGCGGTTTGAAGTAAATGATTAGAAAAAGAATCTAGTTTCACGGAAAGTCATTAAGAACTTAAAAAAAAAAAATTTTCATTTTTATTATAATAATTTATCACTCCAGTGACCTGCAAGTGACTTTCCATGAATATACAAATTATTTAAGGCGAAGCATCACCACGTTGGTGTAAAACCTTCTTTAAAAAGATTCGTTAAACATGTTTTTCAAGAAATGTTTATATATTTTTGGAATTTTATAAATTCAGCTTCGTAGCTCAATAGAATAATTGTTTCTTGATACTGTCAACTTTTGGTAATTCTATTTAGTAATACATATATTAAAGAAATCTCGAATTCCAATATTCAGAATTTTCAAAAAAAGGAATGTCAAATTTCTTTTCAAATGTAGTAATAAAGACAATTATTGTAATACTTTAGTTTACAGAAACGATCATTCTATTGAGCTACGAAGCTTAATTTTTAAAATTCCAAAAATATCTAAATATTTCTTGAAAAACATGTTTAACAAATCTTTTTAAAGAACGTTTTACACCAATATTTAGTCACGTGGTGATGCTTCGCCTTAAATTATACTATTTTTAAAATATCTATGTATTTAAATCAAAAACCCTTATATATTTGCTTTGGTTTACACCCATAACATTGCTAGATTAACGGATGTATTTAATTCAATTATGAGTGTAATCCAAACTTTATGTTAGGTATAAAGGGCCCTTAATCGCTATAAAAGAGCGGATAAAATAATTCAAATAAGTAGGTTTTAAAATTAAACGCAAGCGCACGAAACGCACCAATCTGTTTCAACAAAAATCCGTAAGATGGCACTGATGCTGACCCGACTTTCTGCTCCGATTGCTCCGGCTCCGTAATGCTCGAACGCGACCATTGTGACAGATTGCCAACCCAACAATAAAATTTCTGTGGAAATTCAGTGTACTAACAAGGTATAAGGCTTGCGAATATTAAGTTAATCGATTCTTCATAATATCGCCATTAAAAACTAATAATTTTTGAGATATTTGGGGGGCTAATTTGAATTTTTATGCGCGAGCTACTACGCAAATCTGACTATCGTTGCCGATTTTTTTTGATTAGCGGTCTTTGGTTATTGTTACTTTGATAACCAGATCCCAACCTACAACCTTCGTTCTCCGCTGGAAGACGGATCACTTGGGGGAAATTTTTCATTAACTGGATGGTCCAGTTTGCTTCGCCTCACCCACAATCAACTTTCTCACTGGATAAGCCACATCTCTACAAGCAGTGTTCCTTGTGTTCGCGGTAATAGTTGATTTGGAACAAGTTTACCGGTCATCACCTTCAAAGCCGCATGTCACTATTCAACTAGAAAGGGGCGTTTGTCACCATCAAGTTTGTAAACTTGTCAGAGCTCGACGTAAGTACTTTTATTCTTTTCCAATTCGTGCATACCGACTTGTATTTTGGCTTTTACATTATTTAATTTTTGCGTAACCATTAGAAATTTAACGTTACATTGCGGGTGTACTTGTTTTTCCTTTTAGTGTAGGAGCACTTTTTGACACCGCATAGTCATTTACTTATACTGTATTATTTTGTACAGTAGTTATACAGTTGCCATTATTGGAGTTTTGACTACTCTCCATCATTATTTTTTACTCAATTTTACCATCACCGGCGTTTTATTGTAGTTCCCCAAACTATTTCTTTTTCAGAATTCATGACCTCGCTTCCGCAAAGAATTGAGGGCTAGTTTACAACATAATTGCTACATAATTGGAGAGCTCCTCTCCGGATTGCAATAGAATTTGAATCGTTGTCTTGGGCAACCCTCTCATTAGGGGTTGCGTCACTGAGGGTAGTTTGTATTTCAGTATATTGTAGGTTGACCAGACGTCCCGTATTTTACATGATTGTCCCTTATTTTTAGACTGCGTCCCATAGTCCTCACAAAATAGGCACCAAAAAGGCCAAAACAACGCAAAATAGGCGAAAAGGGTAAATAAAGATTGCATTTTTGAAAAGTACATGCTCTAAAATGCATTTTAAATAGGGTCTGCCTTAAATATCTCCATTTAGAAAAAAAAAGGCGATTTGCCTAACTATTCTGTCTACTAATTAGGTTAGGGTTCTTTATCAACGCGGCGTTTGCGTCAACAGGCTTTTGACACCTTTAGGATTCTCCTGTACCAGAGATAGGTTATTTTAGTAACAATGCCTCTTATGACGAGTCTTCTCTCATGCTGAAGCTATTGAGCCTGTTGTGCCTGCTCGCGCCTCTTATTTTGCATTCAAAGGTTTAACAGGCATATACGCCATTTCAACCTTCAATTCGGAAAGCATCAATTTCAGTTCATATTAGTCATTATTTCATTCTTCACTACTGCCTATCTAGAGAGTTGTACGAGGTCGAATACCGAGCAGCATCGTAGAGCTAGCCAGAAGAGTTAAAGTTGAACTTCGAACGGTCTCTCAGAGACCCTTCGAAGGTTGGCCTTTTTACCAGGTTTGTGAGGTGGGGACCAACATCATAGTTTTATGGAAACCGAGTCGCGACGTCTGCAACGCCTACCCACCTATGCGTCAGTAAGATTACTCTTATCCCGTGCATTAAGCCTTCTAGACGAAGAAGTTTTTTTTTATGAAGAAAAAAACACGTTATTTTAAGAGGGAAACTAAAAATGCTTTATTCATTTATTTACGATGCCACGCCTAAAAATCTGTTCGTCCTTTGAAGAAATCCATTCAAATACCCAATTTTTCACTTCCTCGCCTGTTTTGAAGTGCTGCTCTTTAAGTGGGTGTTCCATTGATGAAAACAAATCGTAATAATGAAGGAGACAAGTCTGACGAATAATGAGGGTGGGTTAATAAATCCTAGCCTATAGTGATTTCAACGTATCCTGGACCGGTTTTGTTTTGTGTGACGGTGCGTTGTCATGTAGCAAAATTACCTTGCCATGTCTTCTAGCCTATTCTGGTCGTTTTCGATCAAAGCATGGTTCAATTTGATGATTTGTTGTCGGTAGCGATCAGCATTAACGGTTTCACCAGGTTTTAGGATCTCATGGTACAACACAGCTTTCTGATCCCACCAAATACAGACCATTTTCTTCTGTCTAAATAGATCTGGTTTTGCAGTGGATGTTGATGATTGGCCTGGATCAACCCACGATTTTTGCGTTTAGGATTCTCAAAATAAATGCACTTTTCTTCAGCCGTCACAATTAGATGCAAAAAAAGGCTTCCTTTCGAGTCGTTGAAGCAACATTGTAAAGATGTTCGCAAATATTCCTTAATTGGCACGAAATTCGACATTTTTAATGTGATACAAAAATATGTTGTTGTTTGAGACGCGTACTTCTGTCAACTAATTTTTAATGAACAATAATTGAACAACATGGATGACATACGTAGTACATCTGCTAAGTTAAACAATGCATTTTACGTTGTTTATATTGGAAATCTTAATTTCAAATCAATTTGGTTCGTATTAGTTAATTATACGTTATAACCTCTGATTTGTCATATTTAACGATACTACTTAATTTAGTTACTATTACGGACACTACATGGCGCTTCACATAGCGTAAAACGTCAATAGAGCGATACCATAGCTGTCAAATGAAAAAAAATGCAGCCATCTTTGTTAGCTACATTTGTAGCTATGAAAGAAATTAATGCATACACCCGATATTCTTCATAAGTAGTATTCAATCTGACTTGGAATAGATATTGCGATTGGTTAGGATTGAATGACGACAGCAGATGACAGCAACTTCAAAATGATGGTAAATAATACAGTGCATCTGATGCAGGTTCCGTACAAGGTAGAATATGGTTCAGTAGCATTGCAGGCTGTGTTGTCAGATTTTGGAAAACCAGTGGCGCCAACTCGTAAATGAAAACACTCCCAAAAGCTCAATTAATTCATTACATGGCGCCAATATTTAAATTTAATGTCCAAAATTCACAATAAAATTAAAATTGATAAAATTGGTATGAAAATGTCACAATAAGCACATCAATCTTGCAAATGTGGACTATAAAATGTCATTCAACCATAAGTGTAAATGTGAGAAATCTATTCAAACGGTCATGATATTTAAATTGCATAAGATCTGCATGATCATTTGATAAAGTTTATTGTTAATCGTGTGGTAATAAAATTTTAATACAAGCAATTACGTGTTATTACAAATAATAAAAAGTTTAAAACGAACCCACTGGTTATCGCAATACGGCACGCCACTGTGATGTTCGGTCTCCAAAATTCACTCCAGATGTCGCTACTTCTGTGACTTATGTTCTCCTATTCGCGTTTTACATTAACAAAACGCCACCACACGGAATAATTTCGAAGTTCATTTGGAAAGTATTTTGCTTTGTTTTCATTAGTTTACACAAAGAATTTGTTTACATAAACGTATTTAAAACGTATGGTTTGCAGCGCCACCAACGGTAATGTAAAACGCGAATAGATGTTTATATAGAAGGCTAGATACGCGACTCCTAATACATGCAATGTTATAGAAGTGAAGCCTGGCGGCCATTTGTTGGGTTGGCAAAACCATAATAATTTCGTACGTAACTTGTTGTAACATGAGTAAATTTATAGTATTCAAGCAGGAATTTAATATTAAATTTATTTATTTATTAAATAATACAGAATAACAGCAATAAAACAATTTAAAATATTTTATTGTTTTAGGTTAGGTTTTATTTATTTGCAAATAATACTAATTTATACTAATTTATTTAATTTAATGCCTTTTAGCATAAATAATTTATCTATAATCCTATAAACTCACACAAAACAAACACTGTAACAAGCATTTTCTTACATTCCTTGCCAACCTGACAAATGGCGGACCAGGCTTCACTTCTGTGTACGAGTTAGTTATCTAGCCTTCTATATAAACATCTATGTGTTCTCCAGATTTTTCAGAGTTGTTTAATTTTCAAGTTTTTATCCAAACAAAACGGAATTTTGTGAAACAAAGTTGATTGTGTTGTTCCACGTATAAGTAACGATGCTAATGAAATAGAACCGGTGGTTTTGTGTTCGATTTTCATGGTCCACTCTAAATAAGGTAACACCTCTAACCTCAAAATTTTCCAAATCGCCTCTTATTATAGCTTTTATAGAGTCATCCAGTGACAAATCGACTGGATATGTTGTTTTTTTTATGGAACACTTTATGGAACAAAATTACCCAACAGTTTATGTTTTTGTGTATCATGTTTAAGTAACATTGTGGCTGTTATTTACTTACCAAGAAACCAAGATTGATCTCCTTTTTTATGTCAAACTTATGACTTTTGACTTTTCAAATTTGTTCGGGCCCTAATAATTGATTTTTATTATCACAATATAATGTATTGTAGTGTTTTGAACACAAACAAACTAAATGTTCGGTAGCTATTTTGTCGAAGAGCAATAAATGAGACAATCTCAGGTTGTGGATCCAACTCAAATTAATAGACTTGGGTGAGATTATTTTGTTTATTGAGAATTCAATCCGGCTTTTTGGACTATAAAATTGTCCTCTGGCCGTTCGTGTAACTATATATGCGATCGTATCAAACCACCATTACATTTATCACCAATTTGTCTTAATGGCGTTTCGATATTTCGCTAAAAAGAGATTCACCGGCTAGCTACCCGTCCGTGTACGACTTTCCAGCTAGTATTTAATAATTGCCTATATTGAGTTTCCATGTCACTCAATTTTCCTTGAGGTATAAAATCCAATATTAATTCTGTAGTAATCTGCCCCTGTCATATTTAAACTAGAAATATTATAATGTTTTTTGATAAAAACTAAGGCTGGGAATTTTTAATATTTTTGTATTCGAATATTCGTTTAGAAATCACAAGACTATTCAAATTATTATTATTATTATTATAGAGAAAATATTCATATTCAAATACTCGATTAGTTGATTATATTCGATTTTTTGCACCAAAAAACATTTTTAGACCCTTTTTTTAATCTCTTGCTCTCCCATGGGGGGATTTGAAGGTTTGAACCCCAAAAAGTTGGGAATGTTTAACATTTTTGTATTTGAATATTTGTTAAAAAAATGGCAAGAATATTCAAATTACTCGAATATAATCAACTAATCATTCGAATATTCAAATTACTCGAATATTCGAATAATCATTCGAATAATTTGAATATTCGAATAATTTTGAATATTCTAATAATCTGAATATTCGAATAATTTGAATAGTGCCGTTGAGAAAATATTCATATTCGAATACTCGATTAGTTGATTATATTCGATTTTGATTCCCAGCCTTAATAAAAACAGCGAAAGGTCCGGGTCGCTACATGGTGGAGAGCACAAATATTTTCTCAGGAAAGACTGGGTTCAAACTCAAATTAAAAACTTTGGTGTAGAGCTGATTTAATGTTACTTTTTCAATCACGTTGAGTATCAATTCTGTTTCAATGACAATAATTTTGTTCATAAGCCGTTTGGGTAAAGTGTAAGATTGTTTCGAACTACAATTGCATTTACTATCGATTTGATTTCAAAATTGTTCGAAACCTTCATGTGTAAACAAGGTGTAGCAAAATTCAAATTTTACAAATAAAATGTTCAAATACAAATTTAAACTAACCCTTTATGAAAACGTTTCGGAACCACTGGAACAGTCGTTCTCGCTTCGTATATGGGAAGTGGTGCCATACAACGTTCACGATAGGTGCCAACAGATGCGATGTTTGCTCATCGTGCTTCAGTTTTTTTTGTTGAATTTGAGCTGTATTCCACGGAATATTATGGAACACCGGTAGTTGCGCCACTGATTCTGAATCGTTTTGGGAACTGATGTATCATTGGCCGCCATTTTGAAATTACTGTCATTAGATTGTTAAGTCTGTAGATTTGTAGTTGTACAGTGCAATGAATTGTTAAATTAAATACTGTGATTGTGTAACAGTTCAACAGCATTCCTACGTTCAGATATGGCTCAAGAGTTGCAATATATGGAAAAGATAGGCGAAGTTTCGGACACTACCCAATATTCGAGTGACAGATGCGAAATTAAAACAGAAAATTTGAAAGACGAAAAGTTCGATTTAGATGATTTGGGAGACGAGAAATTCAATTTAGAAGATCTGCATCATTCAATTGACATTAAAGAAGAGAAATATGCGGAATTATTAACACAGGAGAAACGTTCGAGTAAATATAAAGGTAGTTTACAAATTCACACCGGATATAAACAATTTGTTTGCGATATATGTGACTATAAAACCATACATAAATCTAACTTAAACCAGCATTTGAGGATTCATACCGGCGAGAAACCGTTTGTTTGTGCAATTTGTGACTATAAGTGTGCATATAAATCACGTTTAAAAGTGCATTTAAAAACCCATACCGGCGAGAAACCGTTTTCTTGTAAAATTTGTAACTGTAAATTTACGCAAGCCAGCCACTTACGAATACATTTAAAAATTCACATCGGTGAGAAGTCATTTGTTTGTGAACTTTGTAACCATAAATGTTCTCAAAAATCAAGTTTAAAACTGCATTTAAAAACTCACACAGGTGAGAAACCATTTGCTTGTCAAATTTGTGACTATAAATGTACACAATCAAGTAATTTACAAAAGCATTTAAAAATACACACTGGGGAAAAACCATTTGTTTGCGAAATATGCGGTTATAAAAGTATACAAAGATCAGATTTAATGAAACATTTAAGAGCTCACACCGGCAAAAAACCGTTTGCTTGTACAATTTGTCACTATAAGTGTGCAGAGAACTCCGTCTTACGGAAGCATTTTAACAATCACATCGGGGAAAAACTTTTTTCTTGTGAAATTTGTGACTATAAAAGTGTACAAAAATCAAATTTGAGGAGGCATTTAAAAAATCACACCGGCGACAAACCGTTTGCTTGTACATTTTGTAACTATAAATGTGTATGTAAATCGCGTTTACAGACTCATTTAAGAACCCACACCGGGGAAAAACCCTTCTCTTGTCAAATTTGTAACTATAAGTGTACTCAAAATTCGAGATTAAAACTTCATTTAAAAACTCACACTAATGAGAAGCCATTTGGTTGTGAAATTTGTGACTATACATCTGCACATAAATCAAGTTTAAAATCGCATTTAGAAATGCATACTGGCAAAAAATCGTTTGCTTGTAAACTTTGTGATTATAAATGTTCACATAAATCTACTTTAAAATTGCATTTAAAAACCCATACCAGGTAAAATTTGGAGCCAAAGAGCAGAAATTTTGGGACGAAAACCGCATATAGCCAATATAATATAAAATTGTGCACACTTAATCGTTAATTGACGGTAAATCAATAATTATTACCGATAGTGGAAAAGTTGAAGCGCATATTGTTGAGAACCTATACTGTGCATTACATGTACGGCAGCGAGACTTGGATAATTACAAAAGAAAATTAACGACGATTACAAAGCTCCGAAATGAGATTCCTACGATCAGTAGCAGGTTATCAAAGAACTGATAGAAAAATAAATACAGGGATAAGAAGCGAGCTAAACATTTATATAGTCTAAACGTAAAATAATATCTCATATGGCCAGCTATCGTACCAGTTTTATGAAAATACAACTTTACTCACAAATTTTAGTTTGGGGCTTCAGACTTGAGGTTTCGTAATTTATTTTTTTATTTGGAAAATTGGTGAGTAAAGTTGTATTTTCATAAAACCAGCATGGGTTTGACGATATCAGTTTCACGTGTAGAAGAGTGGATAAGATTAACATGTATTCCGGCTTATGTATTATTTGATTTTATTATATTTTTTTGCTAATTTTTCAATGAACTTCAAATCTTTAAGACGGACCTGTTTGTTGCTATTTTTGTTATAATGATATTAAATATGTAAGAAGTATAAACTAAACTCTACTTGTAGATAATAAAATACCGCATTCTCAACTATAATTTTTCTTATTACAGATAGGTATATTTTTGCGTTTTTATTTAAGTTTTGGAAAATATATTGAAGTGAGAAAAAGTAAATCAAATGGGCAAATAATAATTTTGGTTAAATTTAAATTTTGTCGTTTGTAGACATTTTATTTTGAAGCAATTTTTGAGATGACGAAAGCGATTGTATTGTTACTTCCAACACACAAAACAATACAATCTTGATTTTTCTTAAAGACTGTTATATTTCTTGAGAATTTGTGGTGTTTTGGCTCATGTGGAATGTAGTGTTATCTAAAATGAAAGAAACATTGAAAATTTGAATTTTGGCGGTAAAAGTGTAGCAAATACACGATTTTATTGAAGTTTTATTGTTATTATGATGGTAATTTGAACTGTGAAGCCAATTTGCGGCGAGGCCTTTGTCTTGCGCCGACCGGTCGATGAAGAAGATGCATTTCGTGGGTTTGTGAATTTTACCTCGAAATTAAACCCATGAAGACCAATTTGGAGAGTTTTTGTAGTCTCAAAAACCATTATTCCAGTGATAGGAGATAAGCGTGAGTTAATTTTGAAACGCTTTATTTTCATAAATCAGCATTTTACGTGCATTTTGTGGGCGCAAGCAATATTCGACTTTATTGGATGCCATATTGTTTTTGGATGATTTCGCATCTGAAATTACTTTTATAAGTTTAATTTTGATGATTTGTATGATTACACAAATCAAATTTAATTGTACGTACCGAACAAGTAGATGTTTCGCTAATTTTGGTGGTTTACGAGAGTCTCATGTGGATATTGGAGGTTACGATTTTCCGGCCAGATGTTAATAGTTCCAATTTAAGTATGAAGTTGGAAAGATTTGTTTAAACCGACATTCGAGGTTTGAACACTACACTGGACGATTTCTACACGTTCACTTTACTGTTTGGTTTGGATAAACGAAGAAGTTTCTGGATCGACGCAGATGTCAATTCGCTACCGTTTTTACCGGCTGGATGCAATTTCGACTAGAGTAGTGGCGTATGGTCTGATGTACAGAGTGCTTCGTAACAGGTGTTCACTGCGAAATTTATATGAGTAAGAAATCGAACATTATTTTACAAAAACACCATTGTTTCAAATTTTCTTTATTAATGTCACACATTTCACATTTATGGAACATTCAATAAAAGTATAGCTGAGGTGTTGTACATAAATGATACGATTTATTGAATGTTTCTATACATTAAACACTTATTTGAGTATCGCTTGACGATTGTGTCAGGGGCATCCAAAATTGCTTCAAATTTATTTTTGGGTCATTTGAATAAATTGATTTCTGATTTATTGTGCTTATTGATTTACTTTAATCTCGCCGATACCCATAACCTGAGATATTGTGGCCTCGAATTTTGCAAACCGACGTAAAGCTAGCTGGACCTCATTTGTTGAAGTGGACCACATTGGACGAGGTTTCACCGCTGACAATAAGTAGGGGTGTCATTGAGCCGTGGAACACGACAATATATAAGGATATTAAAATTCTATCGATAACAATAACCAATTCTGTTTCTCTGTAAAAACAAAAAGAATTTTATTAACCACTATTTACATCATTTACATTAACTATTGCAAATTTACCTGTAAAAACAAAAAGAAACAACAATTAAGTTTACTATTATCTTTACATAAATTATAACAATTAAAATTCATTCACTAATACACTTCTTAACACAATATTCTAAAATCTGTCATCAAATTTAAATTAAGAAAGCACTTTCTTTACATATATACTTCTTAAGCATTCATATTGACATCTAATAATCCAACCCTTAAATTTTAAATCTTCCTGATGAAACTCCGTTTCCAGGATATATGTAATTGAGACTATAAAAAACTCCGCGCATTCGTCGGTCCTCGGTAATTAAAATTAAGTTAAATTGCTTGGTTTAACTTTTCAAAATGGGCGGATTATCGCAGTATTTCCCTTATAGCTCAGCGGTTCCACTCTATCTTGAAATATGTCGCCTTTATCTGCGACCTTGCAATTTTTTTTTTCCAAATACCACCGACAATCCTCTCGTACACCACTGTTCAACGATCTTTAGGGCTCGTTGCATCAATGAAGATACAACAGCCCCAAATTTACCGCTGACAAGGATTGTGGTATCGTCTGCATATCCTTGCGCATGTACTCCGCATAGTTCCAGTTCCACTAGTGGGCTGTCCACAACCAGGCACCACAGAAGGAGAGAGAGAACTCCTCCCTGCGGGCACCCTCGCGCAGCCATAACTCCCACGGTTACTGGACCTAGTGCGGCACTTATTCTTCTACTTCTTAGAGTAGCGCCAATCCATCCTGTTATGAACGGGTTGACTCCACGTCCTCGAAGAGCGTTTTCTATAGAGTTAAATGACGTATTGTCAAATTCCCCCCCCCCACATCAAGAAATGTCCCCAGGGCGATTTCTCGGAACTGGAGAGCTTTTGCTATCCTTAGGGTTAACTCGTGAATACTTAGTTCACATGATTTTCCTGATTGGTAGGCATACTGGTGCTTGTGCAAAGGCATTTCTGCCAGGGCACCGTCCCTTATGTGCCTGTCGATCAGTTTCTCCAGGGTTTTGAGGAGAAATGACATTCAGCTTATTGGGCGGAAAGATTTAGCCTGGGCATACGATTCACGCCCCGGCTTAGTTATAAATACCACTTTAACCTTTCGCCAGCTAATTGGCACATATTCAAGAGCTATGCTGGCCCTATAAATAGTGCACAAGGGAATGGATAGTAACTCCATTCCTTGTTGGAGTAGAGCGGGGAATATCCCGTCTGGTCCCGGAGACTTGTATGGTTTGAAAGACTTCATAGCCCATTCAAGTTTAGGGATATTGATCAGCTCATTGAGCCCCGATTCCTCGGGTTGTCAGAGATCGGTTGGTCCGCTGCATGAACTTGTATTGGTGTACTACCTGGAAAGTGCGTCTGGAGCAATAGCTTCAGAGTTTCCTCCCCGTTAGTTGTATACTCCTTGGAGTTAGGTTTTTGTAAAGATCCAACTTTGCCTTTGTTGTCTCTCATCCGAGCTCTTTGGAGTCTAGCACATTCTGGAGTTCCTTCGATCTCCTCACAATACTTCATCCAAGACCTATGTTTCGCCTCTCTGATGGTCTTAGCGTATTTAAGACGAGGAGTCACCTTATAGGTTTCCCAGTCACTCTTTGCTGCCCTACACCTCAATGGGCAGCTTTTTTCGTAGGCAGTAGTGATTGCTGATGTGACGTAATCGTTCATCAGTTTTAGGTTTCCGTAGACAGTTTTCCAGTTCATGTTCCAGGTGCTCTCTATAGAGTCCCCAGTCGCAGGTTTTTTGGGTTCCTGTACATTTCAACCTCTTCTTTCGAAGTTTTGATATTAAATCTTATGTATCTGTGGTCCGAGTGTGACTCCTCCTTAGTGACATGCCAGTTCCCTTACCACACCACATACAGTCGGTGTCCCGATTGTTAAATCTATAACTTCCCTTCTCGTCGTGATGACGAAGGTTGGTTTGTTATCTTTGTTCATGATTTCCAGATTGCTTCTGGAAATGAATTCTAATAAGAATTCACTTCTTCTGTTTGTGTCTGTACTACCCCACACAAAATGGTGTGAGTTAGCGTCACAATCGAGCACTAATTGTGTTTTACATTTTTCACATTGACTTACTAGTTCTTTGACTTCCCTAGTAGGTGGTGGTCCTGCTTGATCATATAGAAAATACGCTGATGCGACCACCAGGTTCATTGCGCCTTCCTCCCTTATGATCTTTAGCCTTACCGCTATTAGGTCCCTATAAGTGAGTCCCCATAGCGGTAACACATTATGCTTCTTTTTAGCAATAATGCATACTCTAGGGTTGATATTTACTGGGATTATTAATTCCCAGTTCCCTGATATATTTAATTCCCTGATTTGGCCCTTGTTTAGCCAAGGTTCTTGTATCAGGGCCACATCTATACTGTGTTTTAAAATGAACCTCTGTAGGGAGGCCGAGGCCTCCATGCAGTGGTGCAGATTTATCTGAACAAACCGGAACATGGTCTACGCCTCATCCCGGTCTGTTTCTGCCTCCATGCTGTCGGAAACAGCTTGGGGGTTATCGGGAGATGATGGGGCCGTTTCAGGGTTTTTATCCCCCTCTTCTACCTCCATCCTCTCCGTATCTCCTTCTTGTTTCTTTCCCAGTGCTTTCAAAGTCACCAGGGAAAAGTTCAAGTAAGGCTTACATTGAAGTTCCTGGATTTTACTCCACGACCCTTCCATCCATTAATATGGTGAGTTGTTGCCCTTTAGGGTCTTCCTTCTTACCTACAATTCCCCAGGTACTGGTTATCAGATTCTGGTTCTGTAGTTCCAAGCGCTTTAACACTTTTTCCGGTTCCTCAATGGGTCCCGGAATCCATGTCATCGTTCTAACTGGTTTGGGGATGTCCTTAGCATCAATGACACTAAATTCGGCCTCCTCCTAGGGGTTTCTCTCCGCTATCACCCGCTCCATCCAGTCCCTAGTATACTGGTCAGCGCAGGAGGCAACGAGGAGACCCCCTTTGAGTCTCATCTCCGAAAATTTCGGGGATGGTCCTCCTTTAACTAACTCATCTAGTGCTTTGAGCAGCATGCCTTTTATCAGGTCACTTTGCTCTGCACTTAGAGTAGTTTCTGGAAATCCTTGTGGCTTAATAGCCACTCGGATGTCCGTTAAAACTGCCTTGTAAGAACGAGTAGGTACTTGTCCCTTGCCATTCTTAGCCGGCCTAGTTGCACTGTTTGGAGTTCCTCCTATTATTCTCAGGTGTTAGGTATAAAGGGCTTAAGTCAGAAAATGGAAATTTTTTTTTATTGCTGGAATTAAATCTATTTTGAATGCTCTTTCGACTGGTATACAATTTTTAGTAAATTTCGTTTTATTAACGAAGTAATGGAATGGTCTAAAGGTATTAAGTCAAAAATAATTATATGCCGTTTAGTATAAAGGGAGTAAGTTGACTTATGCCTCTGAGACCACTGCATATTCCGTATTCCTCTACATATTCCGTTCGGTATAAAAGGCGTAAGTTGACTTATGCATTTGAGACCACTAAAATATTCCATATTCCGCTACATATTCCGTTCGGTATAAAAGGCGTAAGTTGACTTATGCCTCTGAGACCACTATATATTCCATATTCCGTTCGGTAGAAAAGGCGTAAGTTGACGAGATCGCTACATATTCAATATTCCGCTACATATTCTGTTTGGTATAAAGGGCTTAAGTTGAGTTATGCCTTTTGAACCTATACATAATTTTATTATGTTCCGTATAAAAGGCATAAGTCGACTTATGCGCTTGAATATCATTAGCTAATTCCCGTTTTTTAAGAGATTAAAGTATTATATTATTATTATCCATTTAATCCAAGTTTCATCTGAAGGCGCACCCTAAAATATTCGTATTTTTTATTCTTATTTCATTTTTATAATTACTTAATAAATACATATATATTTAAAAATAAATTATTATTGACGTATAAGTGCCTAAATTACAATATTTCATTACAATTCGTTTAATTTCTTGACTTAATCCCTTTATACCTGGCATCAATACTACTAAAATCCTAATTACACTATCCTACGGGCATAAGTCATTGAAATTCGCGTAAAAACGTGGAGTTTTTACGAAAAAGTTGAAAATATATCAATTTTTAAGTAAAAATTAATGTTATTGCGATATAAAGATCTTTATTTCAAGGTTATTGCCCATCATCAGTCGGAACTAAACCGATAAAAAGAAACAAAAATGAAAAAATTGATCGGAAAAATAATAATTGAAACAAAAATGTGAAAAAGAATTTGAAAAATTCAAAAAAATGAAAACTAAGAAAAACTGAAGTCAAATCAACGATTAAAATACTACTCTATTGTCAGTGACAATTTTAGTTATTTTAATTTTCTAACCTTCATTTCGTTTTGAACTCCTCGTGTGGATGGAACCTAGTAAATATTTATTATTCAAGTGGTAAGCATTTAAAATTAATTTTCTGTAGTATTTTAATCGTTGATATCTTCAGTTTTTCTTAGTTTTAATTTTTTTGAATTTTTCAAATTTTTTTTCACATTTTTGTTTCAATTATTATTTTTCCGATCAATTTTTTCAATATAGTTTCTTTTTATCGGTTTAGTTGCTACTGATGATGGGCAATAACCTTGAAAGAAAGATCTTTATATCGCAATAACATTAATTTTTACTTAAAATTTGCTATATTTTCAACTTTTTCGTAAAAACTCCACGTTTTTGCACCCCCCCCCCCCCATATTTGCATTCTTTGTCATATTTTCAAACTATTTTCTGGTTCTACTTTGTCATTTGGAATAAAAGACCTTTTTAAAGTGTTTATTAAATAAAATTTCTCGTATTGTGTTCTTTGCTTAAAGTTAAAATCCTAATATTTTAACATTCAGTTAATTTATAATATATGGCATTGAGGTATCCACAATAACTTGGATAGAATTAATGCTAAAAAGGCGAATAGGGGCGGAATGGTTTACGAAGGAGGGGAAGAGATCACCCCTGAACTGGCTGCAGCAAGAAAATGTCAACAATTAAGAGTCTTATCGCTATGATAAGGACATGTGTGCCTGTTTGAAGTTTGAGGCTGTATTTAAAGTTTTCCAACTGTTTGGGATTATAAGTTGATTTATATTTCCGTTCACCAAGTTATCAAGAAAATGAATTTCACAGAAAAGTCGTAAATGACATTGGAACCTAAATCATTTAATACCTATATATTATTATACACCTGGCATATAATATATAGAAATTAAAATTAGGAAAATTCAATTATCATAAAACACATACAATTGCCAACATTTTATTTCTATAATATAACTTTCAAATAATTAATTCTTTTTCAAATTTCATTCGTCAGTAAGTTTCTTCGCAAGATTTTATTAATTTTGTGCCGAAACGACCGAGGAAACGACGCAATCAGAAAGATAATACTGAATATCCCTGGTTAGAAGACCAATACCTTCGGGGCCAAAATATCTAGCCAATGTTATTATATTATCTGGAACTAAAAAATATTTTTAATATTTTTATATATTCTGACCTTGATGCAACTTTACCAGACATAGTTTTGCTCTCAGCAATTAAATATTCAACAAACTCTATTATTTTACTGAATATATTATTATAAATATATTTGATCAGAGCAACCGCTTCTTTTACATTCTTTGATTCTTGTATACCAGTGATCGATTCGGCTACTTTATTATGGATGAAATCAGCAATTTTCAACATTTCAGATTTTAATTTCCCCTCGAAATTGTTGCTCTAAAAATCCCATTAACACTGACTTTCGAGTAATGCCTAAAAATAATTCAACGTCTACCTGTTTTAAAATATAATGGACGATCTTAGGAATTAGCACATTTGCACGATTGACGTGCTTCTTAATATTTTCCAATACGTTTGGATTGTTGTAGTCGATATCATCAAGAACTCGATTAAAATAATCTAGTTTTTTTTTCATCATAGTTTTGATAACTTCCGGATTTTCCATTTGAAGGGTGGAACAGACTTTAGTCAGAGAGACTAATATCCCATTTAATACTTCAATCTCCTCTTCTTCATATTCTAATAAAAATACAATGTATTGATGTAACACTTAATAACCCCCAAAAAATTTACCATACAGTTTGTCGTCTTTGATAATACCCAACAATGTTTGGGCTACAATCATTATTTGTGGAATGTAAGTGTCGAAAAGAGATTTTGGAATATGGAAACCTTTTCCCAATTCCGTTTGTAATTCATACGCAATTTTGTTGAAAATGTTAATTACATTTTGCAAATTTGCTGTCACATATTTTGCGGCTTTAGCTTTAATCTGAGAAATATTATAGAACAAAAGCTTCACAAAAAGTTTGTTGAACTTACCTCAATT